>OX030950.1:117730131-117732631 GCA_943735915.1 Pherbina coryleti
TTTAGTGGCATACTTCCCTCAACAAATGGAATCGCTTTAAAATTTGTAATCTTAAGAAATAAATAGAAATAAAAAAAAAATATCTAAGTTAGTAAATGAGAAATAATTTAAAAAAATGTTTAATGCCCTACTTTGTGTAGACAGAATAACTATTTAGTACGCACCGTATTTTCTACGTTTTCTATTACTTTGGATATCTTGCCGGTTGTTGTAGCTGGTCCAGTTGTAAACGAAGAATCAACTTTTGCAAACAAATGGCAATTCATTACAATGTAGCATGCAATAGGTTTACAATGTAGCATGCATTAAATAGGTTTCGTCGATTATTCGTGGATGGCGCGTTCCATCATCTGTTTTCTTCAGGGTAAGGGTTTTTTTTCTTCTTCCATCGAATGCAAAAACTTTAATATTAGAACTACAAATGTTTTCCTGCATAACTTTTTTTTTGGTTTGCCTCTTTCGCGAACAACTTTATTTTTATCGATAATTATAGTCTTTCCAGTTGTTTCGTCTAAAATTGGGTATCAGTGACAAATCCTTTATAAGCGATGATGCTAAAGCAGCAGCTACTCGATGAAAAATTTTGTATCGATCACATTTTAATGCAAAGTTTGGCAAACACCTTGCCGGAAGCAGGCGCTTTTGAAGAGCGTGTTGTGGGGTACTAAACGCGCTTGTGCTTGGTAAGTAATTGCTTTCGCTGGTCAGCTCAAACTGATTTGAAATGATAAAAAAAATTTTTATGATTCTGTGGTGCTCTCACAAGACACACAATCACACACATATAAAAATACACTTACACTTTATACACTTGTTTTTAAATTTTAATTATTAAATAAGTTATCAAAAAATTGCTTATCAAAAACTATGAAAAATATTTTATTAGATATAAAAATTTGTTCAAAATAAAAACATGCCTTGTTAAATAAAAATTGTTAAAAATATAATTTCAAAAATAAAAATATTTTGTGTCTACCACAATTATATTGTGTCCACCACAACTGGCGATCCTACCTTATCGACGAACGGAACGGAAATTTCAACAACAATACAGCTAGTAACAAACAATAAAAAAGTCTTTCTCCACACATCAACTTCGATTGCAGCAACAGCAACTTCAACCCCTACCACAATCAATCTGTGAAGTCAATAATAACACCTTTATCCTGCCACTTACTGGTCGAACAAATCATCTTCACGGTCGGCGAACTCGAACATATGCTGATTGAAGACCATCAAAACGATTTTGAGCTGCGAATGACATTCGAACGTGCAATGAAAAAGTCCATGATTTGCAGTCATATCTAGCAACGGAGAAACAACGCCCACCACAATAATAACACTACCACCGTGAGCGCAACAACAACAACATCAACAACGACGACAACAAGCAAAACCCTATACCTGCCGGTAAGGTAGCGCAACAGCAACAACAACAGTATTAATAACAGCAACAACAAAATCAACAGCAACAACAACAAAATTTATAACAACAACAACAAAATCCATAACAACAGCAACAGTATTTATAACAACAACAATAAAATCAACAACAACAACAACTACGACTACGAGATACAACTACGAGATCGGCAGTCATTATATTAAAATTTTATAAAATTTTATATATTTTTTTTTGACATGTTATAAAAAATGTTTTCATAGGTTGCTTTTTAATTAAGATTATCACGAGGCACACACCGTAGATTCTGAAACGTATTTAAGAATATAGGGTCGGAAGAAACCTATATTCTCACTTACGTAGGCACTCCACTGCACTAGGGTAACACATTTGAGGAACACACTTAAACATACACAATGAGCCTACAACATACCCCCCTCACTCTTCTCACCGTGGAGGAGACAATCCATTGATAACTCTTGACACAGACACACTTCCAAACCCTTTCGATATACCTTACAGTACGGAAATACACGCGACATCTATTAAATTACCACAATTTTTAACAACTTGTCCTGAAGCATGGTTCGTCCACGCCGAAATACAATTCCAAGCAAAATCAATAACGACAGACAAAACTAAATACGAATACTTCGTTACAGCTCTTCCACAGGATGTTATTCTGACAGTCCTTGATTTCATACAAAAACCTTTACATACCAATTTGTACGAAAATTTAAAAAAAATTTTGATTGAACGTCATTCTCTAAGTGAGAATAAAAGAATTGACAAAATTCTTTACGACTGCGAGATTGGATACCGAAAACCATCCCAGTTTTACAGATCGCTCTTACTTCGAGCCGGTTCTTCAGTGGAACCAGATTTCCTCTTAAAGTTATGGCTTGGGAAACTACCCAAAACTTTAAACATAGCGTTGACTGGGTCAGGTCATAAAACGATCGAGGAACTGCTAGCGTTAGCCGATAATCTCTGCGAAGTCATGACCGAAAATGAAGTCAGTGCAAGCTTATGGATGCAAAAATGGTACAAGCTTTAACAATTTGCACTTCAAAAATTTTTGAATCTTTCAATAAATTG
>OX030950.1:117742631-118097631 GCA_943735915.1 Pherbina coryleti
ATTTGTTCTGACAATCAGCTGTGGTTCGTTTTGAAAAATAAACTACCACGGGTGTTTTTTATTTTCATGGGATTCTGATATCATCACAAAAATAAATAAGTTTTCTTCGATTATTGCAAATATAATCTGATAGTTTTACCACAAATATGTTCTTTTTAATGTTACACAGCTAATTTGCGTTTCAATATTCACTTATGAAAGCATAACTTATACATTTATTTCTTCAAAAAGTCCCATATGTCCCGAAAAGCTTCCCGACGAGCGGAAAATCCGACAGTATCGCGATTGGGCCCAATACAACAAACTAAAAGACTCTATTTTCGCGACAACTGATGATAGACCCGTCACATTAACACGTCGTCTTTTCGTATTTGATCCGTCATATAAAATAAATTTTTTTATTGACAGCGGAGCGGAAGTATCGGTACTTCCTGCCTCAAAATTCAAAATTAATAGACAGAAATCTGATTTGACACTTCAAGCTGCTAATGGCACATCAATATCTACATTCGGAAAAAAATTATTAACTTTAGACTTAAATTTACGACGCGAATTACCATTTACATTTATTATAGCAAACATTTCTAAACCGATTATTGGTGCAGATTTTTTAACAAAATATGGACTTCTTGTTGATCTCAAATATAAACGTCTTATCGACCTATTAACGAATTTATCAGTTAACACAATAACGGCATACACTGAAACAACATTGCCAAAATTATTTTCACTAGATAACAAGTATACACAATTACTCAAACAATTTCCTTCACTACTAACAGAACCCGACTATACTACACTGGTAAAACAACAAACAGTTCATCGCATAGTGACAGAAGGACAGTTAGCATTCACGAAGCCACGACGTCTAGACTTGTCCAGAGCGAAAATAGCTAAACAAGAATTCGATTTCTTTGTTAAATCTGGCATTTGTAGACCGTCGAAATCTATGACATTTTCTCCGCTACACCTCGTTCCTAAACGCGAACCAAACGACTGGAGACCATGCGGTGACTACAGACGCATCAATGCAATTACAGTACCTGACCGCTACCCATTGCCACATATACACGATTTTTCAAACAATTTACACAACACAAGAATTTATTCGAAACTGGACTTGGTCAGAGCACATCACCAAATACCCATGGCTTCCGAAGACGTACACAAGACAGCTATCACGACACCATTTTGAATGTTCGAATTTCTCCGAATGCTTTTCGGTTTGAGAAACTCAGCACAAACATTCCAAAGGTTCATACATGAAGTCCTTTACGGGCTAGATTTAATTTTCGTCTACTTAGATGACATTTTGATAGCTAGCGAGACAGAAACAGAACACATAAAACATTTGAGACAAGTTTTCGAACGACTCGACAAATATGGTTTAAACATCAAACCAAATAAATGCGTTTTCGGAGTTGAAAACATCAATTTTCTGAGCTACAATATTTCAAGACATGGCATACGGCCATCGGAGGAACGAATACAATGTATAAGAGACTGTCACAACCAAATACTGTCAAACAAATGCAAAAATTTATCGGCATGACTAACTATTATCACAGGTTCATTCCTAAATTAGCGCACATGCTAGGCCCAATATACGAAATGGTCACAATAGCTTCAAAAACAAAAAACAAACTTGTAACATGGACAAACACAACCTCTGATGCATTCACAGCAATTAAATATAGTTTTGCTACGCAAACACTACTTAACTATGTTAACAGTAAAGCAGAACTATCGATTGCTGTAGATGCATCAAATACAGCAGTAGGTGGAGTATTACAACAGAAATACAACAATAAATTAGAACCACTAGCATTCTTTTCCAAAAAACTCACTTCCACAGAATCTAAATACTGCACATTCGATAGGGAACTTTTAACTATATTCTTAAAAATCAAACATTTTAGACACTCGGGGCTGTCATAGAAACCAAGACAGTTTTGCTTTTTGTCGGAATAGCAAACCAATTCTGATTTCATTTGATGTCACAAAATCGTCTTGGTTTAGATCTTTTCGAACATAAACAAAACCGATGTTCGAATCAGCTGTTTCTCACTTTTTGTCTGTGTATGTGGAAATATTATTAATTTCATTAGTTCACAATTTTATTAAATTTAAGTGTTTTTTCTGATTATGCTAAATAAGAAGCAATAAATAGGCATAAAATGGCTTCAGCTGTTGTAACCTCTTTATTAATAGGAGAAAGGGGCTCAGAAAAGGTGAAAAGAAGAGTTTTGATAGATTGCAGTAATCCACTTGAGCTGCCTGCGTCGGCTTAAGCATATTTTTCTTTTACTGTGGAGTTATCTATATCTATAAATATAGCTATAAATATATATTCTTTTTTGTAGATTTATTTATTTATTTTTATAAAAGAACATGAATTTACTTACATTTCAACGAAATATCAACTAGCAAGAGAAAAAACTCGAGCAAATTAAATCTGTCAACGGTTAGATGCTTGGTTTGATTCCGATAAGAAAATCGATAATATTGGTTTCTGTGACACCAAAAACCGATATTAATTCCGATTCGAACATAAAACCAATAATGTCGGAATTCATGACAACAAAGTAAATTTTTTGTCATTTTTAAAACCAATTCCGACAGCTATTGGATTCTATGACAGCCCCGACTACCTTGAAGGTAATATTTTTACAGTATACACAGATCATAAACCACTAACAAATGCACTCAATTCTAAAAAAGAGAGAAGCCCAAGACAAACACGACATCTAGAATACATAGCACAATTCACTAACACGATACTACACGTCAAAGATAACGTGGTACAGATAATTCAGTAGCAGATGCATTATCAAGATGCGAGGTAGAAGAACTCAAAACACCCGATCTTAATCTCAAACTATTACATTGCGAACAAAACACAAATACAACACTCAAAGACATAGTAGATCAAACGTTATACAAATTTGAACAAATCAAAATTCCATTCATGAATATTAAAATTTGGTGCGAGCACTCCACAGATAACACACACCCATATATTCCACAATCATTACATAAGACAATTTTTGACCAAATACACAATATTTCACATCCAGGGACAAGAGGTACTCGACGGCTTATAACAGAACTTTTGGTACTTTTGGCCAAACATGAATTTACATATTAATAAATGCACTCAAGAATGCATTAGTTGTCAGAAAGCTAAAGAACACCGACATACAAAGACATTACCACACAAGATACACATTCCACACGGCCGTTTCGAACACATCCACGTTGACATGGTTGGTCCCTTACCAATATCGAACGCGATAATAACCGCGATTGACCGAAATACACGTTGGCCTGAAGAACACAGAGACCACAACAATAATCGACACATTCTATAGAAAATTCGTTTCACGATTTGGCGTACCAATAGAAATCATTTCTGACCGAGGACCACAGTTCACGTCTAACACATTTAAACGATTTGTTAAAGACATTGGTTCTCACCACATTTTTACTTCGTCGTACCATCCACAATCAAACGGGATGATTGAAAGATTTCACAGACAATTAAAAGCGTCAATAGTAACAACCAAACTAATTTGTACACAAAGATTCCTCAGATTCTTTTGGGTATAAGATCCACAGTCAAAGAAGACAACAAAGCGTCCCTGGATGAAATGGTTTTCGGTCAAAACTTAAAGCTACCTGGACAACTAGTAGTTCAGAATTACCAATCTTTTAATGCATCAGAAATATTACCGAAACTCAAACAAAACGTTCAAAATAACGATTCAAACATTTCACATCATAATACAAATGCTGGTCAATACTCACCACAAGCCTTGAAGAGTTGTAAATACGTATTCGTACGAAATGACACAATACGACGTCCACTACAGAATCCATACGAATGTCCGTTCAAAGTACTCGACAGAACACACAAAAATTTTACAATTCTTAAAAATAATAACACAGAGTCAAACCAACATTCATGGACAGAGACACTACAGAGATGGTATCCTCCTCACACAGACCGACAAAAAAAAAAGTACATTTTAATCTGTTGGCCAACTCAATTCAATTCTATGGGGGGGAATAATGAAGTGCTCTCACAAGACACACAATCACACACATATAAAAATAAACTTACACTTTATACACTTGTTTTTAAATTTTAATTATTAAATAAGTTATCAAAAAATTGTTTATCAAAAACTATCAAAAATATTTTATTAGATATAAAAATTTTTTAAAAATAAAAACATGTCTTTAAATAAAAATTGTTAAAATAAAATTTCAAAAATAAAAATATTTTGTGTCTACCACAATTACACCACAATTCTATTCGATGATATAAGTTGCATTATAGTTTTTTTCCATAAATCGATAATTTCATATGAGACGAGGCTAAAAAAGTTTTTCAACGATAACCATTGCTTTGATGTTTGGCCGCGAACCTCACTTGATGCCAGTTTTATTCGACGTAAGATATCTGCTTTAGTCGGCAATTTTTCGTTGTTAAAAATACTCGGCTTGCCACTAGATGCGATATTGTTCCTCTAGATGCTGAAGCCATTGATTCATGAATATCAGTGTTAATAATTTCTATTTCATTTCTCGCCATGAATTTTTTCATTTTGTTAACACACTCTGCACACAAATGAATATGACACTAAACTTTTTCAGTGTTATCTTATAAACCTGAATGGTTTATTTTCATTATTTCCAAAGTTTTTTATTCCACTAAAAAGATGCTCCTAAATGTAATTTATTTCTTTTCTCGTACAGAAGATACTCGACAAAGTTTTCCTTTTTTTTGTGTTTTATAAATATACTTTTTCACAAGGTTTTTCAATTTGTTTCTCTGGATGTTTAAAGAAGGTATTTTCACAAGAGAAAGTTCTAATAAAGTTATAATAAGAATACCAAAACAAAAACATTTTATAAAAAAATAAACCTTATTAAAGATACAAAAGTTTAGAAATGATACAAGTAAG
Source organism: Pherbina coryleti (assembly GCA_943735915.1). Classification (NCBI taxonomy): domain Eukaryota; kingdom Metazoa; phylum Arthropoda; class Insecta; order Diptera; family Sciomyzidae; genus Pherbina; species Pherbina coryleti. The sequence continues at coordinate 117,747,602 of OX030950.1, forward strand.
AAATGATCTTCGGCTGAGCCGAAGTTAACATACCCCCACGGCCGAACCAAAGCATATTCAGAGACTTAAGCAGTCAATAAAATGTTTATTTGTAAAAACATTTTCGTCATAGTTTTAACAGAAAATATTAACTTTTGTTTTTTGATAAAGTTACTTTGTATGGGATGTAGGCGTGGTTTTAATCTAATTTGGTTGAATTTTGTGGCGACCTGACAACCCTGATTTGAGCGAATCCTAACACGAAGTGGTTGGCAGCTCTGGTTTTGATATAGAGATCATTTTTATGGCCGCTGAGGAAAAAAGACCAAAAGAACTTATAAATAACTGAATTACAAACATTAAATAAAAGACTATTTGATTTAAAATAGTTTATATAATTTCTTGAATTTTGGAATTTCATTTGGCGGTATTACAAATTTCATACTCAAATTGTATATTAAATAGCAAAGCTTATATCCAAAATTTCAAGTCCATATTTTAATTTTTGTGGAATTTTAAGAGATTTTGATAAAGTCACTTTGTATGGGAGGTAGGCGTGGTTTTCATCCGATTTGGCTCATTTTCAAGCTTGGCCTTTATTTTTTAAACAAAAGGCTAAATGTCGAATTTCGTGATGATAGCTTGATAATTACGGCTGTAATCGTGATCACATACAGACAGACAGACGAACAGGCAGACAGATAGACGGATATGGCTAAATCGACTCGGGTGGTGATGCTTATCAAGAATATATATACTTTCTATACCTGCCACGCCTCCTTATAGGCGTTACAAACGGAGTGACAAAATTAATATACCCCTTTTACTTTTTTTAAACGTGGGGGTATAAAAATAAACCTAATAGGTAGAGCAAGTACTTGTAAAATTTTATAACAGGCAGATGAGGAACTAAGCTAAACTGATCGCTCATTAAAAGAAAAAAATGTTCTACCTACCACTACTGTACGTGTCTGGTCTCTTGGAAAATTTGTATGCATAACTTGTTTTAAATGGTTAACTGAGATCTATGGTGGTTTTGTAAAAAAGTGTGCCTTAAGACTTCAGTACAAAAGTAGCCAAAAATATTACAAATAATGGTTTTTAATTTTCATGCTGACACCACTGTACGTGTTTGACCTCCTCGAAAATTTGCATGCATAAGTTATTTTAAATGGTTAATTGAGATCTATGGTGGCTTTTGTAAAAAAGTGTGCCTTAAGATGGGCTTCAGTACAAAAGTAGTCGAAAATATTACAAATAATGGTTTTTTTTATTACACTTCTGAACGTAGTTCGATCTCTCTGAAAATCTGCATAAATGAGTTGTTTTTAATGGTTAATCAATATCTGTGGTAGTTTTTGTAAAAAACTGTACTGTAAGATGGGCTCCAGTACAAAATAAGTTGAATATAGGTTAAATAATGATTTTTTATTTTTATGCTGACACTCTTGTACGTAGTCCTATCTCACTGAAAATTTGCATGTATAAGTTGTTTTTAATAGTGAATCGATATCTATAGTATTTTTTAGAAAAAAATTTACCGTTAGATGGGCTCCAGTACAAAAACACACGATTTTCATAGAAAACCGCTATTTGGGGAACCAGGAATTCATTTAAAAAAAAATATATATATTAATTTTCTGAATTGTCTTTCCGTCCTATTTCATTATTTAGGGGTGGAATTGGGTGTTAATTTTTGGATTGTATTAAATAATGTAATGTAATTAATTAATCGAGAACACATTAATGGAGTTAGATAATTTATATTAATACAGAGCAGACAGAAGAGTTTTTTCTTCGGTTGAGTGAGAAATGGAAGGAAGTGCCGAATATCGCTGGTATCCTTCATTGCATATCATCTGACGAAAATTTAAAAATAAAAGCAGCTCGAACCGCACTTTCTGCAACAATAAATATTTTTTTTAAATGCAGTGGACCCCCGGTAATCCGGCCCCTGTCAAATCCGGCACCCCCTGTAATCCTACATGTCTATTATTATTGAATATTTTTTGACAATCTTTGCTAATGTGGATAATATATTATTGAACACGCTACTTACTTGTACTTGTATTGATTGATTCATATTGTAATTTTTATTCATAATTTTTGATTATTTTGATATGTACATTTGTTTGTACACAATTATTTTCTTATGTAAAGTTATTATTTTTTGTAAGTTCTATAGCATTAATGACGTTAATTTTATAATAAAACGTAAGCCCTTTCTTATGTTGTTTAATTTACTAAATTTGACATACTTATTGAAGTATGATTTATACTTCAGAGTATAACATATAGAATGTTATCATTGGGTCTGTAATTTGTCTGATTACAAGGTATTCTTTTGTAAAAAATTTCGGACTATAGGGGGGTCTTAGGCAGTACTATAATATCCGACGAATTCGATAGTTCGACACTGCCCTGCAAAACGTTTGTCAGATTACCGGGGATCCACTGTAATAGAAATAACATTTTAAGACAACATGTTTTTAATTTCAAATTTCAAATAATGACCCGAATCAAAATTTACGTTTTGTTTAATATAATAAAATTCTAAAATCAAAATAACATGAAGAATTTATTGAGTATATCATAATGGAAAAATATGTAACGTAACGTGTGTATCGTAACGTATCATATTTTGGTTAATATAAAAAAAAGTAAATGAGATTTTTCAACGAAACAATTACGAATATATAGCAACATTATTCCAGATTACATTGAAAAAAGAGTTAGCTGTGTCGTGGACACACCCGTAGGTTTTGATATGACGGTGTTTCTTTATACTCCTATTTCATGTCCAAACTCTTGTTTTAATCCATGACCAAATTCTTGACTCACACTGCGGCCACACGTGCAAGTAATCACTTGCAAGTTGAGAATACACATCAACCTCAAAAAAATTCGAAAATAGCTGCAAGTTGTTTCAGCGACCACATGTGAGTTCATTTACAAAATGTCATCGAATGCAAAGGTTCTCGCTACAAATGCAGTATTGCTTGAGCTGGAAAACTTAAGGTGCTTTTATCTTAAGGTCATCGCGCCTGTATAAAGTACTCCTTATGCTCCATAGAAGCTCACGTTCACGAAACAATCTAATTAGCTTCAATATTTGTTCTTTGTTTAATTTCACTTCCATCTTTTTTTTTACAATCATAAACAAGTTACCAGTGTGCTTGCTGTATAAAATCGTGAAAAATCTACATTAAATCCCCAAAAACATAACAACAACAATACTCTCTGATCCCCTGTTTTTACATTTACTTGCAGCAAGTGTCAAAATTCACAGCCTCTGAAATTTCGTTGCAAGTTGGACTGCAATTGACTGAAGTGTTTCTTTTTTTTTAACGAGGAGTAAAAGCATGGAAAGCCTTAGTCAGTGCGGGACTTTAACTCGCGGGGGAGGCGGGGAAAGCATTGATAAAAACGGGGAAAATTAAAAATAAAATAGCGAGTGAACCGAATATATCGGTTACTACAAAACCAACTACAATTTTTTATTTTAATTACATCCATTTTTTGTTCGCCATTTTTTACAAAGCCGAATGTGTCATATATGGAAAAATATAACTAACTTTAAAGACTTTTGTTGATTGTTTCATGCGAAAGGAAAACATTAAAAGTCATAATAGTATTTTTGATTTAGACTGAAACGATTTCGATATTTTTTTAAGGAGCTATATAAACGGCCATTCATAGTAGTAAAAATGAAAAATAAAACTTTTAGCTTAAAACATTTTCACACGTTATTTCGGATCAATCCGAGTAGAATGATTTTGACCAAGAATATAGATCGTTAAGAAATATAAATTTTTCAAATATATCATCAGAAATTATCCAGGAATTTATTTTTCATTGATTCAGATGATATTTAAAAAAAACAAAAATAGTTTCGTTTATGTTTTGCTTTCCCTTTAGCGGGGCAAGTGCTGAAAGTGCTTTTTCAGCTATTAATATAAATAAAACAAAAATAAGAAACTTTCTTGACAATACCACTCAATGCGGAACTCTACGCAGTAAATCTTTAATGAAATGTAAAAATTGCTTTAAAAAAAAAACTTTAACTTTTTATAATAGAAATAATACAAAAACTCTTGTTTACTTGGTTTGATAATATGTATAACAATATCTATATTTCAAATAATTTCTAACACTTTTTTATAATCTCAAAAACGTAACGTTCGAGTCAAAATACAATATCGCTTAAAATTTTCATTTTTTATTTTTATTTTTCTTATAGATACGTACGTTTTTCCTGTTTGTATTTATTTTAGTTTTAGCAAAATGAATTAATGAACTTATTATTTCTTAAAATTGCTATTTATTAAACAATTTAAAAACCGGGGGAAAAAACGGGGAAACTCGAAGTTAAAAACGGGGAAAAATATTCATTTGCATGCAAAAATAGGGATTTCTTTTCGCTGAAACCTGGCAGCACTGGTTACCTCGAACAAAGTAAACTAAAAAATTGCATAGACATTGTTGGTGTACCCGGTGTTACAAATGAAAATGCTCTGGAGTTTAGCTCTAAACTATTTAGAGATGCTTTAAATATTAATTTGTCGTCAAATAATGTCGTCAACTGCTTTGTTAAGCCAGCTCGAAAACAACCGAATTCAAATGGTACAAGCAATTACAACGGTGGCGATTCTTCAAAAAAACAGACTTCTATAATTTCTTTGGAGCTTACTTCGGCAGCTATTAAAAATTCTGTGCTATTGGCAAAAAAGACAAACTATAAGAAGTTGAAGGCGTCTTTATTTAACGAGAATGAGAAAAATGTCATATACATTAATTAGAATTTGACTAATCACTTTAGGGCTTTATATTATACTGTAAGAGATTTTAAAAATAAGAAAAATTTTAAATTTATGTGGTATGATAATGCTAAGTTTTTGTCAAGGAAATCTGAGAACAGTAAGATTATCATTGTGAAAGCTTTTAAAGAGCTGGAGTATTTAAAAAGGAAATTTGAAAATTAATTTTACATGCAAGATTTGATAGATAACTATGACAACCATACTGTTCACATAATTAATGACTTCAATCATTCGAACATGCAAATTGTCAAAAACGTAAACTCACTGTTAATTGTCCACCAAAATATACATAGTTTAAGACGAAATTTTGATCTGCTTGCATCCAACATAATTGCCTTTCCAAAAATTCCTGATTTGATATTTGTCTCAGAAATATGGATATTCTCTTCTGAAATAAATGATTTTTCTTTGCCGGGCTACAATTTTAAGGCTATTCGTAATAATTCTTATAACGCTGGTGGTGTAGGAGTTTTTTCAAGAACCAGTTTAAGTTGTACGTCGATCTGCTGTAGCGTTAGTAGCGCAGATGTTTTAAAATTAAATTTCAATGTAAACAATGAGTATTTTACAATTATGTGACTATACAGACTTCACTCAAAGCCATTACATGTCTTTTGTGATGAATTTAACGATTTGTTAAGTGGAGAAAAATGTCAAAATTTTATAATAGTCGGTGACTTTAACCTTCATCTTCTTATGAATACTAGTTCAGTAGATATTTATAATAGCTTATTAGCAAATTATGGGATAGATTCTTTTATTAACAATTGTACTAGACCTGTTTCTGGTACTTGTATAGACCATGCATTAGGTCGTTTTAAAAGTGCTCCAGAGGTTGTCGTTTTAAAAGTGCTATCATTGTCTTAATCGGGAATTAGATATTACTGACCATTGCATGACAGGGATTGTGTTAAACACTAAACTTGCTACGTGCAATAAAAATAATGCAACAAATACTTTTTATTATATTGATTACACAAAGCTCAATAATCTTCTATTATACGAGTCGTGGAATGATATCTATAACTCACCAAATGTTTCAATTGCTTATAGTAAGTTTTTAATAAAATTCAAAAATATAATTCATGCTTCTTCTACTACGAATTTCTACGAATTTCTAATACGAAATATTTTTTTGAGGATATATCTGCCATTGAAATAGTAAAAATAATTTATTCTCTTGATAATAGTAATGCTTGTGGCATTGACACAATCCCGAACGCTTTTCTCAAAAAAGTTGCATTCAATATATCGGACGTTTTATCGTATCTTTTTAATTTTAGTGTTCATTCGGGTTTGTTCCCCTCTGAACTAAAAAGCGCAATTATCATTCCTCTCTATAAAAAAAGTGATCGTAGTAATTTAAAAAATTACAGGCCCATTTCACTTTTGCCAACTATTGCAAAAGTTTTTGAAAAAGCAACGAAGAAACGAATTCTTACGTTTCTGTCGATGATCTCGTTTCTTAGTCCCAAGCAGTTTGGCTTCAGAGAAGGCCTATCAACAGAGGATGCTCTGATTGATTTTCTTACCTTCGTTAATAAAGCATTGGATGATAAAATGCATACTGCGTCACTTTTTGTCGACATAACAAAAGCGTTCGATATGGTGGACCATACAATTCTTCTGCGAAAGTTGTATTCCATTGGATTTAGAGGTGCTATTCACAATTGGTTTAGCTCGTATCTTAGCAATCGCACACAAAGGGTTAAAATTGGGGTTACTTTTAGTAATACAACTCACATAAATGCAGGTGTGCCGCAGGGCTCTGTGCTCGGACCGATTGTATTCCTCATTTACATAAACTCAATTTTCCTACAAAATTTACGTGGAAGAGTAATTGCTTTTGTAGATGACCTTGGGATCTCATATAAGTCCTTGTCTGTACTTGAACTTACAGCTGATATAAACCATGATGCTAATATCTTGCGAAAATGGTTCTGTTCTCACAAGCTTATTATAAGCGAAAAAACAAAACTTATGTTTTATAAATTTTCACGTCAAGATTTGATGGAAATTAAGTTTTTGTATCACGATCCTTTATGTAAAAAGTTTACGCTCTGTCCCGATAACCATATTTCCTTTATGTCAGAAACCAACTGCAATGAGGATTGTTTTGAAATAGAAATTGTCAATAATTTCAAGTATTTAGGTGTACTAGTGGATAGTAGGCTGAATTGGAACGACTATACGTCCTTGCTCAAAAGCTACTTTCAATCAGTTGTCAGAAAGTTTTACCGGCTCCGTAATTTGTGCTCAATAAAAGTTCTGAAAATGTTTTATTTTGGTTTATTTCACTCTAAACTTAATTATGGCATATGTTGTTCGGGCAGTGCTTACAATAGTAAACTAAAGCCTTTGCTAACTTTGCAAAAATGCGTCGTTAGACAAATATATGGAGTAAATCGTGAGACACCCTCGTTCGATCTATTTAAATCTCTGCAGATCTTACCCATAAAGCACCTATTCTACTACAAAGCTCTGAAAACATTTTTTAAAGACCAAGGCAACTTGTTGAACCACACAGAAAGACGGTATAATTTTAGGCGAGTGGAATCTGTCGTTGTTCCTCCCTTCCGAACCGCAAGTTTTTGCAAAAGCTACTCAGTTGTAGCACGCAGATTGTTTAATAAACTACCAAATCATTTAAAGGTCATCAGAAGTGAGAGTTCGTTCCTGAGGCAAATAAAATCATGGCTATTTAATTATAACTTAAACGGCATTGCAGAACTACTTCGAGCTATAGTTTAGTTTATATACTTAAAGTTTTTTTATATATATATAACTCTGTTCTCTCTATATATCTCTTTCTTTTTCTTATCTTTCTTCTTTTTCCTTCCCTTCGCAAATTACAAGTATAGTTTATAAGCTAATGAATTATGTGAACTCGTGATAGGTAACACAGTAATATATCTTACTACCTGTCACTACCATTTCTCTTATTACATAGTTTTATTAATTAAGTTAGAATTATCCTAGCTTTATCTTATTAATTGTAAGAGAAATGTGAATAAAATTGAATTGAATTGAAATTGAATTAAAAAAATGTTCAAGGTACATAGTGATGTTAGGTACCCGATGGAAGAAGATAAAACTCTGCATCACTAGATGAAAGAATAGTTGAAAAATATTCTACCGTTTACCCGTTCTACTGTTTGTCTTTGAGTATTCAAAGTGACAAACGTGTTTATTCGAAATTTTTCAAGTTTATTTTGTGTTTTTATTTTAAAAAAACTGCAAAAAAGTACGATGGAACCTTCTTGTTCAGGTATTTAAGTAATACAAAACTAAATTTTTTTTATGAAATAGTGTTTATATATATATTAATTTATTTATTTTAATTTAACCTTAAAAGGTTGGATTTTTCAATATGTTAGTAGAGATATAGTTGTGTGTTGAGTGGGAATTAAGGAAAACTGTTTTGAATATCGTAAGATATGAACATTCAAGCTATATTCTATAAAAAAAGTTGCGTCAGTGCTGCGCACTTTCGCGGTATTTAAATTTTTTTACTTTGACTTACATTTACGATTTTATTTCGAAAAATTAAAACAAATGTTAATAAAGTACAAAATTAATCTAAATACTAAACAGATTTTGCTGTTTTTGTTTTTTTGTTGTTTACCAGTTCTCTTCTTCACTTTTTTTTTTTTGTTATCCGCTATTTTTAACACTACATTATGGAAAGCGGCATATTCAGTGCACCTTTCCACAATTGAGGTAGATAGTTGATGTTTCTTTCAAACACCAGCTTTTTATATATTAAAAGAAGCAGATGAATGTGTTAAGCTATTAAATTAAATTATATTTGTTCGAGTGGCGTCCGTGGCGTAGTTGGTTAAAGTGCGTGGCCGCTATGTCAAAGAACTTTGGAGACCCAGGTTCGAACCCCAGCAGCGACAGAAAATTATTTGAATTAAAATAATTTTTCTGTACGGCCGCCACCTCTCTGCAGACAATGGCAAACCTCAGAGAGTAATCAAAATGCCATGTAAAGGTTCTTGAGAACGAGAACATTCTGTTCATCGCCGTTCGGAGTCGGCGTTAAGCATGTAGGTCCGGTTCTCGGTCAATTGTGTACAAACTTAATAACACGCACAACACAATTGATCATAAGAAGCTAGGTCAAAGTCCTTTCAAGGGCTGAAATGGCCAGTTATTTATTTTTTATTTTTATATTTGTTCGATTTTAACACTTATTTTCGGATTTTGATATTAGAAAGACATAAATTGTTTGCCCTGCAGTTTGCAGGGTACATGTGAAATCAACATCATTGTTTATGTTTATTAACTATTGTTATTGCAATCCTTTGTTTTTGTATAAAGTGTCGTTCAAAGCTTGTTTTGTGCAATTTGTAGTAATAACGCAAGTGATGTCGGCCCGGTTGTCCGGCATCAGTAATGAGAGGACTGCCGTTGATTGCGCCTGCGTTGCGTAGGTTCGTGCGCTTATTGTGTCGTACCCGTTCAATTTTGCGAAGCTCAGTCATAATTTTTGCAGCAGCTGCCTGAAACGCTTCCCATTTCTGCAGTGTGTCGCACATGTGATCCACAATATTTCCTAAGGTAGGAACCACACCAAAAGCTGCCAACTCTAGATCAACACTTCGCAGCCACGTTGTTACTTTGGATATCGCTTCGCTGCATGATGCTTCAAGCGTATGAAGGTGTTTTGCCACAGATACCAAAGCAATATCATCCGCGTATCCGATTAAAGTGGTATCCACAGGGAGATCAATGCCAAAAATGTCATCATACTTGACGTTCCATAAAGTTGCTCTCGAATACTTTTCCCAGTGAGTCGAGCATACATAGGGGTCTGTATGCCAAAGGCTGATCGGGCAGTTTTCCTGGTTTGAGAAGCAATACCTACCTTTGGTATTTCCAGCAAGACGGAAAAAATTCCTTCCTGAAAACAGGCGGTGTACATTTTGGCAAACAGGCCGGGATCTGCTCGTATGGCAGTTTTCATTGCCACGTTTGGGATAACGCCCAACACAGGTGTCTTGATGTCGGAGAATTTTCCCAACGTCATCAGTAATTCATCAGCCGTCACTATCAACCCCACGGCTGTGGGACTCTAGGTTCTCGCAGTCTGGCTATAACTGTCCTATACGGGGTCAAAATCCACGGTGTCCCGTAGTTTTTTGAAGCATGACTCTTTGCTGGCTCGGTTCGTCTTCTTAAGCTGCAGGCGGCACGCTGTAAGGTCATCATGTAGCGATCGCCAATTCGGGCGATTTCGCGCATGATGTGCTCTTCTGCGAGCTTCGATGCAGCGTCTTCTACACTCGGCAATTCCTTTCTTCCACCAGTATGCTGGCTTTCTGGATGGTGCTCGTCTCCTTCTTGGCATTGCTGCGTCGCGTGCAGTGCTCAATCACTGTTTGATGTTTGCCACCATGATTGAAGCTCTGTTGTCCACCGTTTCTCCTTCGTCCCATAAAAGCCGGAACACTTCAGCATCGAAGGAATGTTGCTTCCAGCCCTGTGTTTGTGCAATCACAATTTTTTGTGGACGACTTATGTGTTGCAGTTCGATGACGATTGCAGGGTGATCACTATGTGTATAAAGATCATCGACGCTCCATGATGTGTTACACGCAAGGGAATTGTGTGCAAAGGTAAGATCTACTGCCGACTGCCTCGTACCTGGCTCAAATGTGTGGTGACCATTGTTAAGAAGCTCAACGCCTAGTGTTGCAAGACATTCTATCAACACCGTGCCCCTGCGATTTGTGCTCCTACTGCTCCATCTTGTTGACCATGCATTAAAATCACCATCAATCATAATGGGAGACTTTCTTCGAGCCTCCGCAACAAGTTCATTCATCATCAGCTCAAACTGGTTTATGTCCATGTGAGGTGGCGCATAGCATGAAAAGAAAAAGATTCCCTCGAACTTCACCCAGGTGAGACCCGTATAGGCCACTGGAGCTTTGCTTTGGTATGCCCTGCCACTAGGTGTCCATATTGCTGCTTTGCCTGTTGCGTCTGTCATCCATTTGGAGCCAATCATATTATGATGCTGTTCACTCAATAGGGTGAGATCGAAGTGTCTCTCGAAGACCGTCTGTATCAGCAAGTCCTGTGCTGCGGTACAGTGATTTAAGTTTAATTGGACGATTATCATAGTTGCCTTTTTTTACCGTGTCTGATGTTCTGGCGTTCTGATGTACCGTTTCTGACGAGTGCTACCAGCGGCATGGTCACCTTGGCAGAGTGCGCATTTTTGTTTATTGGTGCACGTTGCCGCCGCATGTCCACCTTCTCCGCACTTTCTGAAAAGTGCACTTTGATCTACACCATTCTTCAAAGTGCACTTCGATCTACATCTTCGATCTACACCTTGGCAGAGTGCGCATTTTTGTTTATTGGTGCACGTTGTCGCCACATGTCCACCTTCTCTGCACTTTCTGCAAAGTGCACTTCAATCTATATCTTCCATGCAGGGCCTAGCAACATGGTTGTATTTCCAACACCTGAAACATCTTTTCGGCGGAGTGCTTTCTCGTACTCTGCAGGATACCCAGTCAATACGTATCCGCTGCGCTTTTAGCACCTTAACTGCATCTTCGACCGGTAGACTGATATAAGCTGTTTGTGTGCCTCGACGTTCTCTTTGGAGATTTCGTATCAATCCCTCTTCCGGGCGCCGTATTTCGCACTCATCCAGGTCCCTCAACTGGATAATGATGGAGTGGGTTTTCATCGACACTTTGGCAGAATCACCTAGCACGTTCTCTACTGCTGATTTGTACGATCCGGTGTTTTGCTCCGCTTGAGTTCCAGCAGAAGCTCATTCCTCGTGGTGAGTCGGATTGAACTTACATTCTCTCGCATCGTCTTTCTTTAACTTGCGCAGAATGCGAGCGTACGTCTGGTTTTCATTTGCCGATATGATCAGGGCGTTAGGCTTGGCTTTAACCCTCTTCTGGTGCCTCTCCTTTCTTTTTGGGTGAACTTTTGACCACTCCTACTTCTGCTTAGGCAATGCTGTTACTGTTACGTTGTTGCCTTTTGTTCGTGCCTCGGGATCTCTTACCTTGGATTTGGTTTTATCTGCTGCTCCAGTATTAGAAGGCACCTTAGGTTCTTGCGCTTGCATCTCCTTTCTGTTTGCAGACAGTATCGCTGCATATGAGCACTTTTTCTGGGGAGTTTCTATCTCAGAGTCTGGTTTCCTCTTCTGAGAAGCCCCTGTTTGCAGCCACGGTGAAGTTTGTGAGGCGTTATTCCGCCTGATCACCTCTTTAGCAACTTCGTCATGCTGTTCGATGGCAGTTAACTTATAGAGCGCCTTGATGCTTTCAATTGTGTCTCGCATTGGCTGATGGATTGAGCGCCTGTTCCCATCTTCCAACATTTCCACAAGTGTTCTTATATGCTCTCCGAGTTTACAGAAAGTCGTGGAATTCCGACTTTTGCTGCTTTCAGCCACTGTTAATGTTGTGATGTGACTTTTTGAGTCTGCATTTCCAAGTCTTTGTTGAGGTATTACTGGGGATCTCACAAATTTTGAATGAAAAACAACTTTGGGGATCTCACTCCGTGTTGACAGGAAGATTTCTTGTAGCTATGTCTGCTGCAGCGGCCAAGTTAGCCACCTCCACAGCATTGCGGTCATTGGATGACGACGACTGGGAGCCCGCTTGCTCACTCCCTAAAGCCGGTGGTACTGGGGATCCGACTCCCGGCACCGTATGGGTTTTAATTAAACAACCTATCATTTTGGTTTTATTTTTCAGGGTCTCCTTCCCATAGCATTTTATACCTTCTTCCAGGTTGGTTTTTTGTCTAGGGGTGTCCTTCCCTTTATAAACTGCCACCCCTCTGGAGTCAGATGCAGACCAATGAGCCCCCAATCTGGGACAGACGCTCTTGGATTTGATGGTTCTGTTTGGTCCGCGGATGGTATTTTATTTCCCACCTACCCTGCATGACTGCCGAGCTTTCCCCTATCCGCCACCTAGGGACGCACACTGTAGGGATGCAGAACCCTTCTAGTGAATTGACTGAAGTGTGTGTTAGCAAAATTGTTTGAATTTATTTCGAGTTTTTCGAACTTGCACTTGCACGTGTGGACACTATGTTAATCAAATATACCGAATCCCTTTCCTAGTTTGGAAAAGTGTGTTTTAGGTGTGTCTTAATTCTTGTCCTAATCCATATCCTAATTCTTGTCATAGTCCTTTTCCGGTTTCATAGTCCGGTTTCATTGAGCTATTTTTTCGTTTGTGAGCAATGTTGATTGTCACGAAAAAACTGTTGAAATTATAACTAAATAGATTATTATTGTTGTTTTTGTTGTAAAGGGTGTTTTTTTAGGGGTTTGTTTTTCGAATAGAGATAAAACTGGCATTTTGTGGTCAAATCTGGCAACTCTAATGTCATTTATGTTCAGTTTGGTTTGCCATTTCATCATGAACAGGTTGACAAAAGAACAACGCTTGCAAATGGGCCGAAAATGAGATTGATCTCGATGCTGATTTTCATCGCAAAATTTTGTTCAGTGATGAGGCTCATTTTTGGTTGAATGGCTATGTCAACAAGCAAAATTGCCGCATTTGGAGTGAAGAGAATCCACATGAGATCCTTGAGACGCCATTACATCCACAAAAACTGACTGTTTGGTGTGCTCTATGGGCTGGTGGAGTCGTTGGGCCTTACTTCTTCCGAAATAATGCTGGAGAGTCAGTTACCGTTAATGGAGACCGGTATAGAGCCATGATAACCGACTATTTTGTTACCGAATTTGATGGCATGAATGTGGATGAGTTGTGGTTCCAACAAGACGGCGCTACATGCCACACAGCGCGATTTGTTGAAGGAAACATTCGATGAGCGCATAATTTCGCGGAATGGACCTGTCAATTGGCCACCAAGATCGTGTGATTTGACACCATTGGATTATTTTCTTTGGGGATATATGAAGGCGCTCGTCTACGCCAACAAACCAGAAACGTTAGGGGACTTGGAGGCCAACATTCGTGGCGTTATTGCCGACATACGGCCCCATATGCTCGAAAAAGTGGTTGGAAATTGGACCTGTAGAATTGGCTTTATTCGAGCCAGCCGCGGCGGCCACATGCCCGAAATCATATTTAAACATTAATGGCATAAAATTATCCTTCCAATAAAGCCAAATTGATGGACATTAAAACGATTTTCTTGTGTTTTATTTCAATTCGAAAAACAAACCCCTAAAAAAACACCCTATAGTTGTTGTTGTTTTTGTTGTTGTTGTTGTTGTTTTTGTTGTTATTGTTGTTGGTGTTATTGTTGTTGTAAATGTTGATGTTGATGTTGGTGTTGATGTTGGTGTTGATCTTAATATTGAAGTTGATGTTGATGTTGATGTTGATGTTGATGTTGATGTTGATGTTGATGTTGATGTTGATGCTGATGTTGATGTTGATGTTGATGTTGATGTTGATGTTGATGTTGATGTTGATGTTGATGTTGATGTTGATGTTGATGTTGATGTTGATGTTGATGTTGATGTTGATGTTGATGTTGATGTTGATGTTGATGTTGATGTTGATGTTGATGTTGATGTTGATGTTGATGGTGATGTTGATGTTGATGTTGATGTTGATCTTGTTCTTGTTGTTCTCAAAGAGTTCATGCACGATCAACATAATCAGAGAAGACTAACAATGGATGCAGTTTTGATGGAAACTGAAGAGCAAGGAGCAACTTCTATGTCATCAATGCCAACATACCAAGATCCCGATGATTCAACATACGCACCGCCACCGGTTCAAGAAGATATGGATAGAAGCACAAGTTCACAATACGCAGAGAGATACGTTTGTTTTAACTTTGCCTTGGTATGTGACAGATTTGGTGTGCCTGATAGAGTAGTATCGGCATTGGGAACCGCTCTTTTCCAAGATTTTAAAATGAAAGATAAGCATGGCAAACCTCTCATCATGGATAAATCGAAAGTTCGCAGAGAAAAATAGAAATGCAGACAAGAAGTGGTTCGCAAACGGTTAGATCATACCAATTTGTTGGCGTTTTCATTCGATGGCAGAAAAGATGATACTTTTACGACAGGATGGTAAAAGAACCTCATCTTGTTATTTTGAGAGAACCCAATTCTGAATTGATTGGTTACGTAAGACTGGAAGATGAAACCGCTGAATACAAAACAACCAAATTAAATGATTTTTTCAACGATAAGAATATATCACTGGATGCATTAATTGGAATATGCACTGACGGTGAGCCAACAAACACTGACCCACACGGTGGAATTATACGACGATTCGAATTGCTGTTGAAAAGATCATTGCATTGGTTCGTTTGCCTTCTACACTTCAACGAACTTCCGTTTCGGCATTTGTTTGAAGCTTTGGATAAATCAACCAGCACTGGACCAAGATCGGCAACCGGAAAACTGAGCCGTCAAATCGAAACTTGTGAAACTCTTCCGGTAAGTTATTGCTATCACTCATTTATTATAATTGTCAACCATTTTTAATTATTTTATTATTATATATTTTCAGGTGGTGGACGGCTTCCAGAAAATTGAGTTGCAAAATATGCCCCCGCTCCAGAAAAAAATTGAATTTTCGAAGTACTTATACGACATGGCCCATGCAATTTCTAGCGGCGTGGTTTCGGTGGATCTGGCTAACATGAAACCAGGGAAAATTGTACATTATCGGTGGCTCATCAAGGCCGCTAGATTATTACGATTATATGTGACAACGGAAAATCCAGATGCAAATTTAAGAATTCTGGTTGAATTTATAATTAAATGTTATGTGCCAATGAACTTCAATATCAAGTATTACAGCTCTGTCGTGTACACGGAAATGATCAATATGAATGACATAAATAACGTATTTGAACCACCATTCACGCGAAGCATTCCGTACGATACATTGAAAGAATATTTAAATCAAGATGATCCACCGTTTAATGATCCAAAAATTCCATCACACATACAAGGAACGGAACGACATGTTCAATTGCTAGCTAGCGTTTCCAAACGGGTTATACCGGAAAATGTAGAGGCTGTTATGGCGACGACATTAGAGAGCCGTGCGAAATTGCCCAGACTTGAAAGTAAAAAAGACTTCAAACAATAATTTTTTTAGTTTCTTTTCTATAACTAACTTAAATTAATTTTTTCATTTACATATGTTCTGACTAAATAAATTTCAAAAGAGAAAAATAGATATTATTATAAATAAATAATAAATATTATTATAAATAAATAAATAAAAATAAAGAAAAAACATAGCCATTTCGCTGATTTTTTCATGTAAAGGCCAAAAATGGTGATTTTTTGAAATGTTTGTATGGGGAACCCCACAGGGGGTTCCAGGGGGTGTGCCACTGGCATGGGTGGGTCGGGCGTCCAAAGTTAGTGGGGGTCGGTCATAAAATTTGGACTCGATTGGAGCACTCTAAATGGGTCAAAGTGGGATTTTTCGAAATTTGCCCCTACCCAAAAGTTCGACCCAAATTGGGGGACATTCGTTTTAGAGGTATGGTTTCTTCGGCAAAGTTTCTTATTTTGATCCCTAGAATACGATTTTCACAGAGCATTGAGCGATTTTTAAATCGACCCGCCCTAATATACATTTTTCTTTTTAAAAATTTATCGCAGCTTATATACTCACTGAGTAAAAATTCAATGCAACGCCGCTGCATGAATGTTGCATTGTCGATCTTTGAGTGGCTCTCTCTGTGATTTCATGTCGGCAAAAACTTTTTGTCTAATTTTGCTGTGAGGAATTAGAACAGGCTTTTATTGGTGTATCATATTTTTACACCTAGCACTAATACTCAGCGAGTAATAATTCTATGTAACAAATTTTCAGTTGCGTTGCTTAAGCAGCTCCCACCATGTCCCAATGACGAGTTGAATTTTTGTTTTGTTTTTATTATTAAGTCAAAGAATTAAGTCTTAGGCCAGGCGTCTTATTTTTTCTAAAAATTTTCGGACCTCATTCCTGTCACCATGCATCTCAATTTTCTCGCACTCACGCATTTCCGTTTCCCTTTTCTTTCGCCTGAAAATGCGTCTCTCTTCCCTCCTCTTCTCTTTGTATCGCTCCTTAGCAGCACGAGTTACAACCAACAGCAGGGTGGCTTTGTAGGCGGCTTCTTTTTCTGCAGTGGCGGCGCGACACTCTTGGTCGTGCCACTGGTTTCGGCGAGGGCGGTGATAGCCAATCACCTCTTCGGCAGCCGTACGCATAGAGTGGGAAATATGATTCCACTACGCACGTATATCGTCGATCGGAGGAGTGCTTTCTTTAAGCAGGAGTGAGAGTCGAGTAGCGAAGTCTTCGGCTGTTTGCTTTGATTGCAGCTTTTCGACGTCTAGCTTTCTCTGTGCTATATTGCGCGCATTTTTGGTTGCGCACAGGCGTGTACGGATCTTAGCTTCGACAAGATAATGATCCGAGTCTATATTGGCACCACGGATCGTGCGTATATCTAATACGTCAATCAAAACGTGATCAATTTGGTTGCGCGTCTTTTGATCAGGAGACAGCCAAGTTGCTTTATGAATATTGAGATGCTGGAATCTAGTGCTACTAACGACCATATTTCGCGCTGCGGCAAAGTCAATCAGCCTCATTCCGTTATCGGAGGTATTGTCGTGGAGGCTGAACTTTCCGACTGTTGGACCAAAGATATTTTCTTTTCCCACTTTGGCGTTGAAGTCACCAAGCACGATTTTTATGTCGTGGCGGGGGCTGCGCTCATAGGCATCTTCAAGGCGCTCGTAGAAGCTGTCTTTGGTCTCATCGTCCTTATCTTCTGTCGGAGCGTGCGCACAAATCAGGCTTATGTTGAAAAATCTTGCCTTGACACGGATTACGGCAAGTCGTTCGTTCACAGGTGTGGATGTGTTATTACTAGATAGCGGAAAACAGCATCAACCAGATTGCAATCTTATGCTTCTGTAGAGTAAATGAATTACAGATGCACAATTCATCATTCTTTGAAGATAAAAGAATGGGACTTCTGGAAATATCAATCCCATTCTTGTTGGCTTATAAAATCTGATGAATGCACTCAGTTATATCATTCTTTTCAACTCTGAAACACTGGACTTTTATTTGCTACCATTAAATACTACTAAATATAAAGCATTTTGCATTTTTGTTGTCATTTGTTTTCGACGGCCGATCTTAGTGACATACTTCTGTATTTCCTTTGACATTTTCTGGAATAATAAAGTGCTTTTTAACAATAAATATTATTAACAAAATGTATACAAATTAACTTCTACAATTTGTTGTATATAATACTTTTTCTATACATGATATCAGCCAATGGCATCCCATCAAAGTCATGCCCAACAGTCACACAAACATACACAAATACACACAAAACAACTTCAGACGCAACAACAAATCTTTGCGGCTGAAGACATCGTGGCTGCATTCACTTAAATTTCAATTCGGCTGCAACTATCGATGGTTGCAGCCATCGTTGGCGGCATTGGTTAAAATTCATGACTTAAAAACAATTTTAATCAGCCTAAAGGCTTAAGCCTAAAGAGTTCACACTTTGAATGCTACAAAAAAAGATTTCAGCTTTTGAATTTTTAAACAAGAGAATGAAAAGTGAAAATGAATTCACACTTTAACAGCTCTGATATCTATGATATGCAAATTTTATGCAAAAGCATATGCAAGAAATATGCTGCATATTTTCTACATATGCAAAAAATATGCTTCACATTTTTGCTTTAGTCATTAAAATTTTCTGAAATGATAAAATTTCATATATAAAAAGTTTCTTGAAAAAGAAAATGTTAAAAATGAAACAATTATTAAGTCATGTCCCTACTTGGAGCGCTCGGTATTCGAGTGAAAATTTAAAAAAATTTTACAGGAAAACGGTAAGAGATAATGGAAAAACATTTTTTGGGATGAAAAAATACACTAAAAAATTATTTACAAAAAAATTTTTTATAAATTTTTAACATATTTTATGTATGATATACATATGCATGCTTATTTTATACTTGGTTACCATCTTTACTCAAAATTACCTTGTCCGATTATTTCCAAATTTTAACCGCATACTTTCCACGTATTTAGTTTCCGTGTGAACTAAAATATTGCAAACTGTTTGCAAAATTTGTTTGTATAAAATCCAGAAAAAACCAGAGTTTTTTACAATTTTTTTTTTTAGATCTTCATAAATTTTTTTTGTTTTTGACCAAACTTAGAAATTTTAGTTCACACGATAACCATATTCATATTATTTATGCATTCTTTTCTTTTTTTTCTAGGTGCTGCCAAACTTAAGATATTATGGTAACCATCAGCTCTTTCCGATATCGACACGTCAACTTCAACTTAAAGTTTCATACATAAAAAATGTTAAAAAGGATTAAAAACTTTTTTTGTAAATTAGTTTTTAGTGTATTGATTCACCCCAAAAAAATGTTCAATTATCTCTTACCGTTTTCCTGTAAAACAAATTTAAATTTCCACTCGAATACCGAGCGCATCAAGTAAGAACATGCCTTAACGATAACATATAGATATTACTATAAGTTATTAAAACTTTCCAAGTTGTCGTCGGCGAAATTTTGTCGCTTTTTAGAGAAAATAATTTTATATTACTCCAGGTAATCCACCGTAGTTTTATTTAAAATTTCGTTTGTTTTTAACCTTAAACCCGTTTGTCGGGTCATATTGACCCGAGGCACTTTTCATTTGCATAAAATACATATTAAACATCAAAAATTAAAAAAACAAAACTTACCATTTTATTTGTTGAACTTTTATCTTTGCAACCAGAGTGAAAAAATTGTACATATGTGACATATGTGCATTGCAGACACAAAAAACTGACATGTGCACTATATGTACGTTTACCTTTATCAAAACGACCCGACATTTTCTACAATACGATTTGTATGTAGGATCAGTTTTTTGTAGTAATTTTTTCACTACATTTTGCTGTTGTGCAATCCTCTCTAAATTTTTTGCAACTGTGGGTACATTGCAAGTGAGAGACAGCATTATTATGTCGTTGGCGTTTGTACTTTTCATACTTATGTACACTTACACGTATGAAAACATGCCTTTTGTGTTGTCTCTAAGTATTTGCTTTATATCATGCTAAAAATCATTTGGTCATCAATGCATGCAGTTGCATCATCAAAAGCGATGCAACACTCCAACGAAACAACCAATAAGGCCGTGTGCTATTCGGAGACTTTTCACTCGTGGTAGAAAAGAAGTTACTGACTCGAATACAATTTCTGTCGAAATATAACTGTAATTTTTACTGTGCCAGAAGGACGATTACATTTTGACAGCTAGAAATTTTGACGTTTTAGATTTCGGTAGTGTATTAGCGCAAGAATTTAACCCTTAAATGCATAGTGTGCCATATATGGCACAACCAAGGAATTTATCCCCATGTCTGAACGAGAGTAATTTTGTGAAAAATAATAAACCTTTTCGAGTCGCAAGGTCACAAGTGTTTTTTTTTCTATTTTGCTTGCGTCAAAAATTCTTTTGCCGATTGTCAAAATTTATACTAGCCCTTGGGGCTACAGGCATTTTTGACAGTCATATTCACCTCACAAGTTCCAAATATTCTATATATATATATATATATATATATATATATATATAATATATAATAGAGGCCGCATGCTGTTCGGAAACTTTTTACTCGTGGTAGAAAAGAATTTATTGGGTTGAATACAATTTCTGTTTGTTGAAATAAAATTGTAATTCTTGCTGTGCTAAAAGTACGATGAAATTTTAACAACTAGAAATTTTGACGTTTTAGGTTTCGGTAGTGTATTAGCGCAAGAATTTAATTTTATTTGCAAAAATTTTAATGTATACGGAAAATTGACAGTATTTTATGCAAATATTTTCACTTCTGGTTGCTATGCTGTCGGAGGCACATAATATTAAACTTCTTTACGATTCACGAACTCACAAATGTTTCGTTTTCTATTTTTCCTTGTGTCAAAAATTCTCTTGCCGATTGTCAAAATTTTTACCAGCCCCTTTGTCTACATGAATTTTTGACAATCATATTCACCCACATATGCCAAATATTCTCATTCAGGTTGTCAAAATTTCACTATCCGCGTGAAAAGCTTCCGAATAGAACACGGCCAGACTGTCGAAATTTCGTCATCTGAGTGAATAGTTTCCAAAAAGCACACGGCCTAAGAACTGCTTTGAGTTTGATTGGTATGTAGCTAAAACGCCTTACAGAATCGCTTCGAATGCCACAAGTTTAGGTAAAAATAAATAATTCCCATTTCAAATGAATGTTGTTCATTCTTGTTTCATTCACTGTTTTTACTGGATTAGAAACCACGACGTAGATGTGAAGCATATAAGGGTAACAGCAAAACAAAGGATAATAAAACGTCTGCTGTATGTGACCATTGCTTAAAACTTTTTGACCTTTGCATCGTGTTACCTTCACAAATACAAAGAACCTGATATATTGGAAGATAACGATGATGATGATGGGACAGATGCATCAATGCCTAGTACATCAAATGCAGCTCAATCGAATCGGATTTATCAATCGGTTATAAATCTTATGTAAATTGCAAATGTTTTGTGCAAACATATATTAAAAAAAACAAATATTAAAATTAATATTTCATGAAACAACAGCACTTTTTAATTTTATCTCATTCAAAAATAGAGAACTTCCATACAAAATACACGTCGGGTCAATATGACCCAGATAAACGGGACTAATTTGTAAAACATGTAAACGGGTCTAAGGTTAAAACAGATATTAATTTGGGTTTCTTTCCATAACCGAGCTTTATTTTAAGGCGAAGATCTTCACTCAACTTTTCCGGAACTTCATTTAGAATTCGTTGGGCTTTCTCAAATATTTCGTAAGATTTCTTTAAGCTCATACCCTTTCCTTCCAAACTGGTAATAACTTGAAAAAATTGTCCGAAATGGGTTTTGATAAAAATGAAACTCTTATATAAAAGTGAATTTTGCAATAACTCTTGTCCTGTTTTTACTAATACTGCTTCATTCAAATTTAATGATTGTACAACCTGAAACACATACATATATATATATATATAATTAATTTATACACATGTGGTATATACCCATGTGGTATTATATAATACATACTATTTATATGTGTTGGTTATAAGGAGCTGCACAGAACATTCTATTTACAGTACTTGAATAGTATATACTATGTTGGTGTAGTGTTTTTAGGTGTAACCATGGGCGTCCGCATGAATTTCTTGAGGGGGGAGGGCAAAGGTATTCAT
Source organism: Pherbina coryleti (assembly GCA_943735915.1). Lineage (NCBI taxonomy): Eukaryota > Metazoa > Arthropoda > Insecta > Diptera > Sciomyzidae > Pherbina > Pherbina coryleti. The sequence goes on from OX030950.1 coordinate 117,769,682, forward strand.
TGGCTTGCACGTTTATGAAAATGAGCCTGGAATGTTACCTATGAAATTGTATTGCCTGAGATTTTCTGTGCAAACTTTGTAAACATTGTTATTATATATTAATTTATATTTTTCAATTTTACTTCCAGTATAACGAATTTTTAGTTTACAAAATCATATTTACATTTATTAAATGTATTTAAAAATATTTAAAATAATTGTCGTTCGTTTTAAAATATAGTTAAAGATCCGTGCAGACTGAAAAAGATATTTTCAAGGTATTTATTTTATTTTATTATCATTTAAAATAGCTTTTTTGATTTTTTCTTTTGTTTGTATGAATGTGTGTGTGTATAATATATAAAAAGAGTTCATAATTCACTTGTTTTTGCGTTTTAAAAATTTTTTATATACGTTTTTCTTGAATACTCGTTCAGTTATGAACAGAGCAACATGCTTAATGTTTTTTAAGGTACTATTACCGTCTAGAATTTTCAAAAAATGTTTTTTACATTTTTAGATTCTTTATACCTTCAAAAATAACTGTCTAAAATATTAAATCGAAATTCGAAGCCAGTGCCGAGATATAACGACTCAATTGAAGCGCGCTCTCGGCTCGCAGGTGTAAGAAAAACTTCACACGCACTTTTCTCGAGTTTAGGTTTTTTTAACTGGAGGACAGTTAATCTCCGGATCTACTAGGCCATCTTTAATAAACTTTGCAGTATTTTGTTTGTTTTTATATCTTGTGTGTTAGTTTACCACAATTTGACCACAAAAAAAAAATTTATAAAATTTTTGAGTCTGGAAAAAGGTCGAAAAAAAGCCGATTTTTGAAAAAAATTTTCAAACGTCCGCCATTTTTTATATTTAATGTTTTTTCAATTTTTCTGGTAAACTGTCACGTAAGAGCACTTCCTTTTTGTAACTCTTTTTGAATTTTATGTTTCAGACTTACCGTTCCAGATGTTAACTGTCCGCCATGCAGCAGTGTTTTTTTGAGAAGAAAATTTGAGCGCCCTATATTAAATGTATAATTAATAGAAAATAAAAATAAAAAAATTTTTTCCTTATCTTCAAAAACTGTTTAATACTGTAAAAAAAGTTTTATAACCATATATAATAAAGAAAGTGAAAAAAAATTGTTGAATATATGTTATTTTTTAGCATTCTGGACGGTAATAGTACCTTAATTAGACATGAATGTTTTATATAATTTTAAAAACTTCTTTTGATTAGCCTTAGTTTTTTTCGAATGTGTAACATTCAGTCTATAAAGGGTCGGTAGAATAACTTTTATTTCAGTAGACTCTCAAATACAAATACTAGTGAGAAAACTGTTAAAGCGTAAGAGAGTCCCAAAGTATCCATCAACGTTATACCATGTGATAAAATACGCTAATACTCATGATATAATAATAACAACGTCTAACAGGCACAACCTGGCATTCCCACCGTTGCATCTACAAAAAACTAGCCTGATCCTTGACCTTCACCATTGGACCAAAGCGGATAATCATCCGAACATCTTTCTTCAAAATTTTTCTGAAATTCGTAATCATTACAGTGACTGGACAATGATTTATACCGATGGATCCAAAACAAACTCATGTGCGGCTTTCAGCGTCGTAAATGAAGAATGCTCTACTTTATTGGTTAGTGTACTCCCCAGGTATGCCACAGTATTCACACCCGAAGCGGAAGCGATTCTGCAAGCAACAAAAATAGCCAAAAAGAAAAAACCAAACACATAATATGCACCGACTCTTTATCCACCTTGCAACAACCTTCCTTGCAACACCTTCCACAACAACAACTACACTATATCAATAATCCGAGACATTCTTATAAACACCCCATCAATTAAACTACTTTGGGTGCCTGGACACTAAACCTCTGCACAAATGCACTCGTTTTTTCCACAACAGTAGATCCAACAGTGCAGAGTTCAGAGCTTGACAGAACTCTGTTAGTCAAGCAGAGCTTATCCAAGTCATTTAATAACAACAAACAAGCACTGCAGAGCACTCGTCGACTTCAAAGAGAACTATGTTCGCCGTTTGCTTTAACAGAGCACGATGTTGTTTGTTTAATAAAAACAGAACAATTTATAACAGCGAAAAATGCACCAATCACACCTAACACAGCAGAACCTTGGCGAAGTAATTATTTTTGTTTCGTAGTGAGTTTTTTAACAATTCTTTTAATTTTTATTTTTTTTGGAGAGAATTTTTTAAATAATTGCTAAAAAGAATGGATGTAAATGACGTAAGTTATTAAAATTTTAATTTTATTACAATATTTAATATTTAATATTATATATTTATTATAATGAATGTTTAATATAATTGATTTGTGTTTATTTTTTGTTCAATCATTAATTTATATATGTAAATTTTGCGTAATTTTTTTTTCAAGTTGTAAAGTTTGTTTGTTAGTTTTTGTTGTTAGTTAATGTTGTTGCTTGTTTTCTTTTTATCATTCCTTTTTGCGCGTCACTTGTTTATTAATATATATATATTAAGCACAGTTAACGTCTGCAGTGGTGGGATGTTCACAAAATGAGTTTCCCCTACTTAATAAAATGAGTTGCAGCATTTTAGATACGCCAGCAAGCAGCTCTGCTTCGGAAAGAGTTTTTTCCGTAGCTCGAAATTTGATTTCCGAAAAAAGAACTAGCATTGGTTCAAGCTCTATTTCGGTTAACCAAATAATGTTTTTGCACTCGAATATAAACAAATTTGACATGAGCAGAGAATTGCAAAAGCAACTAACAAAAAATTAATTTTATTTTTTAGTTTCAAAATCGTTTTCCCAATACATTCAATATTGCTAAAACCAATTACACTTACAACTTATCTAATTAACTTTACTGATAACATTTGAAACATTCACCAGTAACAAAACTTTAATCCGAAAATAACAAATCACTACTAATAACTTAACGCGTCCGTGGGTCCGTGGCGTAGTTGGTTAAAGTGCGTGGCCGCTATGTCAACGAACCTGGAGACCCGGGTTCAAACCCCAGCAGCGACAGAAAATTATTTGAATTAAAATAATTTTTCTGTACGGCCGCCACCTCTCTGCAGACAATGGCAAACCTCAGAGAGTAATCAAAGTGCCATGTAAAGCTTCTTGAGAACAAGAACCATTCCGTTCATCGCCGTTCGGAGTCGGCGTTAAGCATGTAGGCCCGGTTCTCGGTCAATTGTGTACAAACTTAATAACACGCACAACACAATTGATCATAAGAAGCTAGGTCAAAGTCCTTTCAAGGGCTGAAATGGGCAGTTATTTATTTATTTTTTTTTTTTAATAATAACTTAACAAACAATATCACCAATAACAACAAAACTTACATCTACAATTCAATGACAACAAAAAAAAAAACATCACCACAATAGACCAACAATCACACAAACACCAATGCTACCATAAACAACAAACGAAATCATCATCAGCAACAATATCAACAATCCAACATAATAATAAACTAACTACACCAGACTTACAATATAACCACAAATAATAAAAGTAAAAACACACCTACAACTACATTATTGTAGTTTTAATTATTGTTATTTTATATAATTTGATGAATTTCTTATATTTTGTTACTTACAAATTTTTAAAATTGTAACTTGTTTTTAATTAAATATTATATATTATATCAAAATATATTATATCAAAACGGAAAACATGCATTTTAATACAAAACAAATAAGTCTTCTATTATAATTTGAATAATTAATAAGAAAATCACTTTTTTTAGCTTTTTAAATATATGCACCTAATGATTTTTTACAAGAAAATGTATAGTATGAAACTTAAATAACACAGCATAACTTCAAGCGTTCTGCTGTTGTTTACATAACTTTCGAGTCAGTGCAGACTTCTTTTCCGAATCGTGCATAACATTGTTTTGGTTTTAGTCAGTTCTTGTTCTGCTCAAGCAACGAGTGCTCTCTGTAGTGTTAGGCTTGATTTCATTGATGAGAGCAAAACATAGCAAAAGCTTGCACTACAAACGAGTGCTTTGAAACGCATTTCAAGCGCACTCGTGCAGAGGTTTACTGGACACATTGGCATAACGGGGAATATTGCCGCCGATGATGCAGCAAAACTAACAACTAAATCTCCTCTTCTAACCGTTGCTACCACAAACAAAACTGATATTTTCCAGGCTATTAACTCAAAGATTTTGGAAATAAATAAACAAAATTGGAGCGACTACTCTCATCACTACAAAACTATCAATCCCTATCAAATTGTTCTAAAATATCCAATCTCCATCAGCCGTCGTAAAACTATAACCTACACTCGCCTCCGTATTGGTCATACTCGACTTACACACCAACATCTTTTTCAACGCCAACCGCCACCTCTATGTCAATACTGTTTTGCCGAACCAATAACACTACACCACCTAATAAAAAACTGCCATGAAATACAATATAAGAGAACTGCTCTCAACATTCCTGAAATAGAAACTCTTCTTACAACTGTATCTGTAACGAATATCAACAAACTTATATATCTTCTGGTCGAATTAAGAATTATGTTTGAATTATAACTATAATTATAAAGTATTAACAAAGTATTTAGATATAGCCGATGGCCTTAGCTGCTAGTTGCTATTATTGCTTTATATTAAGCCTTAAGATTTATTGCTTTATATTTAGCCTTAAGACTGTAATTTTATTACTCTTTTAACTTATAATAAAAAAAAAAAAAAAAAATTTTATTTTTAAATCCGTCTAATGAGCTTACTTGGTGGTAAGCGAAAATAATTCTCAAAGGAAATCAACTTTTCCACTTTTTCCAAAAGTTTTCCACTTTTTTCATCGGGTTGAACATCTTTTTATATTTTTTCGGCTTCCTTCGTTCCTATTGTGAACGAAGGACCAACTTTTTATTCATTAAACCTCATTCTATTTTTTAGATGAGCTAGGTTTTTGTTAATATTTATTCAAACAATTTTTTTATTTCAGATAGTAAATTATCTGTTTAATTTTTATTTTTTTTCATTATTATTATATATTATACATTGTTTACTAATTATAGTATTTTATTTATTATTTCTCGTAAGTTTCTTCTTTATTTATTTTTAATCGCTACTTATTTTTTATCATACAGTTATTTATTAAACATTATTTTGTGTATTACTTGTGTCTATTTTTGGTATTTTTTATTTAATTATATATTTTTTATTTATTATATATTCTATTACAACTGTATATAAGAACAGAAGTATATATAAAATTATAAAAAAAAAAAATAAATAACTGGCCATTTCAGCCCTTGAAAGGACTTTGACCTAGCTTCTTATGATCAATTGTGTTGTGCGTGTTATTAAGTTTGTACACAATTGACCGAGAACCGGACCTACATGCTTAACGCCGACTCCGAACGGCGATGAACGGAAAGTTCTCGTTCTCAAGAAGCTTTACATGGCATTTTGATTACTCTCTGAGATTTGCCATTGTCTGCAGAGAGGTGGCGGCCGTACAGAAAAATTATTTTAATTCAAATAATTTTCTGTCGCTGCTGGGGTTCGAACCTGGGTGTCCAAAGTTCTTTGACATAGCGGCCACGCACTTTAACCAACTACGCCACGGACGCCAAAATTATATATAGAATTATATATAACAACAGATTAGATTTTGATTAGTAAAAATAATTGACAGTAGCTAGACTTGGGATGAGAATGATTTAATTCTCATTTCAAGTAAACTAATACTCGGTGAGAGTAAGTTATTTTTGCTCTCACTTTGAGTGTAGTTAGATAAAGACTCAGACATCGTTAGACTCAGACGACTAGACAACGGACTCAGACAGGACTTAGTGGCTTTTTTGAAACCGACACGTCTCTAGCTCCCTTTGGCAAAGTGCATTGACACTTGGTTTAAAATTATCAATATTGTTTCTAACAAAGGTTGCGGGCCGCCTCGCAACTTTTGGGAGGAACAAAGTATTGATACACTTTGCCATTCACACATCAAAGAACTTCGTGTTGATTACTCAAATAATATTTAGACTCCACATATAGAACACAATTAATAAAAACAATAGATGCACAACAGATAATTAGAGAACAAAATCGGTTGTTGATCGCTACTCAGGGCTGGTTATGCAAACGTAACGGAGCGTGTCGTAGCGCTACTCAAATTTGCTATATGAACAATGCCCATAAGTAGTTAATGAAATCTTAACAAAAAGTGACAAAACTCAGATAAAACTAAGTTTCGTACCACCTTATATCATGTTTACATTACACATTTAACTATATAAACACTGTTTCTGGTGTTTACACTGCCAGTAGCGTAGTTAACTTTGTCATTACTTGACGTTAATTTTTCGTTGATTCACATAATTTTGAGACACATTGAAAATTTAATTTTCATGCAAAAAAAAAAAAAAATTAAAAATATTACAATATGTGTGATAAAAGCCTTGTAGGAGTTTTTGCTCATCATCAGCAGGAAGTGTTTTCTAAACTGGTGGTCTTTGACCGAATCATGAAAAGAAAACGAATTGTTTTCAAATATTTTTTTTGCTTTTTTTATGTGACATTTCCTTGTCATTTTTTTAATTTCCTTTTGTTCTTGATGAAAACACAGTGTTGCATAGCAAAATGAGATGGTTTAGGTCGCAGTTTCAACTTAACTGCTTTGCGAGATAGTAAAGATTTTGTATGGGAAACTATGCAGTTAAGTATCCAGTTTCAAAGTTAACTGTGTAGTTTCGAGGTAATGTAAACCAGGGATTGCCAAAGACTGATTTTTGAAGAGTGCAACAACAATTATAACAAAAAACCAACAACATCAACAAATCGTTAGATACGTAGTACAATAAGGACTAAGTAATATAAAAAAAACACAAACAAAAAACATTCGGTGACGAAACCATACGCAAAATTACCAACAAGAAACCTCCAGCTTAGCAAGACGCGATCGTATGCGCTATTTATACCAACAACGACAAGAATAAACAACAACAAACACACGCTGTATGGTTGCGGTGCAGCTACGACTGTGAACAATTCGGCGAATTACAACAATCATAGAAATATTGAAGTTGTTGTAATAGAGTGGAAAGAGTGGAAAGAGTTAGGCGATGGCAATCGCTGATGTAAACATAGTATAAAAAATCAGAACTTAAGAGTTTAAAACTTTGTAACATATAAACAAAAATGTAACATATAAACATAGGAAATAAAAATAAATAAAATTTTTCAGTTGAAAAATTGCCCCCCCCCCCCGTACCCCCCTGTGGACGCCCTTGGGTGTAACCATGACATCGAACAAAAATGTTTTGTATGAAGCAAAGCCAACAAAACAAGAATTGCATATTTTGCAAGCTCTTCATTAGTGTCGTTGTATTTTGAAGGTATTAATTTGAAATAAAATATCATAAATAAACGGGAAATCATAGCGAGCACATCGAGTGCACCATCAAACCGCATCGAAAAATTTTCAACAGTCGTTTTCAGTTTTCAAAAGGGCTCACAAGTAAAGAGAGTCGATAATATAATTTAAACTTAAATAATTAGAAAAAGCATAACTCGAAAACGAAGCAAGATAGACCAAAAATAACAGTGATCTTGGGTTATCTAAAGGGAGTCTCGAAATCGAGAAGCACAGGTAGAGGGATCGGTAAAAATAATAACCTTACAACATTAGAAAGAACAATATGCAAAATATGTAAATTTTATGAATGTTTTCAAGATAGAATTTGACGGGACGCATATCTGTGTCATCGAAATTGTTTTACGGTTATTCAATACTAATATGCAATTTAATCTTTTCCGCTGTCTAGCTATTACGCCTCACAACTAAAATACGAAAAAAAATTCTTGTCTTCATAATTTCAAGATGGCAACCACATAATGTAGTAAAAATGCTTCATCCATGAAAAAACGTTGCATGGAATTTTAACTCTGTGACTACTGGCGTAAAGGTAAATTTTAAGAAACGAAAATGAAGGTGAGGTCTTCGGACACATAATAAAAATAAAAAAAACAATTTACGGCATCATTAAGCCCCTCAGGTAATCGCCAAATGTGAAGCATATTCATATTCAAAAAAGTTTTTTTAAAAAAATGGTTGTATCTATAAAGATACAATGTGAATTTACTCACATTTAAAATCCCTATTAAATTATATCAAAATAAAAGAAATGTGTTATGAAATTTTTAAAATAATTGTGTTATGAATAATTTAAAATAAAAATTCATAAAATTGTATCTTTAAAGATACAGTGAGGTGTAAAATGATCGAAATTTTTTCGAACCACTTAAAATCACTAAAGGACATGTTTTGAAGGCAGTCAGTATTTTTTCCTATTCAAAATTATTTATCTGTTCCAAGAAGTTAAACTGTTAAAAATAGTGTTTATTTAATTAAAAAAAAATGTTTTTCACTTTAACATTATTTTTTAAAAAGTATGACAAATAGAAGTAAAAAATATGTTTTTATTTAAGACTTATAATATTCTAAATAATATAATATTGTATATATTATTGTAATTAATATTATATTGATTTCAAATCAATAATACAATATTGATTTAAAAAAAAATCAAACCAAAAATATAGCCGTAAGAATTTTTTGAATGGTTGTATCTTTAAAGATACTCGGTGCATTTTAGGGATACTTTAAATTGATTTTTTACTATTAATTAAAATAATGGAAATATGTTTTAGAATGGTAGACGACGAAAAATTTTGTTTATTTGACACTTGCTGTGGTTGCTATGTTGGTAGCATAATCAGCAAAAAGTCATAGTACGTTGTGCCATGTTTACCCACGTTACGTTTGCATAATCAGACCATATATATCCTTAAATAACAAGAAATATTTCCGATCAGTGCTGCCTAGCAGCATAGCAGCTGATAAAAAGCTTTGCATAAAATTGTTACACAATGAGTATAGATGTTATGATAAAAGTTATGACACGACAGTAAAGGTTAATTCTTTGACTTTATGATAAAAATAAATAAAAATTAAAGACGTCATAAGGACGCGGAGGAAGCTGCCTAAGCAGCTAACCATAAATTTGATACATGGAATTATAACTTGCTTTCTAAAGGTACAACGGTAAAAAATATCATACGTCAGTAAAGGCTGGATAATAGCCTCATCACAAAAATAGATAAAAACTGCATTTCGTTATGAAGACACGTAGAAAGCCGCTACGAGATTGAAAATGTATCAATTATGCCACGGTGTTGCATTTAATTATTACTCGGCGGGTATAGGTGACACTAATAATGCTATAAGTATTTATTCTCGGCGTTCGGACAAAAATAACATAACGAGAGCTTATATTCAATATGACCTATCTGCAAAAACACATTTTTTCAGGAGAGCAAACAAATGGTTTTAATCCATCAATATACAATTAATTACCAATCAAAGTACTCGAATTTTGTTGAAATTGGTTAATAAGTTTCCATGCTAAAAAAAATAATTAATTTAATTTTATACTTTTCCTTTAGGTGTAGATACGTTATTTTGCATATCGAAATTTTTTATTTTTTTGTGTAAATATGTAGATAAGTCTTTTTATTCAATAGAAAAAGTAAGTTCTTCGTTGATTCTTTGATGATTTTATTCAGATGTTCATTGGTTAAAATATTATCAAAAAACTAGAAAAATATCGAAATAGCAGCAAAGAATAATAAGATTGGGCTATTAATATAATTAATTACATTTTTTTTATATTGTCATAATAAAAGTGATATTCCGATGGAATAACAGACTTCAAATCTTGCAAATTTTTCCATTTATTTTGCTTGATTGTCAGCGGACTAATATGTAAACATTTTGGCTCTGTATATCCTGCATATCTTTTAATACGAGTTGGCAAGTCTGCATAATCTTTTTCAAAATCCAACTTGAATTTAACTTCACCGTTTGGAAGATATTTAAGTGATCTAAGCTGGTAAACTGTTGGATCATTTTTGGTTAGGCCAGGTCTGAAACTTGAAAAGCGGAAAAGCTTAGCATCGTTAAAGTTCCGAAAGAAATAATAATTCAAATAGAAAGTTTCAAACGGCTTTTTTATTATTTTGTTATCAATTTTCACTGTTGCCCGCGCTTCTTTAGTTATCCTGATGTAATCGCTTGGCATATATATTGACTGATTTTTTAATTTTATTTCGATTTTAGCATGTGCACTATCACACTCCATTTGTGTGTGTCCTTTCTCGAAAAATTTCTGCTCGATCTGCTTATTTTATTATTTTCAATTGCAAAAATTGACAGTGCATTTCATAACACATGGTTACGATTTTGATAGCCACACCCATCGGGAAAAATTACGATAGGCAATGTAACTGACAAGCAATATGTCTTTAATCCTTTCAGCCCCAAATTAGCCCTGGCAGTGCCAAACATTCCAAACTTCGTTGAGGATCAGTTTTTGACCTAAGTAGCTGAGTATGAAGTTTGAAAGCCGTATTTCTTTCCTGATAACGAAAGCCGTATTGCTGTTGGCGTCCATGGCGTAGTTGGTCAAAGTGCGTGGCCGCTATGTCAACGAACCTGGAGACCCAGGTTCGAACCACAGCAGCGACAGAATATTATTTGAATTAAAATAATTTTTCTGTACGGCCGCCACCTCTCTGCAGACAATGGCAAACCTCAGAGAGTAATCAAAATGCCATGTAAAGCTTCTTGAGAACGAGAACTTCCGTTCATCGCCGTTCGGAGTCGGCGTTAAGCATGTAGGTCCGGTTCTCGGTCAATTGTGTACAAACTTAATTACACGCACAACACAATTGATCATAAGAAGCTAGGTCAAAGTCCTTTCAAGGGCTGAATTGGCCAGTTATTTATTTTTTTATTTTTATTGCTTTCCTAATAGATACTACAAAAATTTTTACAAAAATTTTAAAATTTTTTTACAAATTCCAGCGCTCTATATATCACATATTTCTCCTGACTTAAAATGTAAATAAGATCTCTTAAATTTGTACTTGTACATCTAATTGCCTTTAGTCTTAGAAAATTTTCGGAAATATTTAAAAATGTAATTTTTTAATTTGGCGTCCGTGGCGTAGTTGGTTAAAGTGCGTGGCCGCTATGTCAACGAACTTTGGAGACCCAGGTTCGAACCCCAGCAGCGACAGAAAATTATTTGAATTAAAATAATTTTTCTGTACGGCCGCCACCTCTCTGCAGACAATGGCAAACCTCAGAGAGTAATTAAAATGCCATGTAAAGCTTCTTGAGAACGAGAACATTCCGTTCATCGCCGTTCGGAGTCGGCGTTAAGCATGTAGGTCCGGTTCTCGGTCAATTGTGTACAAACTTTCAAGGGCTGAAATGGCCAGTTATTTATTTTTTTTATTTTTAATTTTTTAATTTTCTCTTTTTTGAAGTCGCGTGGACGCGCACATGAGTTGACTCGGAATAACTTTGGAAAAATGTTATAAAAATTAATTTTCGTATTTTTGATTTTTTCCTCTTATTCACCACATTTCAATCTATCATTAAAAATTTATTGTAAAAAATCTGGGGGTCCGAAACTAGAAACAGAGCCACAAAGTCAGAAGTTGTCCACAGGCAACTTTGGGGCTAAAAGGGTTAAGTAGTGTATTATACAGGATATGAATGTCGAAGCGGACAGATCTCCATTAGTTTCGCTCCACCAGGAATTTGTACATTGATGTGTGGTCAAGTTATAAACAGTGAAGTTATGCACTTGAAGCCGTTGCTTGTAATAAATAGCTGAGGCATTAATGTCGGGGCAAAGTTTAACTGCTTGTGCATCCATTGTGAAAACATAACATCTTCCCTCTTTACCTGCAATAGAATCCTGCTGCTTCTAAAATTGAGCTCAATTTTTTTTTTAAATATGTAAATTAAATTCTTCTTTCTTTATATGTTTGGCTTTGTAGCTGACACATACATCACATTGATCTTTTCGTGGCATAAAGAGCGATAAATTTTTTTTCGAAAAAATCTGCGAAAATGGAAAATTGAGAATGGATGACCTTGTTTCTCTGAACATTTGGCAACGTAATCTTTATAAACATCTATTTTAGTTTTAAACGCAGCTGCAATGTACTTCTTATTAGTGTCCTTCCGACAATAATGACTTTCCATTTTGTCCAAGTTATCTAAATATTCATTTATATAAATTTTCGAAACAGTTTCTTTAGAATTTTTTACAGGAGAATTTATCATAAAACTCCCTTTTAGCCAGTATTTTATCATATTTCCCCCAATTGATAAAGTTGGAAGGAACATGGATTTACATACTTGTAATTCTTCATACCCATGAGGTAACTTATACACACAGCTCTGTACTTTTTTGAATTTTCCACTGTGATACGCTTTCTGGGCAACATTGAAGCGTGGTCTTTAACAAAAACTTTCTTAGCCTCCCAGCTTATGCTCCAAAACATCGAGGAAATATTGTTCCTGGTTTCTTCATCAAACTTGAGACAGTGCCTTATTCTGCTTTTCAAACAAAAAGCTGACGAGCACTTTGGACCCATTTTTCTTTCTGGTTTTTATGTTTTCTGTTCGCGTTTGCTGCCAACAGCTAAAAACTCAAAGTATTGCTTACCACTCATGCGCTTCGTTGCGTTTTCTGTCCTTTTATTAGACTAAGGGCCAGTTTTTCAGTGCGAGTTTAAACTCTAGTCAAGTTAAACTGAGGTTAACTCACCAAAATTGGACGTTTAAACTGGGTTGAACTAGATACTTTAGCATTAGTTGAAGTTAAATTGACTTAAATCATCATATTATGTGTTTCTTTTTTCCCTAAACCGAGTTTAAACGTCCAATTTTGGTGAGTTAACCTCGGTTTAACTTGACTAGAGTTTAAACTCGCACTGAAAAACTGGCCATTAGAGTCATGATTTCTCTTTTTTCTTCGAACAAGGCTTATTGGCAAGTTATCGTCAGAATCTGAGTAAAAAGTCTTAATATTTCAAGAGAACTTCATTCGATTATATAATAACCTGTTATTTGTCCAATTTCTTCCTCCATCGATGATGCATAACCAATTGGTATGCTTTCCAATGCATTTCCTTCTTTATTTTGCACTGTCATTGTAATCTACCACGAGTTTGTTCAAATTTTCTTAGATATTTCGAAAGAATTGTGTAGATGAGTCGATTTGCATTCACAAAGAAAAAACATTGTAGAAGATAATTTAAACAATTAACGATAAAAACTATGCTAAATGTTTTTTTTCGTATTGAAATTAATCTCACAAATGACAGATGAGTCAACGACTTCTTTGCGATAAAAAACGAATTTCGTAGAAAATGTAAATAGGTCATATTGAATATAAGCTTTCGATAAGACATTATGCCGTCTTCAGGTCGCGGAGATAGCAGTTTATAAAACAAAAATCCTAGGAATTGTTATGAAAAATTTTATTTTACGACAGCAAAAAAAAAAAAGAAAAAAAAAACAGGAGGTAACTGCCAATACAGTAAAAATGTAACACGAATTAAGGAACTCCTTTAAGTAAACTCAATGCACCAAATGAAATAGACAAAGCAAAAATTAATATAAAACTTAAAATAAATTCAATTAAGAAATAAGGACAATCATCAGTACAAGGATTTGGATACGAATTAGGACAAGGATTAGAAAAAGGATAAGGGCAAGTATTTTGACAAAGGTTAGAACCAGGTGTAAGATAAGGAGTAGGACAAAGACTAAAGAATGGAATTGACAATCATCAGTACAAGAATTCAGACAAGCATAAAGAAAGTACCTTGACAAGTACAGGGACAAAGGTTATGACAAATATTAAGATACACCTAAAACAATATGTAGGTCAAAATTCGAAATAGAATAAGAACAAGAAACTGGACAAGGGAAAGTACAAGTACAAAATATAATATTTTTCTTAAATTTAGTAAAATTAAAAAAAATTTCCTTTATTTTGACATCAAAAACATGAACATATCTTGAAAACTATGAAAAATTTTAGTAGAACGATATATTTAATACAACATCGTTGCTCAAAAATGAGAAAAAAAAACAATCTGAAATTCAATTTTGTGAATTTCGATTCAAATATCTCCGCTGCTTTTTTATACATTTTGATAAATATTTTTTTTGTTTTAAAGCTTTATCAAAATACTCTGAAAACCTTATTGGAAAAATACCGTTAGTTAAGTATATATATTTTAAATAGTTTTTTTTTTCAAAAAAGGTAAAAAAGGCTCAAAAATTGTTTTTGTCTTAAAAATAATTAAAATTCAATTTCGCAAATTTTCAACTCTATTTAAAAGTTATGACATTTGCAGTTGTTTCAATTTTACGCAAAAATTAAAAACTATTTTTGTGATTCAAAAAACAAGGCCTAACCATTGATTTTGTTGAAGAAAAATTTTTTTTCCAATATTTTAGTTTCATATTTTTGAACAAATTTAAAAGTAAAAAAAAAAATAATTTATTAGAAAAAATTATCTTACAAGGAAAGGTCCCTAACTGTCAAACGCCGATTTGAATAATTTTCGGATATGTGTTAGAGGATGAAATTCTGAGGTTGACGTATTTTTTTATATGTGTTCAATCAAATGTTAAGGGTTTCAAAATGGCGTTTCAAAATCAGCAAACATTTAGTTTGTTTACCATAACTCTGATATTTGTCATAAAAAAAATACAAATTTGGTATCAAACGAAAGATATTACAAGGACGCAAATAACGGTATCTAATTTGTTGATCTAATAGTTGATGATAGATCCTCCGATCGACGATATATGCGCGCAGTGGAATCATATGTCCCACTCTATGCGTACGGCTGCCGAAGAGGTGATTGGCTATCACCGCCCTCGCCGAAACCAGTGGCACGACCAAAAGTTTCGCGACGCCACTGCAGAAAAAGATGCCGCCTACAAAGCCACCCTGCAGTCGGTTGTAACACGTGCTGCTAAAGAGCGATACAAAGAGAAGAGGAGGGAAGAGAGACGCATTTTCAGGCGAAAGAAAAGGGAAGCGGAAATGCGTGAGTGCGAGAAAATTGAGATGCATGGTGACAGGAATGAGGTCCGAAATTTTTTCGAAAAAATAAGACGCATGGCCGATGGTTTCAAGACCGGGGCCTCTTCCTGCAAGGATGAAAATGGGAATCTAGTGACAGATA
Source organism: Pherbina coryleti (assembly GCA_943735915.1). Taxonomy (NCBI): domain Eukaryota; kingdom Metazoa; phylum Arthropoda; class Insecta; order Diptera; family Sciomyzidae; genus Pherbina; species Pherbina coryleti. The sequence continues at coordinate 117,784,782 of OX030950.1, forward strand.
TCCAGAGTACACTGATGATGTGGAGGGAACACTTCTCTAGGCTTCTGAATGGTGACGACGACAACAATCCCGCCAATAGAGATGATATCCCGGAATCCCCAGTTTTGGACGACAGCGTTGAAGTTCCGCTGCCCGACCATAGTGAAGTCTTGAAAGCTATAAATCGGCTTAAAAACAACAAAACCGCAGGAGCCGATGGCTTAACTGCTGAGCTCTTCAAGAATGGAGGCGAAGCTCTATGTAAATGCATTCATGAGCTTCTATGCAGAATATGGTCGGAAGAATGCATTCCAAACGATTGGAACCTCAGTGTGCTCTGCCCAATCCACAAGAAAGGCGATCCCACAATTTGCGCCAACTACCGTGGGATAAGCCTTCTGAATATCGCATATAAGGTCCTTTCGAGCGTACTATGTGAAAGACTGAAGCCCATCGTAAACCAGCTGATTGGACCTTATCAGTGTGGCTTCAGACCTGGCAAATCCACCATAGACCAAAAATTTACGCTACGACAAATCTTGGAGAAGACCCTAGAAAAACAAATCAACACACACCATCTTTTTGTCGATTACAAAGCCGCCTTCGACAGTCCAATAAGGAATCATCTATATTCCACCATGTCTGAATTTGGTACTCCTGCAAAGCTCATCCGCCTTTGCAGAATGACACTGAGCAACACCAGCAGCACAGTTAAAATCGGGAAGGACCTCACTCCTCCATTCGATACCAAACGAGGTTTCAGACAAGGTGATTTCTTATCGTGCGACTTTTTCAACCTAATGATGGAGAAGATCATCCGAGCTGCTGATTTGAGACGCAGTGGCACGATATTCTACAAAAGTATTATGCTGCTGACGTATGCTGATGATATCGATATTATTGCAGCATTCTCCAGGTTAGCGAAAGAGTCGAGGCGAATGGGTCTTGTAGTGAACGCAGATAAGACGAAATACCTAGTGTCCACAAATAAACAGTCCCAGCGTCTTGGAAACCACGTCACTGTTGACAACATCTCCTTCGAGGTTGTTAAGGACTTCGTCTACCTGGGATCCAGCGTAAACTCTTTCAACGATGTCAGTATTGAGATAAAGCGAAGGATAACTCTTGCCAACAGGTGTTACTTTGGGCTGAGTAGGCAATTGAGCAGAGCCCTCTCTCGACGAACAAAACTCACGCTCTATAAGTCTCTTATCATGCCCGTCCTATTATATGCAGCACAAACCTGGACGTTGAGCAGTTCTGATGAAAAGACTTTGGGAGCCTTCGAGAGAAAGATCCTTCGTAAGATCTTCGGTCCAATCTGCGTCAATGGCGAGTACCGAATTCGATGGAACCACGAGCTATATGAGCTGTACGCTGACATCGACATAGTTAAGCGTATTAAAATCGAGCGGCTCCGCTGGCTAGGTCATGTTGAGCGAATGGAAAACGACGCTCCAGCGAAAAAAATATTCGATTCGGTGCCCGGTAGTGGTCAACGCAGAAGAGGACGCCCACATCTTCGTTGGAAGGATCAGGTGTTGGATAACCTGACTCCAACTGGCGCCAGCAAGCGCAGAACAGAAATGTCGGGCGCAATTTCTTATACGAGGCCAAAACCGACTTACGGTTGTAAGCGCCAGATAAGTAAGTAAGTAAGTAAGTAATAGTTGATGCAATTTTGTTGTTGCAATTTCCAACAGTTTTTAGTCGATATCAGGGGTAGCACGTAGACGCGATTATTTCTTATTAATTTATGTTTGAGAGCAAACAATCTTGAAAGTTACCTTTTTTCTATTTTTTTAAATTTTTAAGTTTTTGTAATTAATGTTTTTATTCTTAAAATGTACTAATAACTTAGCATTTTGTTTGTTTTTACAGATAAAATACACAATATGGGTATCAAAATTTTTGGTTTTTAGCGATCTTTTCGAATATATACATAAATTATCATAAAAGCTAATAATTAGGAGGGTTTCCATATAAAATGTTATTGTTGAAAATAAAGTTCTACCTGCCGAGGGATGACTGTAATATTGCTATGATGTACAACATAACATTACGTATATAAGATTAAATTCAACATGCATACATAAATAATTTTCATAACCTATATCTTTAAACATGAAACTTATATACTCATATATATTCTAATAATTTAATGTCTTAAGATTTTGTAACATTTTGAATTATCAGTATTAAATTTATAACTGAAACTGGCACAAGACCGGGTTTATTTTAAATCTTACTATTTTTCACATGGTGCCGAAACCCGGGACAGAAGCAATTCTATTATATTAAGAACAATTAGCGTTCACAGAATCTGCTAACGGGCGAGTTCGGTTTAATACGCGACTTTAAAAGCGAAATTTAAAATGGATAATGTGTATCGTTCCACGTGCCGGGCACAGGTCAAAAAATTATGTAATACGGTTAGCGATTATTTGAAAACTTTTGATACAGTAGCGTTTTCCGATGTAAGCGATCCTCAAAGGGTTGAAAGTGATATAGCTATATTCATTCAGCGACTAAGGAATGCGCATGCAAACTTAAAGAAGGCTGATGAAGCTATGCGTACAAGTATCAAAACTGAAGATTTACAAAAGGAGTGTGAAATAATTATTGAATACGATGACAAAGCTATAATGATGATCGCGCAGTTGGAGCATATCACTAATACCCACTTTAAGCCGACAGCAGGGATTACAGTAGAACAACAATTTGATAACCATAACAACACGCATGATGTAAATCGTTAATACTGTGGTGTAAATCTGAAAGCATTCGAGCTGAAGAAGTTTGATGGCCGATTTGAGAACTGGCTACCATTTTGGGAGCAGTTCAAGCGCGCGATACACAAAAATTTAAAATTTTCAGCATCTACAAAATTCAATTATTTAAATGATACATTGGTGGGAAAAGCGTCTGCAACAATAGCAGGATTTACCCCTACCGAAGCATGTTACACAGAGGCTATATCGCTTTTGTTGGAAAAGTTTGGAAATTCAGAGAAAATTATAGAAAAATGCTTACAGAAGCTGGTTAACTTAAAACCAGTTACAACAGCGAGCGATATTCAAGGTCTTCGGCAACTGTATAATGAAGTGAGTGCTACGATGAGATCTCTTACTGCGCTTCAGGTATCACCATCTCAATATGATATAATAGCGAAGTCAGTTTTGCTGAAAGCTATTCCAGGTAGTATGCGCGTGCAATACCACAAAACCAATAGAAAAGGTCAGCATTCCAGCTTTGCAACATCAAAACTTAAGATCCAACTATCACGAAGATGACAATTTAAAAGGCCTTTTGGACTTTATAAAATTAGAACTGGAAGCCTTAGAAAAGGCTCAGTTGCCAAAGCGAGATCGAAAAGTCGATGAGCGAGATCAAAAAGGAGAATCTCGAAAACACATAGGTATCGCAACCAGTCTATTTACTAATTCGAGCAACAGTCAACAATGCGTTTTTTGCAAGCGAAATAATCATGCCACTAAAAACTGTAAAATTGTCATGAGTGTTGAGCAGAAAAAGCAATTGCTACGGGGTGAAGGGAGGTGCTTTCGTTGCGCCAACAAAAACCACAATTCAAACTTTTGCAGAGCGCAGTGGATTAAATGCGAGCGTTGCTATGGTAGGCATATAACACCAATGTGTGAGCGATATATGGAGCACGATAAACATGAAGTAGCAATTGGCCAAAGCCGCAATGAGAAGCGAAACGACAATATGAGCGGTCGTCAAGAGAAATCTGTAGCGACAATTAATAAAGCGGCAACAGCGACGCTCCAGACTACTCAAGATGATAAAACAGAAATTTTTCTGCAAACAGCGAAGGCAATATTCAGCGACGTTACCAATAGTAGAGAGTCCGTGCTCACTAGAATCGTAATGGACATCGGAAGCCAGAGGACGTACATAAGCGAGAAACTTGCAAAAGAACTCAACTTGCAAACGATCGGAAAAGAAAAAATTAAAATCATTGCATTCATTGCATGCAAACAAAATTTTGATGAGAAACCAACGGAATTCAGACTCGTAAAACTATGTGTAAGAAGTCAATACAGCGGACAAGCGTTGGCAATAATAGCGACTGTGGTGCCGACAATTTGCACTGATGTGATATCGGTACCAAAAATACAACACAAAAATTTAATGCACTTACAAAAGGAGTTAGCTGACAACATCATAAGTAACATCAAATAAGTAGCAACCTGTTGCTTCATGAATTATTTGGCATTAAGCTCACAATATAATTCTTAAAAAATATGTTTTTTAAGAATTATAAAAGAAATAAACTTATTAAAATATGCCACAATTTTATAACTCAACATCAAATTAGTTGACGGTATTAACTTATTGATCGGTCAAGACCAGTATTGGCAATTTAATTCAAATGAAGCTGAGCGGATTTCTGAAAACTTAGTTGCAGTAAAAACATTTTTCGGATGGACAATACAAGGTCGTTCAAGCCTTCAAGCAGTTAAGGGATCGTTCGTTTTAAATGTAACCGAAATAGTCGAAGATTCATTTGATATAGTAAAATTTTGGGATTTAGAGTCAGTGGGAATAATAAGCTGCCAAGCGAATGGTGAACACCGTGTAATTGAGAAAGCGTTGTCCAATATAAGGAAAGTGAGCGACCGATATGTTGTTACACTGCCATGGCGTGTTGGTTTCGATCGGCTAGAAGAGAATAAAAAAATTGCACTAGGTCGTCTCCATAGCTTAACGGGGCGCCTTTTCCAAAATAGAGAGAGGCTTGAAGAATATGACAGAGAGATGAGAGAACTTTTAAAAAGTGGTATAGCGGAGGTAGTTCCCGAAGTAGAGAGTGGAGAAAAAATTTATTACATGCCACACAAACCAGTTTACCGAGAAGAAAAATCAACAAAAATGCGTATTGTATTCGACGCGTCATCGAGCGAATCAGGAGTGTCATCATTAAACGACCAGTTGAGCGCTGGTGACAATCTTGTTGCAAATTTGCTTGCCGTGTTGCTTAAATTTCGTACTAATCAAATTTCGATGATAGAAAAGGCGTTTTTGCAAATTGTTCTTGCCGAAAGTGAACGGGATTCGCACAGATTTTTATAGTATGAGTCTACACCAAATTTTGATAGAGCGTTGCCATCAGTAGCAGAGTTTAGGATGACAAGAGTAACATTTGACATAGCATCCAGTCCCTTTTTATTAACAGCGACCATACATAAGCATTTAGACAGCAGTAGACCCAGTGACATCTTCAAAAAGTTAAAGAGATCTTTCTATGTTGATGATCTGCTGCTTAGCGAGGAAAATAGCGACATGGCTATCAAAACATTCCAGCACGCCAATAGGATCATGAGCGAAGCTAATTTTAACTTACGTAAGTGGAACACAAATGATTCTCAATTAAAAAATAATTTTCCACCAGAAAAACGTGATGAATCAACGCAATCAAAGGTTTTAGGGATTAATTGGTGCACAAAAAGTGACGAAATCTGTGTCGACCTCAGAAGCTGTATTGAATATATATCAACACTTAGAGGAACGAAACGTAACATAATGAAGGCGATGGCAAAGATTTACGACCCGCTAGGTTTAATAGGGCCATTCACTGTGAGGATTAAAATATTATTGCAGAGTACATGGAAAGCTATCATTGATTGGGATCAAACACTAAATGAGGAGATGTTGTCGATATTTCAATGCTGGCATTGAATACGTTTTTTAAGTAGATTCACCATGAAGCGATGTCTTTACTCGTATAGCGTATCGAACCACGAAATTCACTTGTTCGCAGTCCTAAGGCATATGGCGTAGTGGCGTATGCAAGAGAAAGATCTGAAGATGGTAGCATAAATATAAATTTTATATGTTCGAAAAATCGAGTGGCACCAATTAAGAAGAAGTCAGCTAGTAGCGAATTAAGTCTGCCTAGACTGGAGCTGACAGCGGCATTAATGGCAGCCAGGCTAAAGAATTTTTTGATAGACGCACTGGATGTTGAAGTTGAATCTGTATTTCTCTGGACTGATTCTACGATAACACTCAACTGGATAAGCGGTCATGGTAAGCAGTTAAAGCCATACGTTAAGGCCAGAGTAATCGAAATTAACCAATTGACAAATATTTATGACTGGCGGCATTGTCAAGGAAAAAATAACCCAGCAGATCTTCTTACAAGAGGAGTAAAAGCGCAAGTACTACTTGATTCAGATATGTGGAAGTATGGCCCACCATGGCTGGCAGAGGTCTGTTCGTATTGGCCAGCGACATGCGAATTCGAACGATCTATGAACCTAGTGGCGAGTGCAGTACCAGCAAAATTTGAGGAGTAGGTTCCAATAATGTCAATAGAGCGTTTTAGCGGAATGAAGCGGCTACTACGTACAACAGCATATGTTTTTCTTTTTTTAAAAAATGCAAGAATAAAATCAGCGACAAAAAAACAGCGGGAACTTAAATCATTTATAGAAGTTAAGGAGTTAACTTCAAGTGAGATCGAACAGGCAGAGTACTACTGGGTCAAAATCTCGCAGCAGTGTCACTATAGCACAGAAATCAACGCTCTTCGTAAAGGAAATGTAGTACCTTCGCATTCCAAAATTTTGACACTTAGCCCAATTCTAGTAGATAGCGTATTGAAGCTGAATGTGGTAACATAATTTCTAATCCGATAGTTCTGCCAAAACATTGTCATTTCAGTCAGCTTGTAGTTCTAGAAGCACATCAAGCAACTCTTCATGGTGGCATTAATGCAGTTTTAACGTACATTCGAAGAAAGTACTGGATAGTAAAAGGCCGACAACTAGTTAAAAGCCTAGTGCAGCGCTGTGTGATGTGCAAGCGACTTCATGGTAAAAATGCTTCGGAACCATGGACTACATTACAAGCTGAGCGGGTAACGACGACCAGACCATTTGAAACGACCGGTGTGGACTTTGCTGGCCCACTCTATGTGAATAATGAGGTGCATGATGAGCAACGCAAAGTATACATAATGCTTTTCACATGTGCTGATTTGCGCGCTGTACATCTAGAGATTGTGCGCGACATGACTGTAAATAGCTGCATGAATGCTCTGAGAAGGTTTTTAGCTAGGCGCGGAGTACCAGTCACTATAATATCAGATAATGCTAAAACTTTTAAACGAGTGGACCTAGAATTCCAAAAACTTGAGGAACTAATGCAGAATAGCGAAATTCAACAGTTAGCAGCTCACCGAGGCATAACATGGAAGTATAAAACGCTTAAAGTTAAAGTTAAAAACGCTCTTAAATCAGCAATTGGAAAGGCACGTCTGACATCAAATGAACTGGAAACGCTGCTAACTGAAGTCGAAAGCGTCATTAATGCTAGGCCACTCACATATATTTCAGACGACCACAAGGACTTGCAGCCGCTGACTCCAGCACATTTTTTAGTTAATTGCAATTCTTCTCTTATTCCTATAGATACTAAATTTGATGGTTCGGGAATTGCGTCAAGTTTTGATGAAACGTTACATGAAGATATGGCGTGAAGATTATCTTCAGCAACTTCGTTCTATCCATCACAACAAAAGCAGTTCAGCTCGCAGTATTAAAGTTGGAGATGTAGTTTTAGTTCACGATGACAACAAGTCTAGACTGCAATGGAGGCTTGCCGTCATTCAGACAGCATATCAAGGGCGAGATGGTCGCGTTAGGGCTTGCGACATACGTCTACAAAACCAGCAAGTTCTCAAGAGGCCAATACAGCTACTTTATCCGCTAGAAATTTACTCGTCTATTGCCGGGGCGGAGGATGTTGAAAATAAAGTTCTACCTGCCGAGGGATGACTGTAATATTGCTATGATGTACAACATAACATTACGTATATAAGATTAAATTCAACATGCATACATAAATAATTTTCATAACCTATATCTTTAAACATGAAACTTATATACTCATATATATTCTAATAATTTAATGTCTTAAGATTTTGTAACATTTTGAATTATCAGTATTAAATTTATCGCTGAAACTGTCACAAGACCGGGTTTATTTTAAATCTTACTATTTTTCACAATTATTTAATGTTCAAGGTGCACATTATCATATAGTATTAAAATTTTTAAAATATTTTTATTTTGCGAATCTTATGTACTAAAGGATTTTCAATTTTTTCACCAACTAAATATCTTAAAAATATAATAAAATAAAAGTTACGCAAATTTTTTTTTTTTTAAACTTACAAAATTAGCTAACTAACAAATTAATACCCTTTTGTGAAGCTAATATTAAAGCATTTTTGGATTGTTATACTTAATATCTAGAAAAAGGCACACTTTTTATTATACCAAAATAAAGATCGCTAAATTTTTGCATTTTTAATTTTGAAATAAATAACATATATTACATAAAGCGTTAGTTTTTAAAAAAAATTAATAAAATAGAATATATTTTTAAAACAATCATATAAAAACAATACATACACAAAATGCATTGTTGAATACAGAAAATTGTCGTAAGTTTAAAGGTTTGTCATTGAAAATTTAAATGATAATAATTTATTGGATATTAGACGAGTTATTCGCTCATAAAGTTGAGTATTTGAATCTAGGAGAGATTTTTGGAAAAAACCCACAAAAATTTTTTTTTTAAAAAATGGTTAGAAAATGTATGCAAAGCGTTTGCTCATTGTAAGAAGTGTTAATATATAGTATTTTGCATTTATAAAAATTGGGGTTAACTGTGGCATGGGGCAAACAAGTAAAAGCACACATTTTATATGGAAACCCTAGTAATTATTAGCTTTTATGATAATTTATGTATATATTCGAAAAGATTGTTAAAAAAAAATGTTGATACCCATATTGTGTACTTTATAAGAATAGAAAAATTCATTACATAAACTTAAAAATTTAAAAAAATAGAAAAAATGTAACTTTTAAATTTGTTTGCGCTCAAACATAAATTAATATGAAATAATTGCGTCTACGTGCTACCCATGATATCGACTAAAATCTGTTGAAAATTGCAACAACAAAATTGCATCAACTATTATATCAACAAATTGGATACCGTTATTTGCGGCTTTTTAATAACTTTCGTTTGATACCAAATTTGTATTTTTTTTTATAGCAAATATCAGAGTTATGGTAAAAAAGTTTTGAATATAATTATTATGTTCCGATATAGTTGCTGGGTGCAGCAACGCGTGCCGGGAAAAAGCTAGCATATAATAAAATCAAAGCAACATCTGTCTGATGGTTAAAGACTCCAAAACTGCTGATATTTTAGCAGTTGAGCAGATATTTTAGGAGAAGATTTTTTTGTGTATGAGATTTATCGCTCCTAATTCAATAAAAATGATAAAGGGTTATTTTTTAAGATCCCCCACGACTGGCAGCACCTTGACGTAAGTAGTCCTCCCGACTGCTGGGTGTGGGGGCTTAAGTTCCTCACAGGGTTGTGTTACCAAACAAACTCGGTGAGAACAATTAAGCCTGCCATTCCTTCCCCTGCCTTGTTCCGCAATATCCCTTCTCTTTCCCCCGGGGTCGGATCAAGGTGTCACACGTACCGTGCCGAGGATCAGCCTGGCTGAGGACCCAGACAAAAATAATTGCTGCGTCGTGAACGCTGTGCTCCGGATACCTGGCGACCTGCCACCAAGCTGTTCAAAGCGGCGGTTGAGAAAGTCGGGGAGGTCTACCCAGACGCCCAACTATAAGCAGTTAACTCGGACGAGATTCCGTCCAGACCAAGAGCTAGGGTTCGGGTTCCAGTCACCCCATCTGAACCTGAGGAGATCCTAGAGATGTTGAAGCTCTTCAACCCAGCTATCTCCACCCATAACTGGAAGGTGGTTAAGTAGGAACCCAAAACTGAGGATCAAAAGACCGACACAAAAAAGGTCCAAGATGGAGGTCTTGTTGATCCTCAACAATGAATGTCTGGACCAACTCAACAAGGACAGCGCTCTAAATTATGGTTTTGGCAAGATTCACCGAAGAATCTACAAAACCGACACGGTGTCGCTGGTCAATCGTGCCACGAAAGAGAGTCCGAGTGACATCGAAGTGGCATCGGGAAGCGAGGATGAGCTGTCGTCTGCCTCCGAGTTGACTGACCGGTCTCTGCAGCGAACAAGAATTTCTGGGCGACCTCCTCTGCAACAAGGAGGAGGCTGACATTACGGTGGTTGGAGTACCTGAGGATGTTCCGAGTACTCCAAATTAATCTACACCACTGTAAAGCAGCGTCCGTGGTGTAGTTGGTTAAAGTGCGTGGCCGCTATGTCAAAGAACTTTGGAAACCCAGGTTCGAACCCAGAAAATTATTTGAATTGAAATAATTTTTCTGTACGGCCGCCACCTCTCTGCAGACAATGGCAAACCTCAGAGAGTAATCAAAATGCCATGTAAAGCTTCTTGAGAACGAGAACTTTCCGTTCATCGCCGTTCGGAGTCGGCGTTAAGCATGTAGGTCCGGTTCTCGCTCAATTGTGTACAAACTTAATAACACGCACAACACAATTGATCATAAGAAGCTAGGTCAAAGTCCTTTCAAGGGCTGAAATGGCCAGTTATTTATTTTTTTTTTTACTGTAAAGCAGCATCGGCTGCTCTACAGCGTCACTTGACAACAGGCGATGTCGACTTGGTGTTGATTCAGGAGCCTTGGATAAACAACAACAAAATCCTCGGCCTGAATACACCAAACTACAATAATTATCACGTCTCAAACAAAGGAAAAACTCGAATATGCATATTAGCTAAACACAACTTAAATTGCTTTATTCTCCCTCAGTTTAGTCATGGAGACTTCAATGTAGTCAGCCTGGAGTTGGGTCACAAGAAACTCAGGGTGGCCTCCTATTATTTCCGATATGATGAAGTTGTACCCACACAATCATTTAGGGAACTGGTGAGAGGAACTAGTTCTGCCGAGTATATCATTTTGGGTGGAGATACAAACGAACACCATTTGCAATGGGGCAGCACAAACAACAACGATTGAGGTGAGTCACTCTTTAACTACCTACTTAGTACTAATTTAAATATACTAAATAAGGGCAATGAGCAAACTTTTATAATTAAAAACCGTGACGAAGTTTGGGATGTCACCCTAGCATCAGAAAACTTCTCGGATAAAATTTTAGCATGGAAAGTCGTAAAAGAACACTCATTCTCAGACCATAGGTATATAGAGTTCGGCTGGAAAGAAACTAATCAATCCTTGCTTTGAAAAATAAGAAATCTACATAATACAAATTGGAATAAACTTATCAGGATATCCCTGACCTCAGTTAGCTCTCTCCCCATGACAAGCAAAGAAGATTTGAATCTTAAAAAAGCGTCTCCAGTTAAGTCATATAAAAAATCCCATAAACCAGTATGGTGGCCTCGGGAGATTGAAATCCTCAGAAAGGACTGTCGCAGAGACTTTAACTGTGCAAGGCGTAGCAATAGTGACGACTCATGGAAAACTTATAAATCCAAACTAGGTAGTTACAAAACTGCAGTTAGGAAAGCAAAGCGGGCCTCTTGGTCTTCCTTCTGTACAGAAATAGAAAGTACTTCCGAGGCCTTAAGTCTTAGAAAAATATTATCAAAGTCCCCAACAGCACCAAGCTTTCTTCAAAAGGAAGATGGTACCTGGACAGACTCATGGGTCGAAACCTTAGATACTCTTATGGACACACATTTTCATTGAAATGTGTACACTGACAACTCCAGCTTTCAAACATCCCTCTCTGACCTTACACTTCAACAAATTGAGCAGCTGACCAGCAAGGAGAAGTTAAGATGGGCGATTTACTCGTTCCAACCCTATAAATCTTTGGGTCCCAATGGTATTATACCAACTCAACTCCACTATAGTTTCAATGCAATAGTACTCCGGCTTCAGGCAATGTACTGAGGTTGCCTACTCCTTAATTATAATCCAACAGCTTGGAGAGAAACCATAGTTATCTTTATACCGAAAGCGGGTAGGTCCTCTCACACAAAATCAAATGACTTTAGGCATATCAGTCCTTCCTTCTTTTTAGTTAAAATACTGGAGAGACTCATTGGACTTCTTCTTAAACCGAAACTCGAAAGACTTCAAAAAATTCAACATGCCTATGTAAAATGCAGATCTACAGAAATGGGAGGTCTGTGGTCCGTGACGGTTGACTGACTGTTGCGCATCATGGAGGGGGAAGGCTACAAAGTTATTGCATATGCCGATGATATCGCTCTCGTCCTTAACGGAAAATTTCCTCAAACCCTCTGTAACCTCATGGAAAGAGCACTCTTAACCCTTTCGAGATGGGCGTCCTCTTGTGGATTAAGCGTAAGCCCAGAGAAAACAGATCTCATCCTTTTCACTAGGAATACAAAATCCACAACGTAGTACCACCTCGTCTGAATGGCACGAGGTTTCTCTTTAGTAATAGCACGAAGTACCCAGGAGTTATTCTGGATAAGAAACTTATCGGGAATGATAATATAAAGGAGCGCATTAAAAGGCTCTATTGGCCTATAAAAAATCTATGGGGCAAAAAATGGGGGTTTTCCCCTAAAATAGTACGCTGGATACGGCAATTGTCCGCTCCATACTTGTATACGGTTCGCTGGTATGGTGGAGGTCCCTTGACAAGGCAACTGCACTTCAGAAATTTGCAAAAGTTCAAAGAAGTGCATGTCTCTGTATTACAGGTGCATTCTCCACAACCCCAACTAATGCTCTTAATGTCATACTTCACCTTCCTCCTCTAGATATCTTTGCCAGAGAGTGTGTTAACTCAGCAGCCCTCAGACTAAGAGAATCTAGTTATTGGATAGGTAACAGCTGCGGTCACACGGTAATTCTGAACTCGTCGGTCCCCGACAAAACAGATTTCTGTGTACCTTGTTTAAATCTTGAAAGGAACTATGAAGTTCTCATCCCTTCACTGCTAGACTGGGCTAACAAAGCTTCTCATATAGTCAAGCTGCGATCAAAGCGCTGAACTCGCATATTGATAACTCTAAAACTCTCAATGAGTGCCGCAGATCTCTTAACGAGATGGCAAGGTTATTCAGGATCCACCTCATATGGGTACCCGGTCATAGGGATATCGAGGGCAATAATCTGGCTGACGAATTGGCAAGGAAGGGTACGACCTCGAACACCCTCTTAAATGAGGATTTCATTGGTATACCCATGTCCCCCTATAAACTCCAGTGCAAGAACAATTCCTTGATTATTGCACAAGTACATCTTGACACATGTAGGGTAGCTAAGCTAACGTGGCCTCGCTATGACTTAAAACGCACTAAATCACTACTTGAATTAAGCAGAATAAACATTTCAAAAATAGTAGGAATCCTCATGGGTCACTGTCTAATCGGAATACATGCTCTTCGATTGGGACTTACATCAAATGATTTCTGCAGAAGCTGCAAATGCGAAGAAGAGGTAAAAAATGTCCAGCATTTTCTCTGCGAATGTCCGGCGCTAAGTTAAAGGAGATTGAAAACTCTGGGCCATCCCTTCTTAAATGGACTTACCAAAGTCTCATGCCTGGAAATCAGGCATATAATAAAATTCATAATTCGTTCGAACTGGTTTGTTGAGGAGGGATATCTCTCATAGGTCAAAAGAGATTATGTGGTATCACAACGGGCCTGCACTGGCCTAAGTGTACCAGTCGTCTGCCGGCTCAGCCATCAAAACCTAACCTAACCTTATTTTTTAAGAGCTTTCGGATTTGATTTAAAAAAAAAAACACACATAAAATTTAGAGAAATGTATGAAATCTTTATTTATATAATTCAATGTTTAAAGGTGATTTCATGTAAATGTTGATGTAAATGTTCATTTAAATGTTGCAAATGTTTCATACGCTGCGTCCAATATTGGCATACTCTCTCCAACATATCGGCCGGTATCTTACGAATAAATTCTTCAATATTGGCTTCTAGTTCGTAAACCGTTGCTAGCTTATCCCTAAGACATTAGCCTTAAGGTGGACCCACAAAAAATAGTCTAAGGGCGTTAAATCGCACGATCTAGGCGGTCAGTTGACCGGTCCCGAACGTGAAATAAACTATTCAACGAACTCGCCTCTCAATTGGGCCATTTTTTCGCGTGATGTGTGGCATGTAGCACCGTCTTGTTGAAACCACATCTCAGGCAAGTCCAGTTCTTCCATTTTGGACAAAACAAATTTTTAATCAATGCACTGTAGCGCTTGCCATTCACAGTAACGTTCCTGCCTTCGTCGTCTTTGAAAAAGTACGGTCCAATGATGCCACCGGCATCATCATCACCGGTGTTGGTGGTTTAATGTCCAGTAATGTAAATTTGATGCGAAATTTAGTCACAAGATTCCGAATAGCCGCTTCAGATAGTCGGTCTAACTGACCATACAATGAAAGCAGTACACGATGTACTTTCTTAGCATGAATTTTGATAATAACATTCAATAATCTGGGTGGGGCTGAATAATTCTTAATTTTTGTTTTGTATTCTACAAGATTAATTAAATTTGACGTAATTTTATTTTAATTTTAGGTCAAAAATTAACTTTTCGACAATTTTAAGCGTTGTTACTTTACATTTAACTTGGTTAACACACATATATATCACACCGCCATCTATTGAAAAAAAGGATACGTCGAATATTCAGTTTGAGCAAAATAAAGTTTGCCGGGTCAGCTAGTACTTATATAAAACAAAATGGAAAAAAGCGTCTGTTCCCTCTTCTGTCTGTAATTTTCAACCAATTAGCTTGATTTTATTTATTTTAAATGTAAATGATTATGATGAAGGTTATAGGTTAAAAAAATAGGGTTGCTATAAAACCTAAATCTTTTCTTTTTCGAATTCGATTGGCGAACACTAGGCAAAAAGGGGTTACTGAATCCAAAATCCGTTGTCAGCATTTCAAAATTACGTATTTTTCCCATAGGGCTGACATCAAAATTTTATTTATTTTTACTAGCTTTAAATGGGTCGTTGAATTAGAATCCGTCGTCGGAATTTAAAAGTAAAGTAATTTTTTTTCAAAAAGAGTTGCCATCTAAAATTGTTTTCTTTGTACAAATTCGGTGCTAGGGCGAACAGTAGGTAAATATGTATACAACCATAGGGTTGCCATCTAAATTATTTTCATTTTTACTAATTTTTTAAAATTTTTACTGATTTAAAAATCAGTCGCTGAATCCGAACCCGTTGTTTGACTTTAAAAATTATGAATTTTTTTTACTTTTACGAATTCAGTGCTGAGGCAGACACTAGGTAAAAATGGGTTATGAAACTACATTTGTTGTCAGAATGTAAAAATTCCGTAATATTTTATCATAAGGTTGCCACCTATTTTTTTTATTTTTACGAATTCGCTGGTAAAAAGTACTTTTTTGTAATACACTTTCACTATCTAAAATTTTTCTAAAAGCATTGCAATATAGTAAATGCTTTAAATTTATACAAATTATTCGAAAAAGCTTTTTATTTGCCTGGCGAAGCGGACGAGGGTTCAGCTAATTAATTTTTTACAGCAAACAATTTTTAATGTATTTTTAATAATTATTATTATAACTATTGTGACCAGATAACCCTGATAGTTTTTCCAATTATTGTGTTTCAGAAGCTGTCCAAGTTACTAATGATATCTATCCGTCAAAATATTAAGCAAGGTTTGCCATTTTATCATTTTATCATCGTCTTACTTTTGTCGAACACGTGGAAATTATTAAATAATATTATCGAAATTCGTTTTTGGCTCAGCGGCTGTGTAAAAAAAAAAATAAATAACTGTCCATTTCAGCCCTTGAAAGGACTTTGACCTAGCTTCTTATGATCAATTGTGTTGTGCGTGTTATTAAGTTTGTACACAATTGACCGAGAAATGGACCTACAGGCTTAACGCCGACTCCGAACGCCGATGAACGGAATGTTCTTATTCTCAAGAAGCTTTACATGGCATTTTGATTACTCTCTGAGGTTTGCCATTGTCTGCAGAGAGGTGACGTCCGTACAGAAAAATCATTTTTATTCAAATAATTTTCTGTCGCTGCTGGGGTTTGAACTCGGGTCTCCAAAGTTCGTTGACATAGCGGCCACGCACTTTAACCAACTACGCCACGGACGCCACACGGACGCGGCTATGTATGCAAGCAAAATTACTGTTATCGGATCGACCAAAATTCACGAGTGTTCGACCAAGCATCAATGATCCATCCACAAAGATTGACTCTTTGGTGTGGATCGAAATGCGGAAAGAGACACCATTGCCGTCGATAGTCCTAGGTATAGACCGATGTTAACCGACTTTGTGTGGATAGAGTTCGACAACATCAATATATCCGAGCTGTGCTTCCAAAAAGACAGCGCTACCTGCCATACAAGCAGCGCAATGCTAGAAGTGGTGAATGATAAATTTGGCAACTGTGTTATTCTACATTGAGGGTTCAATTGGACGAAGCGATCATACGACTTGACACCCCTATATTATTTTCTTTGGGGCTAGTTTTAAGTCCTTAGTCAACGCTTACAAGTGATTGGCGAGCTCGATCAACATTCGAGATACTTTTGCCGAAATAACGCAGCACATATTAGACTGACCGCTGACCGGTCCACAAAAATTGGACCGACCGCTTGAAGGACTGCCAGCGAAGTTAAGGCGGCCATTTAAGTAAAATGCTATTCCTTATAAATAAAGTCAGTATCAATCTGATATCTCACACGGTTGTTGTTTTATTTAAATTTCTTTTTCTATTGTTCTTATTTGATAACCCAATTAATAAAACTAAATAAAAACTTCTCACACCCGGTATTATAACTACTTGAACAACAAAATATTAAATACTACATTGAAAACACTGGAAACTGAAAAAAACTCTTTCAAAATTAAAAAATGCAGATGAATCTTAAGAAGGCTAAATTGGCAATCATATATTATTGGGAAGGAATTATTGGAAATATGTACACTGAAAGAAAATGTTTTAAAATTGACGACAATTGTTGTTAATTTAAAATTGTTTTTTTTTAAAGCTAACATTTGAAAAAAATTTGAAATGATGAACACATTGTGTTCAATTTTAAAACAGGTTTTTTCAGTGTATAAGGTGTTTTTTTTTGAGAGAGAGTATACTCAAAGGTTACTTTGAGTTGAAATAAAGTATTGATAATAGTTTTAGAGATAATTTTATGCCATTAGTGTTTAAATATGATTTCGGGCTTGTGACCTCCATGTTTGGATCGGATGTGGTGCATTCTAGAAGGACAACTCTCGACCACTTTTGCAAGCATTTGGGCCGTATGTCGACAACGCACTATGGATATTTGATCGATTTAAGTGGCCAAAGTATTTTATTGGGTAAACAGTTTCAATTCATGTATGTTTTTTGATTTTTGATAACCTTAACCGTGGTCGTACATTGTGTCCAGTATGACTCACCTCAATTCTTTTTTAGGCGAACATTAAACTCGTTTTGTTGAAAATATTGTATACAATGATGTATGTTTACTGATTTTTTATATAATTTTTTATCATTAACATTGTGCGATCAATGGGTCATATATGACCCTCCTCTACTTTTTCCCAAGTAGATCTTAAACTGATTTTGTAGACGGAATACGAATAAGAATTTTCAAACAAATGAAATAAAGATCATTTAACTTATACAAATAGATACTAACAATTGTTTTTGTCTTATGAAAATAGATACTCTGACAAATATACTGACGATGCGAAAATCAACAATGTTGGAATCTTATAAAAAGTTCTTTCTTAAAACGCGCGGCGGTGCAGATATTTAGAAGTTGATGTGGAAAAGAATTCCAAAGACGTGCTTCATAAAATTATAAATAGATTGTGTCGCGTGTGTTCGAACGTTGAGAGTGTGCGAATCTAAGATTTTCAAAAATACGATGGCTCCTTGGTGTATATTACACTAGTCAAAAATTTCGCAACTTTTTCGTGCCACTCGAACTTTGATAACTAATACTGTTTAAGTTTTCTTCCCTCATTATGAAACTGAATTTTTATCTTATATAAAATTAAACAGGCTTTTTAGCAGGGAATTTTCTATTTTTCGGCCATGTTTGTGTCTATAAGATATTAAGGTTAAAAATAAAATTTTTGGCACAATGTGCGCCAACTGTGCGACACAGGCGCACAATATGCGACAGAGCTTGCTGACTGCGTGCTAAATGTGCTAGATGGGGGAATGCCCATTTTTTTTGCACAAATGGGCACAAATTGAAATTATTTGCTCACTTGCTACAATTTTAGCAACTCTGACATAAAATAAATTCTCTTCAAAACAACACCGTTATATATCACAAATGCCAAAAAGTTTTTCAGATGTATCTATTATTTTCATAAGGACTAAAGCTGATATATTTCTAATAATATAAATTATAATGAAATAATTGAAGTAAAACAAATTCTTGAATTTTACATTTTGCATTGTATACATATATATATTTTTTTTTTCTTTTGTAAATTTATAAAGTGACAACTGAAGGTAACAATGCATGTATTGTTTTTCTTTTAAGGTAAACTTTGTTGGTACATAGGTTGCAAACAAATTTGGGGCAGTAACAATTTTAGTAAAAATTTGGTAAAATAAAATGTTTTAAGTGGCAACGCTGGTCAGAATTGCGAAAATCTTAATTGCTCTCAGTACCTAAGAATGATAGAAACAAGATTACGCGTTCCGCAGTCCTGTAATCTAATTCTTTCTTTCTCAATTGAGTGCATGACGTCACAGTACTTTTGTTTGACAAAAACGAGGGCAAACGTGCGATCGCTTAGGCAAATTGACGAAATTGAAAATAAATTCTTTCCGAAAAATAAAGTAAAAATATCTACTTTTCTGTTTAAAAATATGAATATTTTCGTATACGAAAAATATCAATTTTTTAAAACTTTAAGATTTTTATCTCCTAAACAATTCGAGACCGACAAAATTTTATTGCAACAATAGGTTTAGGAGGTCCATATACATATTATAAATATAAGAAAAAAAAATATTTAGGCGTGGGCCACAACGTAAAATTATTCCAAAGTCTGACAATATCGTGACGTCATGCTCTCTCTCTCTCAGTTGCGGAACGCGTAATCTTGTTTCTATCATTCTTGCTCAGTACCAACCAAAACCAATGTTGCTTGCTCAGTGATTTCAAATAAAGGACATTTCATAACTACTAGTTAATATTCGGCACATAATGCAGGGACCAGTTTTGAGTGTGTATTTTCTACTTAAAGCCAGAAAGTTTTAGTTATCTTTTCACTTTTAAAATTTTTAACAAGAAGTATTTTTTCTTTTATTTTTTAAGACAAAAATAACAATAAAAATTCCACTCAAAAACAATTTTATAAAAGCACCTTAAGACTCTGACCTGATTCGTAAACAAATAACATCGATGTTTGTAACTACGTCAAATAAAAATAATCCCTTTTTAAGAAATCAGCATCTTAATATGCACAATATGCAACACTTGCTCTTCTTAAGACTATTCTCTCGCTTTCACACTTTCTATAAATCTACGCTCTTAGTTCTCTCACAGTTTTCCGTTCCCCTTTCCGATTCACACCCAAATTCATCCAGCAGCTGAGTTTGTGGACCTTGGCGCACACTGCCGCAGAATGTGCGCCAGATATACCCATCCCTACGCTAGAGGATATTCAGGTTGAAAGATCACCGAAATCGGTCATTCGGCTTATATTTCCGCTATGCTCAAAGTTAAAATGAAATTTGTTCTTTGCGCTTTTCAAACATATCTAGTCGCATAGCGTGGAAACTGTTCGTTTTATGTTCAAACTGTTAAGGGCATTTTTGTAGAGAACTATCTGATCTACAATTTTGTTCTGATCATATTTTCTGCCCTTCTAAGAGGAGCGGAGATATAAGCGAATGACCGATTTCGGTGATCTTTGAACCCGAATATCTTCTAGCGCATACATGATATCAGAGGGAACTCTTAAGAATTTGTTATTTATACGTTAATGAAGAGGTTTGCATCAAAAGAATTAGGAGGTAACTTCCAAACCAAACTTTGGATTTAAAAAAAAAAAAATAATATTTGGAAATGAAATATATATTATATTAGTCACAGAAAAAAACTAAAGATGCAGAAATTTATTTTTTACGCGTAGTTTTCAAAAATATATGAAGCCCATGAGGCTAAAAATTCGTTCCACTCTAGTAGTATGATTGATAATGTGATTGTTTCATGTGAGAGTTTTATTTAATGTGATCCCCAGATTCTTTGCGGTACAACTATAAAGAATTTCGGAATTTTTTATTGTTACTTTTGGCAATTCTGAAATATCTAGTGGCTTTTTGTTTAAAACTATACATTTCCACTTAGACGCATTCAGTACAGACCGCCCAATTAGCAATATTTTCCAAATTCATATTTGTTTTTTGTATACACTGTAAAGCTGAACATCTTTATTCACTGTTTTGGATAAAGCTGAACATCATCTACAATCAAAATGAAATGAACTGATGAATTTTTCAAAACTGTGTTGAGGTCATTAATGTAAATTGAACAGACCCTTGTGGGATGCCCCGTATGAGTGGAAGGTATCTAAATTGTAAGTTTTTGGTGCTAACTGCCTTTGTTCTTCCATATAAAAAATAAGCTTTTGTAGAAGTATTAGAAAAATTGTAAATTTTTTGTAATTTTGTGCCAAGAATGTAGTTTTCCACGGAGTTAAACGCCTTTGAGTGGTCAAGAAGAGTTAACAATGTGACTTCGTTGTTATCTAATTTCGACCGGATTTCCTCTGATACATTCAATAAAGCGGTAGCGCAGCTTCTATTTAACCTGTATCCAGACTAAAATTCAGTTAATACGTTTTTGTGTCTTAGAAATACATTTATTTGGTTTTTCAGAACTACCTCAAAAACTTTCGATAAGTATAGAAGTATCGCTGTTGATCTGAACTCATTGGTAGATTTTGGAATTGGTATTATTTTTGCGGACTTTCAGCTGGTCGGGAAAGTTGAAGAAGTCAGGATCGTATTGAATATTTGTGTTACATACTGCACATCTTTTGGTAGAATTATTCTAAAAAATTTAGGTTGTATGCCACCAAAGCCTGTCGCGTTAGACTTTACTTCATAAAAACTTTGTAATACATCAGACTGAATAAATTCTAAGCATTTTTCTGAACCAAGAATAGAGGAAGAATTATCATAGTTATTTGACGTCTCTGTCGGAATTGATAAATCGAAGAATTTTTCATTTAATAAATCAACATCAATTTCATCATCAATTTCTGCTAGTGATAACCTATGCATATATCACGTATGCGCTGCCACTTTTCTTTGCTTCCTACGGCTGTATCGAATGCCTCGGTATAAAATTCTAGTTTTGTTTTTTTTTATACTTTTTGCAATGATATTTTTTAGTTCATGGTATTTTTAACCGACTTCAAAAAGGAGGAGGTTCTCAAGTTCGTTGGTTTGTCCGCTTGTTTTTTTTTTTGTTTTTTTTTTTTAAATGTATGTGCATCGATAACTCCTTAAGCACTTGCCCGATTTCCGTAATTTTTTGTCAACAGATAGATACCATGAACGCGGAGATAGGTTAGGTTAGGTTGACGTGGCTGTCTCCTATGAGACACACTTAGGCCAGTTTGGCCCGTTGTAATACCAGGGGTTAATTATTTCCACCCTATTTGAACCAGTTGGAGCTATTTATGAAGCTTTGTATTCGGTAGACCGAAGTTTTTGAGAGTTCGTCTAGGTCACTGTAGAACCAGTTACCTAGGAAGAGATGGCGCTTTCTGGCCAGCGCTGGGCATGTGCAGAGAAGGTGTGTTGTGGATTCAACTTCCTCTTCATCTCTGCAGCTTCTGCAGAAGTCGTTATGGGGAGTATTCAGTCTTTGGGCATGGTTTCCAATCAGGCAGTGTCCTGTTAGGACGCCTATTGTAATACTTATTTGGTCCCTTCTAAGGGATATTAGTTCTTTTGAGCGTCTTAAGTTTAGTGTTGGCCAAACTTGACGCGATATGCTGCATGTACTACCCGTTGACCACCTGATGTTGGTGTTTTCAAGGGATAGTTCATTTATTAGTAGCTTACATGTTGCGAGAGGTATTCCCATTTGTTCCTTATCTGTCGATAAGGGTTTGATGGTACCGTTTCTAGCGAGTACGTCTGCTTTGCAGTTACCTTGGAAATCTCTATGTCCGGGGATCCAGCATAGGAATATTTTGAGCTGCTCTGCCATCTCATTTAGAGATCTGCGGCAGCCTAGGACTGTTTTTGATGTTATTTCAACAGATTCCAGGGCTTTCAAAGCGGCTTGACTATCAGATAGAATACAAATATCTTTTGCTAATATTTCGTTCATCTGTAGCCAAGTAACGGCTTCATGTATGGCAGTGACCTCCGCTTGGAAGACACTGCAGTGGTCGGGGAGCCTAAAGGCATGGTTAATGTTTAGGGATTCAGAGTAGACTCCTCCCCCTACTTTGCCATCTAGTTTTGATCCATCAGTGTAGATTCTAGTGGCATTGTTTGGTGGAGGGCTTCCAATATCCCATTCGTATCTGGAGGGGATTGATACATCAAACTTTTTTTGGAATAAAAGTTTTTGAGTGATGTAGTCTATATTCTTGGGTATTTAAGGAGTGAGTTTCCTGGTGTCAGAGTGTCCTATTGTGCCCTCTTTCCATTGGGAAGTGGCTTCTAAACGGATTGCTGTGTTTGCAGCTATTCGTTTTGTTAGGATATCTAGTGGAGTTAGATGGAGCAAAGTATCGAGTGCGTCAGTAGGAGTGGTTCTCAGCGCTCCACTGATGCACAGCTCTGCTGACCGTTGAACTTTGCGAAGTATATTGAGGTGTGTTTGTTTGCTTAGTGCTGGCCACCAGACTATAGCACCGTATAACAATATTGGCCTAATAACAGCTGTATAAAGCCAGTGAGTTACCCTAGGTTGTAATCCCCATTTGCTACCCACTGCTTTTTTACATGTGTATAGGGCTATATTGGATTTTTTGGCTCTCTCGAGCAGGTTGGGTTTCCAATTTAGTTTGCTATCTAAAATGAGACCCAGGTATTTTGCTTGTTCTGAGAAGTTTAGTCTTGTATTTCCCAGTTTTGGAGGACTAATAGTGGGCAAGTTGTGTTGTCTGGTAAAGATCACTAACTCGGTTTTATCGGGGTTAACACTAAGTCCACAGCCGGTAACCCAGTTTACGAGAGTGTTGAGACAATTTTGCATAATATCTCGGAGGGTGGACACATATTTACCTGAGGTGACGATAGCAACATCGTCGGCGTAGGCTATCACCCTGCACCCCTCTTGTTCTAATTTACCCAGTAGTTCATTCACCGCTAGGTTCCAGAGTAGAGGCGAGAGAACTCCTCCCTGAGGTGTTCCCCTTGGTACAGATCTTAGCGTGGATGCTGCTCCAAGACTCGCGCTTATAATCCTGCCTACTAGCATTTGATTTATAAGTGCTATCAGCGCAGAATCCACCCCAAGCTCCGTCAGCGCATTTGTGATAGCCTCCGCCTTGACGTTGTTAAAGGCACCCTCTATGTCAATGAAGGCTATCATTGTATATTCCTTCTGATGAAGGGACTTTTCAATGATAGATACTATGGAGTGGAGAGCCGTTTCCACAGATTTGCCTTTGGTGTAGGCGTGTTGTGAAAAACATTGTATTTCAGTTAAAATTCACACTAGGGTACTGAAACTTAAAGTAAAAATACTGGGGTAGGCACAATTATTACAAATTACGGTCAATAAAGTGGGCGTTATTTGACAAAGGGGTGTGGTTATATTAAAAAAACAAAAAATTAGAGTCAATAGAGTGGGCGTTATTTGACAAAGGGGTGTGGCAATATTGGAAAAACACTGTATCTCGAATATTATTGACACTAGGGTACTGAAATTTAGTACAGGGGTAGACACAATTTTTAAAAATTACTGTAAAGAAAGTGGGCGTTATTCGACAAATGGGTGTGGCAATTTTAGAAACACAGTATATATCTAATAATATTGACACTAGGGTGCTGAATTTTAGTACATGGGTAGGTATAGTTACTACGAATTACGGCCAAAAAAGTGGGCGTTATTCAACAAAGGGGCATGTCAATATTATAAAAATACTATATCTTTGACACTAGCGTACTAATGTTATGGATAATTTCCCTATTATATTTTGGCTTTTAAGCGAGCCACGCTGATAACTAAGGCCTCAAGGCCGCTCTGATTATATTCGAAATTAAAAAGACAGCTTTCGCTTAACTCAATAACTTGTCTTATTTTTCAAATTTGCTTGCTTAAATACTAAATTTACAACATGTTCTTATATCTAAGACACACCCCATTTCCAGTTATTCTTCCAATTATATTTTTGTAACCAATCATAAACAAAGTTAAGACTTGCATTTTCTCAAGTCACATATTAAAAATCACAATGCTTCCTTTTTACTCTGATTGATTCTATATTGGCTTCTCAGAATTAAGAAATTCCAATTTAGAAATTAATCGTTTCATCAGATGCGCTACTTTAACATGTTACTCATGAATATGCATATCGACACATTCCCTCACATGCTGACCATGTGCACACTGCAATATGATCTTGTCTTTTTTATTTCCAACATAAGTGAATGCTCGCGCTAAACCAAATTTGTAATTTATGAATCATTCTTCTTTAATTGTCACTATTTTTGTCGTCGCCAAATTAGATCAGATTACATTCACATGTGCTCAGCATTTCATATTTTGAGACAAGGTGGTCTAAATTTGTTTTATTGTTTTGTTTTATTTGTTTATTTGTTTAATTTGGTTGTGTACACACAACACTAATATTTGGTATGCAGGTAGGTGGGTAAGTAGAATCATTAAAAAAGTGAGTGGGATTGTACACAGGGTGTGGCACTTTAAGGAGAAAATGCGTGGCATTAAAAATTTTAAAGAAACAGAAATGGAAAATACCCAACCAACTTTCAGGAATTAATAAAACAAATTTTTTAAGAACAAAGTTTCATGTTTGAAATTTTCCTCAAGAATACTATTACATAAAATATTTCATATTCTCTAAAAAGGAAGAAATAAATTAAAAAAAACCGACTTCAAAATCACTATAAAGTAAAAAATAATTTTAAATAACTTTTCCCATTCATTTCTTGGTCATACTTTAAAAGCCATTTATATGTATTATAATATTGGAAATCTTATCATTTTCATTTTTTCTATTTTGTTTTATTATCATCAATATATTAATTGCTTTATGAACATAGAAGCTTTGAAGTCAATGAAGTCAGCCAATAAAAAAAAAAATAAATAAATAACTGGCCATTTCAGCCCTTCAAAGGACTTTGACCTAGCTTTTTATGATCAATTGTGTTGTGCGTGTTATTAAGTTTGTACACAATTGACCGAGAACCGAACCTACATGTTTAACGCCGACTCCGAACGGCGATGAACGTAAGGTTCTTATTCTCAAGAAGCTTTACATGGCATTTTTATTACTCTCTGAGGTTTGCCATTGTCTGCAGAGAGGTGACGGCCGTACAGAAAAATTATTTGAATTCAAATAATTTTCTGTCGCTGCTGGGGTTCGAACCCGGGTCTCCAGGTTCGTTAACATAGCGGCCACGCACGTCGGCCAATGATTAGTAAAATGGTTAGTAAAAGTTTTGAATTTTGCTGCTCTTTTTGTTTGTAAATATCAGTAATGTTGTATGAGTTACATGGTAGATATGTAAAAGCGTACATATAAAGTTATAAATTCTAAGATATTTTAGGAGATTTTGATTTATAAATTAATTGAAAATTATAATTTTTAATTAAAAATTAATAATTATTAATAACAGAAAAAAAGAAAGAATATAATACTTAGTATTAAAGAAATTGTTCGAAATTCACTTTGCACTCTAAATTTAGTAGTTTTGTTAATTACATTTTGATTTGTATTCTGTAGTTGCTTTGTATTTACCAATTTAGAAATAGTACGGTAGTAGTTAAGATTTGGTTGATTTGTTTGGTGATTAGTAGTTAAGACATATGGCATATGAAATCAAGATGAATCAAGGTGAAAAATGTTACATCGCCATGAGTTGCAGTTTATAATTTATGTGGAAGTATTAACAAGTTTCTTAAATAAAATACAAGTTTCTCAAACGAAGTTTTATCGAAAATTTTCTTTATGAATTATTTCCCCATCTATTAACACCGTTGTTCCAAAATCTCTTTCGATAATTTTTTCAATATAAATCTTATCAAACTTATTTCCTAATCTTTTATTTCGCCGTAAGAAAACCATCTCTCCAGGCTGATAAGTTTTTGTGGTCCTGTTCTCATTAAGTCTACTTAATGTTTTTTCTTGTGTCAAAATTAACATCTCTTTTATTTCCCTAATTTTTTCAGGAGAACAGTTTTGGAGCACATCAATCGGTTTGGCATTTATGACTGAGTGGATGCTGTTGTTGTACTTGTGTGTTGCTAACAGTATTAAATCCTTAGTTTCATTTATCTCTTGCTGTATTTTAATAAATCGAGCTATTTCTAGAAGAGTCGAATGAAAACTTTCAATTTGTCCATTGCTTTCACTGTGAAGAGTAGGTATAAAAAATTGTTCTATGGCATATTCATCCCTTAGCAAATTATAACAAATTAGAATTAAAGGCTTTTTTATTGTCTGTAACGATTATTTTTGGGTTTCTAAACTGTCCTAATATTTCTAACTAGGCATCTTTTATATCAATTGTAGACCTTGACGTAATTGGCTTAACTATGGCAAATTTTGAAAACTTGTCGATGCAAGTCAAAAAGTGTTGCTTAGCTGTTATTAAAATGTATATATGAAGTATTTCGCCTGGAAGATTTGGGATCGGAGTTTTTCCAACCGCAGGAGTAGGGGGTTTTCTTTGATGTTTGTTTTCTAAGCAGATTTTACAGTTTGCAATCATTGTTTTTAGCATTTTTCTAATGGACGGAAAATAATTTTTCTCTATAATTTGCTGAAAGTTTTCCTTTAAAGATCGGTGAGCTCGATTATGTTCTGTCGCTATGGCTTCCAGTTGGTCATTTTTTATTAACAAATCTATTACTAATTTTTCTGTATGAATAAATTTAGTTCCAGGAAATGTTTTAACTATGTCATCTTGAATCTGCGTCAATGTTGCTAAATCACAGTGAATTGCATTTGTTACGTTAGGATCTATGTTTTCTTTTAAGTATTTCACTAAATTGTCGATTGTATCGTAATTTATTACATGTCGAATGAATTTTTGAAATAAAAGTTTTGTACTTTTACTAAAATAATTTGCTTTAATTAATATAAATTGTTTTTTGAATTGATTAACTGGGTAATTTATTGTCCGGATTGTATTAGTTATGGATACTTCACTATGTCCAGTCATTCCTGATTCAGTCATATTGTTAACGTATTGCCTTGAAAGTGCATCGGCTACCTTGTTTTCCCTTCCTGGTTTATAATGGAATGCGGGTGAGAACTCTTCAATGAAGGCACGCCATCTTTTAATTTTTGTATTGGGATTTTTATTTGAAATAGCGAATGTTAATGGTTGATGATCAATAAATATATGAATATCTTTTATGCCATACAAATAATGACGGAGTGCTTTTAACGACCAAACGATAGCTAGTAGTTCACGCTCATTCGTGGCATAATTTTCCTCCGTCTTTGACAGAGTTCGAGAAAGCATTGTTATCAGTCTTCCGTTTTGTGAAAGCACAGCGCCAAGAGCGCTAGAGGAAGCATCCGTCGTTAATTCAAACGGCTTATTGTAGTCGGGATAATATAACAAGACGTCCTCTGATGCCAATATTTTCTTAATCTTTTCGAAAGCATTTATCGCTTTCAAGTCAAAACTTATTTTAATATTTTTTGAGCTTTTAGCCGATACATGACCATTTTCACCGCGAAGGTATTTTGTCAAAGGTTTTGTTATTGCAGCGTAGTCCTTAACGAACCTACGATAATATCCTGATAAGCCCAGAAATGAGCGTAGTGCCCGCAGAGTTTGAGGTATATCCAAATATGTCGGCTACTTTATAACTTCATGTTTTTATGCCTTTCTGTGAAACAATGAAATCAAGGAATTCTACATCGGTCTTAAAAAACTTTGACTTTTCTGCTGAAACCCTCATTCCTGCATTTTTCAATTTTTTTAATATATTTTTTATATCTCGCAAATGTGATTTCTCGTCAGGTGAATAGATAATTATATCATCTATGTAAACATGACACATTTTACCTATATCCTCTCGTAGCACGTCATGAATGGCCCGCTGAAAAATGCTGGGTGCATTTTTTAAGCCAAAGGGAAGCCGGCAGAATTCATATTTGCTATTATTGACACTAAAGGCTGTCTTTTCCCTGTCATTTTCAACCAATAGAATTTGGTGAAATCCTGATTTGAGATCGATGGTGGTAAAGTACTGAGACTTGCCCAAATTAGTTAGAATAACGGAAATATCTGACGGGAGGACGATCCTCACAAGGCAACGCGTGAGGGTCAAGGGGGCGATCTTCGAATGGCAACGTGTATGACTGCCTCAACTTGGTGAGGCCAGCATTATCCATGTCGAACTCGTCTCAAGTCGACTCAAACCTCTGCGTGGTGTCCTCTAGAAACGGCAAACTGGCAACCGTAAGTTTGACGGCTAATCTGAGCGGCGGGCTCCCCTGCCTTTAAAGGGTTGTGCGTTGGGTTTGAAGCCCACCATGTAAAAACAAAATTTCAATGAAACGCATAAGAAATAAGATAAAAATGATCCCCAAATCTGATGACGACTACCGCAAACGAAAAACTGACAATGATTTACGGATATGTACCTGGAACGTCCGAACCCTTAATTGGGATGGTGCCTCTATCCAACTGATAGATATCTTAGAAAGATACAAGGCTGATATCACTGCAATCCAAGAAATGGGATGGAAGGGACAGGGTTGCTCACGGCAAGCATCCTGTGATATCTACTACAGCGGTCATGCTAAGAAGCACGAATTTGGATGCGGATTCGTGGTTGGCAAGAACTACGACATCATGTTCTGCGATTCACACCTGTGAACGAACGACTTGCCATAATCCGTGTCAAGGCAAGATTTTTCAACAAAAGCCTGATTTGTGCGCACGCTCCGACAGAAGATAGGCGAAGCTCTATTTAAATGCATTCATGAGCTTCTATGCAGAATATGGTCGGAAGAATGCATTCCAAATGATTGGAACCTCAGTATGCTCTGCCCAATCCACAATAAATGCGATTCCACAATTTGCGCCAACTACCGTGGGGATAAGCCTTCTTAATATCGCATATAAGGTCCTGTCGAGCGTACTATGTGAAAGACTGAAGCCCATCGTTAACCGGCTTTATACAGCTGTTATTAGGCCAATATTGTTATACGGTGCTATAGTCTGGTGGCCAGCACTAAGCAAACAAACACACCTCAATATACTTCGCAAAGTTCAACGGTCAGCAGAGCTGTGCATCAGTGGAGCGCTGAGAACTACTCCTACTGACGCACTCGATACTTTGCTCCATCTAACTCCACTAGATATCCTAACAAAACGGATAGCTGCAAACACAGCAATCCGTTTAGAAGCCACTTCCCAATGGAAAGAGGGCACAATAGGACACTCTGACACCAGGAAACTCACTCCTCAAATACCCAAGAATATAGACTACATCACTCAAAAACTTTTATTCCACAAAAAGTTTGATGTATCAATCCCCTCCAGATACGAATGGGATATTGGAAGCCCTCCACCAAACAATGCCACTAGAATCTACACTGATGGATCAAAACTAGATGGCAAAGTAGGGGGAGGAGTCTACTCTGAATCCCTAAACATTAACCATGCCTTTAGGCTCCCCGACCACTGCAGTGTCTTCCAAGCGGAGGTCTCTGCCATACATGAAGCCGTTACTTGGCTACAGATGAACGAAATATTAGCAAAAGATATTTGTATTCTATCTGATAGTCAAGCCGCTTTGAAAGCCCTGGAATCTGTTGAAATAACATCAAAAACAGTCCTAGGCTGCCGCTGATCTCTAAATGAGATGGCAGAGCAGCTCAATATATTCCTATGCTGAATCCCCGGACATAGAGATTTCCAAGGTAACTGCAAAGCAGACGAACTCGCTAGAAACGGTACCATCAAACCCTTATCGACAGATAAGGAACAAATTGGAATACCTCTCGCAACATGTAAGCTACTAATAAATGAACTATCCCTTGAAAACACCAACATCAGGTGGTCAACGGGTAGTACATGCAGCATATCGCGTCAAGTTTGGCCAACACTGAACTTAAGACGCTCAAAAGAACTAATATCCCTTAGAAGGGACCAAATAAGTATTACAATAGGCGTCCTAACAGGACACTGCCTGATTGGAAACCACGCCCAAAGACTGAATACTCCACATAACGACTTCTGCAGAAGCTGCAGAGATGCAGAGGAAGTTGAATCCACAACACACCTTCTCTGCACATGCCCAGCGCTGGCCAGAAGCGCCATATCTTCCTAGGTAACTGGTTCTACAGTGACCTAGACGAACTCTCAAAAACTTCGGTCTACCGAATACAAAGCTTCATAAATAGCTCCAACTGGTTCAAATAGGGTGGAAATAATTAACCCCTGGTATCACAACGGGCCAAACTGGCCTAAGTGTGTCTCATAGGAGACAGCCACGTCAACCTAACCTAACCTAACCTAAACCAGCTGATTGGACCTTATCAGTGTGGCTTCAGACCTGGCAAATCCACCATAGACCAGATATTTATGCTACGACAAATCTTGGAGAAGACCCTAGAAAAACAAATCGACACACATCATATTTTTGTCGATTACAAAGCCGCCTTTGACAGTCCAATAAGGAATCATCTATATTCCACCATGTCTGAATTTGGTATTCCTGCAAAGCTCATCCGCCTTTGCAAAATGACACTGAGCAACACCAGCAGTACAGCTAAAATCGGGAAGGACCTCACTCCTCCATTTGATACCAAACGAGGTTTTAGACAATGTGATTCCTTATCGTGCGACTTTTTCAACCTAATGATGGAAAAGATCATCCGAGCTGCTGATTTGAGACGCAGTGGCACGATATTCTACAAAAGTATTATGCTGCTGGCGTATGCTGATTATATCGATATCATTGGCCATAATACGCGTGAAGTCAGCGCAGCATTCTCCAGGTTAGCGAAAGAGTCGAGTCGAATGGGTCTTGTAGTGAACGCAGATAAGACGAAATACCTAGTGTCAGCAAATAAACAGTCCCAGCGTCTTGAAAACCGGGTCACTGTTGACAACATCTCCTTCGAGGTCGTTAAGGACTTCGTCTACCTGGGATCCAGCGTAAACTCTTTCAACGATGTTTGACTTTGGTCTGAGTAGGCAATTGAGAAGCAGACGAACCTGGACGTTGAACAGTTCTGATGAAAAGACTTTGGGAGCCTTCGAGAGAAAGATCCTTCGTAAGATCTTCGGTCCAATCTGCGTCAATGGCGAGTACCGAATTCGATGGAACCACGAGCTGTATGAGCTGTACGCTGACATCGGCATAGTTAAGCGTATTAAAATCGAGCGGCTCCGCTGGCTAGGTCATGTTGAGCGAATGGAAAACGACGCTCCAGCGAAAAAAATATTCGATTCGGTGCCCGGTGGTGGTCAACGCAGAAGAGGACGCCCACATCTTCGTTGGAAGGATCAGGTGTTGGATGACCTGACCACGCTTGGAAAGTAACGGAAATATCTGGAATCGGGTATCGATCGGAGACAGTGTTTTCATTAAGTTTTCTAAAGTCAATAACTAGACCTAACTTTGTGTTTCCCTTTTCGTCCAAGCCTTTTTTGTTTACTACATGGATGGGTAAGTTATAAGGGGAGCAGGATGCTCGTATTATTCCATGCTTAAGCAAAGTTTTAATTTCGTCATTTATGAATCCTGCTACTGAAATAGGATATTGGTAGCTTT
Source organism: Pherbina coryleti (assembly GCA_943735915.1). NCBI lineage: Eukaryota > Metazoa > Arthropoda > Insecta > Diptera > Sciomyzidae > Pherbina > Pherbina coryleti. Next base: position 117,816,681 of record OX030950.1, read on the forward strand.
TCGTAAAAATTGGTTCTTCATTTATAGTGGGAATTGTATCCTTTACAGCTGTATTATAAGGTAAAGCAATATTTGGTTCTGCAAATGCTTCAATATTTCTAGGTATCATTTCACCAAAACTTATTTTAATGTGAGTAGGGACCGAGTCCTTTTCTAATGAAATAGAATTTACTTGCTCACAGGAATAGTGTTGGATTTTTTCTATACCATTTTTATAAAATAAATTACCGCTCTTTGTGTCAATTTTTGCCTCAATTATTTTCAAAAAATCATAACCTATTATGCCATCAAACGTGGCTAGATTTGGCAGCAGATAAAAAATGAAAGTATGACTTAAAAGATTAACTTTACATTTTTTTGTTTTTTATATAAATACCATTTAAGGACTTGACTTTAAATGGTTTATCAACGTTTATGATCCCTTTTAAAAAGCAATGATCTTTTATATAGTTTTTTGAAGTTCCTGTATCAATTCGAATTTTGAGCTCCTTACCATTTTTAAAGGTTTTGATAATAAATGGTAGGAGCGGTTTTATTTTAAAAAATTAATTTCGTTGTCGTAAGGGCTGGTAGTTATATCGTCTAAATAACAATCTTTTTAAAAACCTATACCATTTCCATCACTGAAGCCTGATTGCTCTACTTGTTGCATATTATTAACTCTCTGCATTTTTTGTTGTGGTGAACGAGCAGAGTCAATATGTTCACGTGTGCGTTTGAGAAACATGTTATCAATATTCGGCCGAGGTACCATAAAATCATTTCTATCAAAGATTTTTTCCTAGACAGGTTTTATTTTATTGGTAGTATGTTTAAATGCAGATGATCCGCGGTCGACATCCATTGGAATTGGGACATCCCTTAACGCTTGGGTTTGTGAGTTTGAATTGTTTTTATATCGTTTCTGGTATTGTGGTCTGTTAATTTCAACTAAGTTTCCTACAGCGAACGTACGGGCGAAATCATACCGCCTATGGTTTGTACCACGTTCCTGCGCAACTGCTAAAGCAGTTGGAAGATCTTAGGGTCTACATGAAAATAATGTATCACACAATGGACGCCTCAAGCCAGATATAAAAACTCTCAACGCGTTTTCTCTAGCACGTTGGCTAAGAGCAAAAGTTAATTCACCATTACCACTGTAAGTCATTATATTTTTGTTAATAATAAGGGTAAGATGCTTGTCTACTACGTCATAATAATCGGAAATAGTTTAATTATCCTGACGAAGGATAATTAATTCATTTTCCAATACGTGAATTGGCTTTTTATCCGAATACGATTGATCTAATCTGGCTATGATTGCGTTAAAATTCAAAACTGTACTAAATGCAGATAGCGTAGCATAAGCGGAACCTGTAATTTTATTCCTAAAAATACCCATGGCGATGTAATATTTTTCAGATCCGATCCCTCCGAATAGTATTTGATTGCAAATTCTGCGGCAGATCGCCATGCAGGATAAGCAGAAGAATCGCCATTAAACTCGGGCAGAGACTTAATGAGATCAAGACTAGCATTGTCCACTTCAGACCTTGTGATTGAAACTGACAAATAAGGTTCCACCGTACGAATTTCAAGGCGGTGGGCTGCCATTGTCAAATGGTCTATCTGTTTATTAAATTCCTGTCTAGTCTGCTCAGTCGTTTTCCGTACAATTTCTAAAACTTGTTGCCTTGAAACACTCATTTTTACTTTTATATTTAATATAAAATTTTGTTTTTAATTTGAACAAAGTTAGTTTATTTGAAAATTTATCCACGGCTATTATTCAAATTATTATTCAAAATTATTATATTATTCAAAATTTAAAAAATGTATTTTTAATAATTCAGATAACTAGCACGTTTTCGTTTCTCTTTTTCGTTATAAAATATTTTTCTTTTCTGAAGTTCAAAATAAAAAAATTTAATACAATAAACAAAAAAACTTCAAATTATTTAAACAAGTAGAACATAGTTCAAGTGGGTGTAACATTAAACAAAACGAAACAAACAAGATATTTTGGCTTGCAAAGCTGTTTCCTTAACATATGTAAAAACTACTGATACACTAAGGGAAAAAAATATTAAATTTATCCAAAAACTTTTTTAATTTATCCAAAAAGCGAGTCATTTTTGCACCAATAACGCATTTGAATAAATCGACTACGTAAATATTTAAAATTTATTTGAATACTTTTTTAATTAAATTAAATATTTAAATATTTAAACAGAATTAATAAAAAATATATTAAAATTATGCACGAATTTTTTTAAAATATCTTTCAAATATTTACTATTTGAAAATAAACTATCGCATTTAAAGAAAATTTGAATAAAAATATTGAAATTAAAAAAAAAATATTTAAATTGAATATGTTATTAATGGTTTTATGGTATTATTTTCTTCATATTGCGTTCATCAAATGCCATTGCCTGTATAATTTATTATCGCTTCACTTTTTTCGTTCTCTAATTTATACTATTTTTGACAGTTGGTGCACTTATATAGCACCAACTGTCAAACATAGTATAAATTACAGAACGAAAAAGTAATGTACAAAATTGTTTAGGCAGAAGCAAATAATGCGGGTAAATGACAATCGGTGCAAGATATTCCTGAAAATACCGAGTTGTCACTCCACCCTACATAATTTAATTTCTTTGCCAAACATGCATAATATATTACTCCTGAATGCAAAAAATAAACTGCAGAAACAGAGTGCGATGCTGTTGCTGCTTGTCGGAGTATGTGTGTAAGTGTGCGATGCTGTTGCTGCTTGCTTGTATGGAATATGTGTGTACGTTTGTGGTATAAATAAAATTCAAATACGGGAAAAAAACGAGTTGTAGGGAAAATATTTGATTTATCCACGTAAATATTTAAATAAAATTGATACTCAGGCGTGGATAATGTTAATATGCATTATTTCCCTTAGTGTACTTTCTCATTATCTGAAGTTATGTTAACAAAAAAAAATGAAAATGCTTCTGAGGTAATAATGGATAAAGAACAATTTTAACAGTCACTTATCTTGTCTAAGCTCTGATTTTTTGTGTTATTCTCAAATCAGATGAAAACCACGCCTACCTCCCATACAAAGTGACTTTATCAAAACAGAAAAATCTCTTAGAATTCCACAGAAATTATTTTATTGACTTGAAATTTTGTATATGATCTTTGATATTTAATATGCACTTTGCATGAGTAGGGTATGCAAAACCGATTCGAATTATTCGGCGTTTCGGTTTTTTGTTTTTTATTAACCGATCCGGTTTTTTTAAAATCGGAATTTTCGAAAGCCGGGGTTTTCGGCTCGAATTATTCGACTGCTCGAATAGTAATATCAAATTTAAAATTGTAAAATTCTTCAAACCACTTTTTTATAGCATTTGAGCGACCCTGTTTTTTCTACTTACGTTATTACATTTCACTAACGTTTTTAAGATTTCTTATCTCTGGCTTCTATTTCATTTTGCTTTATTTCAGCTCGTTTAAATATATGCTTTCGTCATTTCTTTTCGCTTTCTCTTGTTAAAACAGCATTTACAAGCGGCTGGCGTATTTAATGTATGTTAAGTTAAACATGATTTTTATTTAATAATGCATTGTTTTTTACAAAATAGTATATAGAATTATCAACAGCTTGGCATGAACTCCGAAGTCAGGAAGTATTTCAAAAATGATGGTAAAATTTAACAAGTCTTCTTGCACGAAATTCCCAAAAAAATCTAAAAGCATTAAGTAGGTACAAATGTTGATATAATCATTAAAAGATACAAAACACGTGTTAAAAAGACTGAAAGAAAAATTTGAAACATAATTCTACCCAGTGAATCAAACCTGCCTTTTTCGAATTAATTTATGAACCATTTTGGGTGGAAACGTTCAATTTTGGCACACATAAATGAACCTTTTTGTATCATTCGTCGGACTAAAATGCCTCTCAAAAATGGACCTTTTTAGTTCGGAAGTGAGTTAAAAAAGAACCATTAATTGTACTTTTTTGTTCGGAAATTACTTAAAAAGAAGAACCATAGAATAGTTATTTTTCTGCACTCGGCCTTTTGAAAACGAACCTTTTTTGTTCAGAAATTAGTTAAAAAATTAACCTTTTTGAATTATAAATTTTATTATTGCATAACATTATTTGTTATTACATATCTATGATTTGTATAGAAATTATTATGATTGAAATCATTTATGAAAAAAAGGGTTCATTTACGAGGCATTATTACCTACTAAAATGATAAAAAAAATATTCTTTTTCGACTCTAAATAGGTTTTTTTTTTAATTTCGAAAAAAATACAGTTTTTATTCGAAAAAAGTACAGTTTTTATTTATTGGAAAAGCTTCGATAAAAAACACGAATTTAATCTTCTATAGCAAGAAGCAGCAAAATAAAAAATCAAAAATTAAAAAAAAAATCCGCCCAAAACCGTTCGCAACACGTAATACTCTTTCGCAAAACCTTCGCTTATGGTTCAGTGAGTAATACTGCATAAGAACCTTTATTTATTTTATTAAAAAAAGTTGTTTTTTTTTGTTAAATAAAAACAACATATACATATGAAAGTAAAATAAGTCAAACATTTTTTTCATTTCAATAATTCCGTTTTGGTTATTTGAATAATCTGGTCGAATAATTCGAAAACTGGTTTTGTAAAAATTGTACTATTCGAGACCGGTGTTTTAATAATGTCAAATAGTTGCATACCCTAACTCTGAGTATGAAATTCAACCAAATGGGATAAAAACCACGCCTACTTCTTAAACAAAGTGACTTTATCAAAAAGATAAAATCTCTTTTAATTCCACAAAAATTATATAGGTTTGAATCTTTGCAAATAAGCTTAAGAAATCGGGCCTACCTCCCATTTTAACTTCAGCCCAATCGAAGATCATTTCTTACTAGTTTTAATTGCATATTATACAAAAATATTATTTTTTGCATTTATTTTAAATAAGAAATAATTGAAAAAATAATTTAATTTTTAAGTTTATTTATTTATACTAAATTGTGTACATATACCATTTTAATGGCCATCCAGTACTTATTAAAAAAAATAAATCCAAGATTTGCACGTTATGATGTATTTATGTGTAAATATGTGTAAGCACAAAGTGAACGTGCGTTCCATCTCAATATTAAAATTAGTAAATTAATTCTTAAATATACAATGTGCGATTTTCGAAAAAAAGGTGAAACCACTGATACACACTTATTAAACCATTCCGAAGTAAAAATAGCCCTTATAAAGGAGTGCCAAAGAATGTTTCTATATGACAGAGCACAAACATATGCGACATACCATGATGTCATACACTCTGGTCGATATATTATAAGCATAAAATTATTTGAAGACATTACAGAAACTCAATTTAAATGATTTTAAGCGTTGGTGTTTATAACGATATCTATTTACATTTATTCATACCTGTGGTCAGAAAGCATCCTAAGACGAGTAATCTATATAAACCAAACATACTACTGCAGCCCTTGCTAGTTTTGTATATATTTGACAATTGTTTTTAGATAATTTTAAAGTATGATGGTAGATATGCCGAGTACAAAATAATTTATGCACCTTGCCTCATAGAGCATTCTTAAGACTGCAATTTATTCAATATTAAAAAAAATTCATTTAAATCCACTTTTCACATTCAATTTTTTAAGAACACGTAAACATCTTACATAAAATACATTCAATGTGCAGTGATAACTAAAAGAATTCAGTTCTTGATTTGGGGGTTGTGACCAGTGTTGCCGTTTGGATCCAAATGGATCCATTTCAATACATTTTTGTCTTAAATACTGGTGAATACTTTTTCAGCCTTAGCATAATTTTGGATACTTGTTTTATAAAATTTAGATAACATAAAATTAAACAACATCAGTCAGTATGAATATATTTAAAAGAATAAATCTTCATGAAATTTCCTTGCTATTCCTTATTTTTTATATGAATCTGACTAAAGACTTTAAGACTTTTTGGCAGTAATATCTCGTTTTGTAACGGTAAATCGTATTGTATATATTTAAAAAGTGTATGTAAAGGGTGATTTTTAACCAACTTTCTTTTGGGCCACACTGTTTTTGGTAGCACAACTGTTGTTGTGTAACATGTTACTGTTAAACAGGTTCAGTTTGTTCTATGCAGAATGCAGAAATTCTGCATGAATCGGCTTACAAACGAACAACGTTTGCAGAATATTGAATTTTATTATCAAAATTCATACTCGGTTAAGAAAGTACATCGTGCCTTCTGAGGCGGCTATTCGGAATCCTGTGACTAAATTTCGCACCAAATCTATATCACTGCACATTAAACCACCAACACGCACAAGTAGAGTGCGGTCAGAGGAAAATATCGCAGCCGTATCCGCCAGTATTGTTGTTGACCATGAATTATCGATTCGGCGCCATTCGCAGCAATTGAGCCTCTGTTACTCTACTACGTGGAAAATTTTGCGGAAGGATTTGGGTGTAAAACCTTTTGAAATGTAGCAGGTGCAAGAATTGAAGTCACACGATCTACCACAACGGTTAACATTTGGTGAAGGGGCGCTGGCAAAGTTGGATGAAGATCCACTTTTTTATCGGAAAATTGTGTTCAGCGACGAAGCTCATTTCTGGTTGAATGGATACGTGAACAAGCAAAATTGCCGTATTTGGTGTATGAGCTGTAAGAAGCATTGGAAGAACTTCCATTCGCATTCGCAAAAGCATTTATTCGTGAGATTCCGGCCGATATGTTGGAGAGAGTATGCCAAAATTGGACCCAGCATATGAATCATTTGAGGCGTAGCCGCGGTCAACATTTACATGAAATCATCTTTAACCCTTTCGTCCCCAAATTTTTTTCTGCTGTTCAAGAAATAATTTTGGTATTTGAATCATGATTTACTTACTCAAGGAGTGTTTGTGCAAAATTGTGTGTCTTCACGCGCCTCCGTTTGGGTCGTAGAGAAAGTTGCTTGTAGGCAACGTTGGGCCATAGTGGCATAAGTAAATTTAAAGATAGAATTTATTTGAGTTAATTACTTAGTACTGCTAAGTTTAGAATGAGAAAAAACAATTTTTGTGGTGGAGAAGGTAGAAGTTGTCTGTAACAGTGAATTTAAAATGTTAGCTAGAATTTAATCAATATTTTTCGTTATACTTAAGTAAATTAGAATGCTTCCTGTAAGGAAGTCAATCACTTGTAACTGATGTACCTAAGCACCAGTAAAAAACTCGAATGTACCACTTATATTTCCTCTCCAGTACATTTTACTTCAATACCGTTTTTCTGATTACGATATAAATTTGTTTGATCCTTTATATCAATAACTTCAGTTTCGAAGAAGTCGGTAAAATACTCTACAGGAAAAATCTTTTCCAAACACTTTTTGAAACTTCAAATGGCTTACATCTCCATCTTAGAACCTTTACGTCGATTTTTTTCGATATTACTGGCAATTTCCAGTTCTTCAGTCATTTGATCACCTACTTCTCCAGCAAAATACTCCAAGAGTCCAAATACAATGTTCTCTCCCCTTTTTAAACACTGTTCCGCAAGTGTACCGTGGGTCATCAGTTGGTGTAACGCGGAAAAAAGTCAAGGTTTTGTGAAGATAATACACCTAAAAATTAGGAGATTTGTAACCAGGGCTTCTGTAAAACACCCTAATATTAAAAATATACATTGTTTTTTACAAAGGGAAGCACTGATGATGAAGTCTCTGCTTGATGAATTGTTGTCTGTCCTACAAGAAGTCGTTGAAATTGTCAATGACATTAATTCGTGACCTCTGAACTCTCGTCTGTTTAATGTAGTGTGTCAGGAAATGGAAGCAGATCATCAGTCACTTCGGTTTCATACAGAAGTACGATGGCTTTCTCACGGAAAAGTGCTATCTCAGATTTACGAGCTAAAACTTACTTGTTGGTTTGGTTTGTTAGCACCTATCAAGGCCTTGATGCCTGAAAAAAGTTGAAAGTTTACCAACTTCAGGAATACATATTTATGCTTCATGCGCACATGCTTTGTATGAGCGTCACCCCATAAGCATACTTGTTTTCAACTTGAACGTCAGATTCTTTAATGCGAACATGCCTTCTATGTGCTGCGGCCTAATAGGTAGTAAAACTTGCATATCTAGCGGACATATTCGCTCATTTAACTAAACAGCTAAACAGAAAAAGGCAAGGCAAGGAATTCTAATATTTTAACGTCTACAATCTACAGAACTTATTAAAGAATCTACAATACTTTCTAAATTACACTTTTTCTTCTTCATCATCTTCAGATTAATCCCAATCGAACTCCAACATTTTTTTAATCTCTTCATTACACAAACTTTTCATATGCGGCGTCATAACCGAAACAAATTATTTTATATCCACTATAGCCCAATGTTGCCCACAGGCAACTTGTGAGTTTCATAAAATCATTACTTTATACATAAAGCGCACAACTCAAACTTACTTTCCAATTAATATTATGTGATGTATGTAGAATACAGTATATATGTTACAAAACTATTTTATTTAATTATTATCGAAAATAGTGTACTTATTTCTGATAACTCCAGTTTGTAATAAGCTTATTAGGGACAATTTCACTTCCAAAGATAGCCGGAACGGTAACAGTAAATTTTGCATCATATGGTTTTGCTTATGATTCTCAAAACCCTAACCCATCCACATTACTTAATTTAAGAAAAAAATATTATTCGTAGCTTTAACTATAAGGCGACAAACATGTGAAATTGCTCTCAGGCAACGTTGGGGTCGAAAGGGTTAAACATTGAATTATATAGATCGTTCTATCGACTCAAATAAAGATTTCATACATTTCTCTAAATTTAACCCTTTCGGCATATTTGTTGCCATACGGCAGCAGTTTTCTTTGTGGCTCTGTTTTTAGTTTGGGACACCCCGCTTTTAACAATACATTTTTAATAATGGATTCAAATGTGATGAAAAAGAAGAGAAAATAAAAAATACGAAAATTAATTTTTATAACATGTTTCTCAAGGTTACTCCTAGTGAACTCATGAGCGCGACCACGCAGCCACGCGACTTCAAAAATGAGCAAATAAAAAAATTATATTTTTAAATATTTCCGAGAATATTCTAAAGCTAAAGATAATTAAATATAATACTACGAGTGTAAGAGATCTTATTTACATTTTTAGTTAGAAAGAATGTGTGATATTTAGAGCGCTAGAAGTTTTTAAAATTTTTTTGAATATTTCTAAAAATGTTTGTAGTATCTATTAGGAAAGCAATATGGCTTTCAAACTTCATACTCAGCTTGTTTTAGTCAAAAACTGACCCTGAACGAAGTTTGGAATGTTTGGCATTGCCAGGGCTAATTTGGCACTGAAAGGGTTAATGTATTTTTTAAAATCAAATCCGAAAGCTCTTAAAAAGTCACCCTTTACTATAGATCTCAATATCTGTTTCAGAAGCACCGGTTTTATATTTTCAATCGACTTCAAAAAGGAGGAGGTTCTTAAGTTCGTTGTTTTCTTTTTATTTTTTTTTTTGTAAATGTATATACATCGATAAATCCTAAACCACTTGCCCGTTTTCCGTAATTTTTTGTCAACAGATATAGACAATAAACACGGAGGTACCCATTAAAAAAGTGGGCGGTATTGGTTAGAGGGGCGGGGAAATATAGGAAAAACCCTCTATCTCAAGTAATATTGACACCAAGGTACTGATATTTTGTACAGGCGTAGACACAATTATTACAAATTACGGTCAAAAAGTGGGCGTTGTTAAACAAAGGGGTGTGGCAATATAATAAAACGCTGTATCTCGAATAATATTGACACTAGGGTAATAAAATTCGTTCCAAGAATGGGTAGAATTATTAAAAAACTCCGATGAAGAAAGTGGGCGGAATTCGACAAAGGGCGTGTCACTATAACAAAAACATTGTTTCTCAGTTAAAATTGATACTAAAAAAAAAAAAAATAAATAACTGGCCATTTCAGCCCTTGAAAGGACTTTGACCTAGCTTCTTATGATCAATTGTGTTGTGCGTGTTATTAAGTTTGCACACAATTGACCGAGAAATCGACCTACATGCTTAACGCCGACTCCGAACGGCAATGAACGGAATGTTCTTATTCTCAAGAAGCATTACATGGCATTTTGATTACTCTCTGAGGTTTGCCATTGTTTGCAGAGAGGTGGCGGCCGCACAGAAAAATTATTTTAATTTAAATATTTTTCTGTCGCTGCTGGGGTTCGAACCTGGGTCTCCAGGTTCGTTGACATAGTGGCCACGCACTTTAAGCAACTACGCCACTACCCTGTTGATACTAAAAAAAATAAAAAATAAATAAATAACTGGCCATTTTAGCCCTTGAAAGGACTTTGACCTAGCTTCTTATGATCAATTGTGTTGTGCGTGTTATTAAGTTTGTACACAATTGACCGAGAAATGGACCTACAGACTTAACGCCGACTCCGAACGGCGATGAACGGAATCTTCTTATTCTCAAGAAGCTTTACATGACATTTTTATTACTCTCTGAGGTTTGCCATTGTCTGCAGAGAGGTGGCAGCCGTACAGAAAAATTATTTTAATTCAAATAATTTTCTGTCGCTGCTGGGATTCGAACCTGGGTCTCCAAAATTCGTTGACATAGCGGCCACGCACAAACCAACTACGCCACGGACGCCACACCCTATTGATGCTAGGGTACTAATATGTGGTACACGGGTAGGTGGGTACGTGGGTAGGGATCATAACAGAAGTGGGCGGGATTTTACATATGGTGTGACACTTTAAGCAAAATACTATATATTGGTTAATGTTGATACTTGGGAACTGAAATTTAGTACAGGACTTGGTATAATCAATATAAAATACAATCACTGAGCATACAGTAGATAGAGAACTAAAACCATATAAAAATTTCAACTCAAAAACAATGTATGCAATGGCTCCCATTCTCTCATTTATGCTACGATCGTTCTTGTCGTTTACTCGTGTTTTGGTTGCCACAACGACAATGCTGCAAGCATGGTTGAATTAATAAGGTTGTCTCGGGGCTGATCGTACTCTCTTCTCAGTACCCACAATTGTCAAAATTAATGAGAAGCAACAACAACAACTTCGTCGGCTTTTCATGTTATCAATTTTCGCTTTCAGACTTTGTATGAGCTGTCAACTTCGCTTTGACATTTATGAGAACTCGCTTTCACCCATGCGACAACCTTATTTACAGTGTTGCCAGTCTAGCCTTTTTTTCTGTCGTCTAGCCTCGAAAAATACCATCTAGCCTCTAGCCTTTTTTTTTAGCTTCTTTTTGTTTCATTCTAACCTTTTTTGATATATTGCTTAAGATGTATGGACCAGAGATCTGCATGAATGGATCCATTTGTTGTTTCAAGTTCCTTTAGTTTTTCAACTCCCTGCAAGTCGAGGCAGGGAAGCAACAAATTTGCGCGAATCATATTCAGCAAGAATTAAGTCGCCAAATGTAGAAACTTGAAATGTAGGGAAAAAGTAATTATTTTGCCTACAAATTGTTTATTTTCAAGTCTGTTTTCGAAGTTCGAGGAAATAACTTCGTGTCGTCAGTGCAAACTTTGTTTCTCGAATTAAAGAGTAACTTTAAAGAATTGGATTGAAGTATGTTTGTGTTCTTTTTGTTGTTTTTTTTATTTCATGCACCTGAACAGGGGAGCTTTAAGTAGAGCTGGGTTAAGAGGGTTAATATGTATGACCGATCCCCATTACTTTTGCACAAGGAACATTTTGCGTTTGGGAACCTATTCCCTCCGAATACTCCGTAGGAGTTAATTAATTCCGTCACTTTGTATAGAAAAGTTTAAGTAGACGCTCGTCAGTGGCTTTCTACTGCAGTGAAGTAGCTTAGACTTGAAAAGCAGAAAGCTTGATTTTTTTTCTATCAATTAAGGTAGGGTGGAAACAAAATAGAATCAAGTCTGACTGATGATTCGTTTTTCAGAAGCTAGTCGTGGCTTGTAGGTAAGAAACATATCAAGTTTCTACAAGTCAAGTCAAAACTTGATTTTTTTCAAATTACTTGATTTTCAATTGACTTGTTGTAGATCTCTGGTATGGACCCAGTGCAACCCTGTGCTTTTAAAATAATATATTTGGCAGCACTTCATAAATGAAACGTTATTTCAGCTGGAAATGGAAAAAAACAAATATTCTTTGCAATTCTGGTTTCCATTTACTAGATATTTCAATAAAGTTACTAAATTCATACAAGAAATGAATTAGAAAATAGGTGATCCTAATGATGAAACTGAAAGTACTTCCAGTTCCAGCAATGGAGCTTCGTCTGATTAATGGAATTTGAGGAGCCGAGCTTTGAGCTTGAAAGACTAAATTTAATTTTAATAAATTTCGAATATGTTTTGTTCTTGGTATTGTTTTATATCATATTCATATATTATGTAAATATATAAATACTAACGTAGTATATTCACAGAGTAAAAAATAATGTAAACAAATATAGCCTTTTTTAGCTCTTTTTTTTAAGCCATCTAGCCTTTTCTAGGCCTTTTTTAAAGCCCATCTAGCCTTTTTCCCCAAAAATTTCTGACAACACTGCTTATTTATTCAACCATGGCTGCAACAATGCTGCATATTTTGTTATTGTGAGCGTGAAGCTTTGGATATTCATCACTTCTATGATACAATTACAAGGTAAGTTCATTTTAAGATATCTGCTCAACTGAGAAATTTTGCAACAACAAAGCGGTGGAGCTACAAATGTCAAACGACAAAAGCAACAAAAACAATTAGAAAAACTAAAAATTGTCAGCTGATTTTGACAACTAGCGCACCCTGCTTTCCGATATGAGCCTGCCTTGTAATTGTGTCATGGTCACTTTATGAATTTTCCATGGGGCACATGTATGCGCTCTGTTGTTGTATGCATTGTTTTTTTTTTATTTGACTTTTGCTTTTATTTTTTCTGTTGTAGCATTTATTCTGATTTTAGACGCCGTGAGAATTGGATGCGTTATTTTATGATTGCGAATTTTTCTCAGCGTTTAATATATATTATTTGTTGGAAACCATTATTTATATTCGACATTTTGCTTGTGTTAGGATTATTGATTTAAAAAGGCTTATTGGGATTTGACGTATGGTTACAAATTATTTCTTTGACGGCGTTTGTCTTTCTAAGGACTACGATTTTAATCTTTGGGTTGCACAGTGTGTGCTTTTGGCAATCTAGGGGGATTTAAATGAAAAAAAATTTGATCGCTAAATGAATAGATTTGCTAATATGTTACTCCAAATTGATTGAATATTACAAAAATAAAACCAAAAGAGATAGGAAAGCAACGGCGCATAAGGTAACGGTTGTCATACCAAAATTATTTTTATTAGTGCTGGAGCAATTTTGACGCTTACTTTTTCCTTGCAATTTTTAAGAGCTTGTATTTTTTCGATCGTTGCATAATTTGCTGAACTTTTTTCCGTTTTATAAAATTCAATGTAATAGATGTAATTATGAATTCCGTTTGTGCTGAAGTTTACTTGCTGATCATTATTACAGGCAGATAAAGTGTAATAAAAAAGGAGGTAGTTTTCACGAAAATACTACATTTTGATAGAAAAAAACTTTATTATATTACAAAATATAGGCTGCAAATAATAAAAGGTGTCAGCAGGAGTACTTCCTAAATAAGTATCAAAAAAATTATTTTGCCCCAATTTGCCCAAAAAAAAAACAAAAAAATCAAAATGAATGCGACCATCGTGAGTACAGCTCTTTTTGAAAATTGTTTGAACATCAGTAAAAACGAAAGAAGTGTCTAACAAGTTTTGTTGTAAATAAAATCGGCAAGGACGTTGACTACAAAAAGTTTAATATATGTTTACGTAGCTTATGCCAAATTTTCGAAAGAAAATGGCACGAATCTTCACGATATTCGTTAATCCATCTTCATCAGTAGGTATTTCAAAGGGAAGACCAGAAAAAGAATTCGATAAGTGTTGCTCAAAAACAAAAGCAAGAAAAGCTTGTGATTTTTCAAATGAAGTTCCTGCAAGTCAGTTGGTCAATATACAGATGAAACCAGGGACCTTTACCTATCGCAATATGCTTGGCATAGTATGCCAGTCAGTGTTCACAAAGTTCTCTATCATGAAAAATCTATCATCATTTCGTGCTTGGAGAAGCGCTGGAGTCTAGAAATAAAGATACTAGGAACTACCGTGAAATATTTAGTAGAAAGACTTCAAGAATTGATACAAATACCGATCTCCTGCATAGATCTATGCAGGATCCATCCGATCCATTAATATGCAGCTTATGTAAAATTTCAAAAACGAAGCGGTGCGCTTATACTAAAGAAATGCTGTCTTTATTACTTCAGCCAAGTAATATTAGTGAATACTCTGATTCTGACACAGAATAATATATGTATAAAAATTTACTTACTATTATATATTATTTGAATAAAATTTGATTTGATTTTAAAAAAAGCTATTTTCAAACATCCTTTTTTCATATACTTTTTTCTGTGTTTTCAGATTTTTTTTGCTTGTGTAATATATTTAACTGTATGCAAAAATCTAGAAGTTTTATGAAATATACAATGTTGCAATGACATTATTAAATACTATATCAGTATAAAAAGTGTTCTTTTTATATTTAAAATGTATTAGAATAAGTAAATACACTGCCTTGCCATGTTGGCCAGTAAATAAATAAATCGACGGTCCCTACGAAGACTATCTCTAATTTAAACGCGATCAAGAATATCCTTTTTTTTAAACAGCGGCGACAAAAATCTGTTTTTACAAAATGCGGCAAAAAAAATCAATATTAAAAAATGCGGCGAAGAAAATCCGTTTTTTTTAAATTCGGCGGAGAAAATCTCTTTTTATGAAATGCGGCGAAGAAAATCTCTTTTCAGAGTGTGACGTTAACAACGCTGTATTTTTTGAGGAGTGGGAACAATATTTCTGAAAAAAAAATCATGTTTTTAAATAATTATTTCTATTTATAATTTCATCTTTATAATTCCTTACAGTACTCTATTAAATGATTTTTATCAACAAATAATATAACATAATGATATATTTCATATGATTGTTTCGAAATTTTACATAAAAACTTTGTAAAAAAAGCAAAGAAAATTTTCGAAATTTATAATTTTCTTCCAGAAATCACTACAATTATTTTCACTACCAAATAATATAACAAGTATATGTTTGAAGTGAACTCTACCACGAGTTAAATACAAAATTAAAAAAAAAAAAAAACAATGAAATACAATGAAAATTACGAAATCATACTATTTTTTATTTTTTTAACCGCATTTTGATAAAAGTGATTTTTCCGCCGCATTTTGAAAAGAGATTTTCTTCGCCGCAATTTTCTGTCGGAAGATTTTTTTCGTAAGCACCGTCGAAATAAACAAATAAAAAATAAATAAAATTTTTTAAAATTAATAAGATGCAATTCTGCAGCCACTTCAAAAGTTTCAAATTTCACGGAGGAATGTATTCTCAAATGAATTAGCCATTGAGTAGAACTTTCTTGAGCACTTTTTGACAAATACCACTTAGAGGTCAATGTGACCCACCCGGCAGGTTGAGGATTAAAAGTAATTATAAAAATCATTATAATTATTTTAAGAACTTTCATAAATGCAAATATTCAATACTGAAGCCAATATTTTGCAAATTCGAATTAGGTCCCCCTAGATTGCCAAAAGCACACACTGTGGGTTGGTTTAAAAAAATACTTTGACGACTTTTAAATTTTTACTGGACAAGATTTTTATTTTCATTATTTTTGCTTTGAGGATAAGTTTCAAAATAACTTGTTTACGACTTGGCTTTCTTCTTTTGACTACGATAAAATGGAATACGATAAAAAAAAACGGACTGATAAACGAAAAAGTGGTGAAAGGTGCATAATAGACTCATTCAAAAGGAGCTAAAGGGACTTTTCAGATAGGGTATGCAAAACCGGTTCGAATTATTCGGCGTTTCGGTTTTTTTTTATTATTCGGTTTTTTTGAAAATCGCAATTTTCGAATAATTTGAAAACCGTTTTTTTTTGTTCGAATTATTCTGCTGCTCGAATAGTTAAGATATATATAAATCTACAATTTAAAAAAATCTACAATTTAAATTGTAAAATTCTTCAAAACACTTTCTTTATTGCATTTCAGCGACCCTGTTTTTTTTTCTACTTGAGCTTTTACATTTCACTAATGTTTCTAACATTTCTTATCCCTGGCTTCTAGTTCATTTTGCTTTATCGAGGTCGTTTAAACATATGCTTTGGTCCTTTCTTTTCGCTTTTTTTTGTTAAGAGCATTTACAAACGGCTTTTTTTTAACAATGCGATTTTTATTTAACAATGCATTTTTTACAAAATATATTGAATTATCAACAGCTTGACATGAACTCCGAAGTCTGGAAGTATTTTAAAAAAGTATTTTAAAAAAATTCAACGGAAATGAGTTTTTTGTTCGGAAATCAGTTAAAAAAGAACCATAAATTTTCACTTTTTGGTCAGAAATTACTTTAAAAAAAAATCATAGAAAAGTTATTTTTCGGTACTCGGAAATTAACCCTTTTTGGATCAATCGCCGGACTGAATTGCCTTTAGAAAATAAACCTTTTTTTTGTTAAAAAATGAGTCACAAAATGAACATTACTGAATTGTAAATTTTATTATTGCATATTTGTTATTTCATATCGATGATTTTTTTATTTATTTATTTATTTATTTACATCAATAGAAACATATTCCTTACTGACTACAAAATATTTGGCTACACCACTTAAAGTTAATTAACAATTATTGAATAAAGTTATAATATATTGAGAAAGTTAGAAATATTAAAATTTACCGGTAAAAATTATTTAAAAGCAGCTTTAACGCTTGTTTAGTTACCGAAAAATCAATATCAATATAATAAGAGAGCATGTTGAATTCAATTAAGGCTCTATTCAGAGGAGCATTTATTGCATAATTGGTTCTAAGCATTCTTATACAAAAAAGATCATAATTACGAAGACTTCTTATTGGAATATTAAAATTTATCAATTCTAAGAGTCGATGACAGTCAACAGTCCCATTAATTGAATCATGAACAAATAGAAGTGATAATATAGTTCTCCTTCATTGTAAAATCTTCATGTTAATGTATAAACATCGAGCAGTATATGAGGAGATTGGGTCACTGACGTTTAGCGGCTTCAGAGCATATCGTGTGAAAGCTTTTTGAATATCGTCACATAAAATGCAAAAAAACGTATGATCAAAAAATTCGAAATTGTGTTTTTTATTGATTATGATTCACTACATTATATTACATATGTGCTATGAATTTTAAACTTCTGCCACCAAAAATAACCAAGTTATAACCAAAATTCAAAATAACGTTTCATCAAGTGCACTATTTTCCTAAACATAATAACGTATCATCACTAATGCTAAAGAAAAAAATAATGCAGTATTTGATTTTTTTTTAACACAACCAGCTTCGATTGTTTTATTATTTATGTTTTATTTACTGTTATCTCAGATTTGTTGGAATTCGTTAATAAACTGAAAGTTATTACAAAAGTGAAAAGAAAAACAAAAAAGTGTTGTAAAAATAATAAAATGTGTTCTATAATCGAAAATAATTATAATGAAAGACTGTAAGGTTCTAAAAAAATTAACAAAAGAGAAGAAAATTAAAAAAAAAATCAAATGAATGATCCAGTGAACTACACAGCACTCAATTGGGTCCGGAAAATAAACAAATCTTGCAAACTGAAAATCAAAGAAATAAAGAACGGAGAAAAGAATATCAAACTAGATTAGATTATTTAAATAAATGGTTAGAAGGCGTCCCGAAACTAGAATCCCATTACCGACGTCAGTATACAAAAAAATTGTATTTTCAGTCGGATTTAAAATCTTATGCGAATGTGTATGAAGTTGTTTCTCAGAACTGTTTATCATTATCAGCTTCTTTCACAAAGGACTGCCAGAAATTTTGAAATTCGGCAGCCTAACCTATTGCACTCCCAAAGGCTTAAAATTTCCAGCAAGAAATGGCAACATCTGCAGGATCTAAAATCCTTGTTGCCAGCAGACTGCCATTATTTTTATGATAGTATACCTGTTACAGACAAATGAAAACCTACCATAAAAACTACCTTTAGCGAACACTGCCACCCTGGGTACTGCCACTGTTTGACAGCTGCACTCGTGATAATTTTCGGCACTCTTAATAAATTTTTCTGCGCAAGTTTGTTCGCTTTGCCACACATGTTTTATTAACTTGTTTTATTGTAAAATTAAATATTAGAAACTGAAATACCAAGGTAATGAATTGTAACAATTAATTTGAATATTGAAAAGAACAAGAAATTTAATTGATTAAATTATATTGTAGATTTTTAAAGTGTGCTCCGCACCAAAATAAAAGCCACTCTTAAAACTTGGTTTGTTTTCGTAACAATTTCTTTAAAAATCTTGCTTACCAAGCAAATGGCAATGGCGAATGGACAGGAGAGTTCCACAGCTTCCCAAGCAATGAGCGCTGATAGCATTGAACATGACCCACATGGTGAAAATGAACTTAACCTCAACATGCAGCCGGCAACTGGCGAACGTGCGCAAACTGCGAACGGGAATATCCCAACAACACAACCGCATAACGGCAGCAGCGAAGGTTCTCAGCTTAATGCAGAAATACCAGATGAAGTCTTTGTTAGCAGGAAAAAGCAATTTAAGATTCAGCAGCTCGAGGAACAACTGCGCCTAAAGGAAGAGTTCTTGCGCGAAAAATATAAGATTCTACAAGCATCAGATTCTGACGATGACGTTGACCAATCACATCAAGTAAAAAGCACAGCAAGCAATCTTGGTTCAGGTAAGTCGATTATCTTAGAGCAGCCTAACGCCCCCCAGCCGACCAATAACATAAAAAGAGCAGCTCCGCGAAACTTTGCAGCTGCTTCTCAGTCGACGTCTTCGTTCGAAAGTGCAGCTCTACGAAACTTTGCAGCTGCTTCTCAGTCGACGTCTAACACAGAAAGTGCAGCTCCGCGAAACTTTGCAGCTGCTTCTCAGTCGACGTCTTTGTTTGAAAGTGCTGCTCTTCGAAACTCTGCAGCGGCATATGCTGCTCCTCAGTCGACGGCTAACATAGAAAGTGCAGCTCTACGAAACTTTGCAGCTGCTTCTCAGTCGACGTCTGCTTTCGGAAGTGCTCCTCTGCGCAACTATGCAGCCATATATGCTGGCTCTCAATCGGCGGCTAACATCGAAAATGCAGCTCTACGAGACTTTGCTACTGTATTTGATGCCCCTCAATCAATGGCTAACTATGAAAGTGCTACATTTGCTGCTCCTCAGTCGGCAGCTCACATCGAAAGTGCAATTCCGCCAAACCTTTCAAACACATTTGCTGCATCTGGACATCAGAGCACACCATTACATATTAACCATGTCGTTGATACTCGCCACAACACAAACAACATAAGCGCAGCTCAACTGGCAGCTAGGCAGTCCATGCCTAAAGATTTGCCGCCATTTAATGGTGATCCTAGGGAGTTGCCAATCTTCATTAGTGCCTTCGAGCAGAGTACGCTAGTGGCTGGGTACTCAAATCACGAGAATTTAATTCGTTTGCAAAAATGTTTGCATGGTAAGGCCAGGGACGTTGTGCGAAATTGTTTAATGTTGCCAGAAATGGTGTCGGACATCATCAGCACACTGAAAATGTATTTTGGCCGTCCTGAGTATATATTACGAACGCTTATAGAAAAGGCTCGAAGTATGCCGGTACCAAAAGGTAAGCTTGAGGTGCTTATAGATTTTGCATTTGTAGTAAAAAACGTCTGCGCAACGATAAAAGCAAGCCAGCTGACTGCATATTTAAACAATCCCACGCTGATGGAAGAACTGGTTAACAAGTTAGGGCCTGAACTCATGCTCAACTGGGCGCTTCATTCTAAAAATATAACAATTCCAAATTTACAGGATTTTTCAGAATGGCTATGCATCATGGCAGAGGCAGCAAGTCGAGTAACAATACCAGTCGTTGCAATAACGGAAGAAAGAAAACCATCACGAAAAGATGTACACCTTAATACTCACCAAGAGGCTACTGGATTTCCAAAAACAACGAAAGCATGCGCATTTTGCAACAATGATCATCGACTCTCGCAGTGTGAAAAATTTAATAATTTGTCAATAGCAGAAAGATGGAACGTGGTCAAAACCCAAAAACTGTGTCGACAGTGCCTTGGTAGGCACCAACGTCGTTGCTGGAACAGCAAGCCATGCGGTGTAAATGGATGCGTTATTAAGCACCATATGCTACTTCACAACACTGTAGTGACTCACGGCGCAGCGAACAGTCATCAATCGTCAAGCATCCAAGACAGCTCTTATTTTCGAATTTTGCCCGTCACATTATATGGTACTTCAAAGGCTATATCTACATTTGCCTTTATGGATGACGGCTCGACTTTGACGCTCATCGATGAAAGTTTGGCTAATGAGCTTAACGAAAAGGGTACATCTCAGTCACTTTGCATTCATTGGACAGGTGACGTCAAGCGATATGAGGAAGATTCAAGAAAAATTAATTTAAAAATCTCTGCAACTGCGCCGAATGCACCAGTATTTACCTTACAAAATGTGCATACCATAAAAAATCTGGGAATGACCGGTCAGACAATGAGAACCGAACAAATAAAGCAACAGCACTCATATCTTCGTGATATACCGCTTCCAAGTTATACAAACGCGATTCCTACAATCATAATTGGCGTAAATAATGCAAATCTCATTGCAACACTAAAAGTTCGTGAAGGTGGATGGAACCAACCCATAGCAACTAAGACAAGGTTGGGATGGGCCCTCTTTGGAGGTGATACAATAACCAATGCACGTAGTAGTCTTAATATCCACAAATGCTGCTGCAAAAGTGAT
This sequence comes from Pherbina coryleti, assembly GCA_943735915.1. Taxonomy (NCBI): domain Eukaryota; kingdom Metazoa; phylum Arthropoda; class Insecta; order Diptera; family Sciomyzidae; genus Pherbina; species Pherbina coryleti. The sequence goes on from OX030950.1 coordinate 117,837,625, forward strand.
GACGCAATTCACGACATGTTTAAAAATTATATGTCCGACGAAAATAATGGAATTATGGCACCGAACATCCACCCCATGTCCAAAGAAGATGAACACGCATTACAAATTCTTGACAAAACCTGCGAGCTGAAAGAAAACAGATATTCTGTTGGCTTACTTTGGAAAGATGTCATTCCGAAGCTTCCGGACAGCCTATCAACCGCAATGCGGCGAATGCAGTGTCTACGACGAAAGATTGGAAAAGATGATCAGTTAGCTCAGGACCTTAACCAACAAATTCGAAACCTAGTAGACAAAGGATACGCTACTCAGCTACGAGAAGATGCTATTCAACAAAGAGGTGGCAATGTATGGTATCTGCCAATATTTTTAGTTCGCAATCCTAATAAGCCCAACAAAGTGCGCCTTGTGTGGGACGCTGCGGCAAAAACTGCAGGTTTTTCGTTAAATGATTTCTTGATTAAGGGCCCTGATCTTCTTATTCCGCTTATTCAAATACTGTTTAATTTCAGGATGGGTTCAATAGCCATTTGTGGAGACATCTCGGAAATGTTCCATCGTATACTTGTGCGACCTGCAGATACAGACGCACAGCGTTTTCTTTGGTGGGATGATATCAAGAATTGTGTCATTACGTTCAAACTGAACGTCCTTAGCTTTGGTGCATCGTGTTCACCCTGTATTGCGCACTATGTACGAGATAAAAATGCCGCAAGGCACTCAAAAACGGAACCAAAAGGTGCATACGCGATTTCTCACCACCACTACGTCGACGATTTTATCGACTCGGCACAAACAGTCGAAGAAGCCATTGCGCTAGCGCAATCAGTCCGTCGTATTCATGCTAACGGTGGGTTTCATATGAGAAACTGGTCGTCGAACTCACAAACTGTCTTGGATGCGCTCCAGGAAAACATTCAAATGGGCAGCAAAACATTTCAGTGCAGCGAAAATTTGACTCAATACGAAAAAATTTTAGGGCTTTACTGGAAGCCAGATACAGATAAATTTAGTTATGTTTTAAATTTTGTTCGTTTGCGTCGCAACGTCTTTGACGATTACATCATACCAACGAAAAGAGAGTTACTCCAGGTCTTAATGTCGGTTTACGACCCTCTCGGACTTGTAACATGCGTTTTGTCGTATTTAAAAATTATAATGCAAGAGATATGGCGAAGTGGAATTCATTGGGATGAACCTCTTACGAATGAGCTACAAGAGAAGTGGAAAAACTGGTGTTCATATTTGCCAACAATCACAAGTGTTGCCGTGCCATGCTGCTATTCACCGCACATCTATCAAGAGGGCTGCTCGGTGCAGCTACATACATTCGTTGATGCCAGCGAAAACGCATACGCTGCAGTCTCGTATTTTCGCATCAAGTTTGGCAACACTATCACGGTTAAAATTGTCGCAGCTAAATCAAAGGTAGCTCCATTAAGGCCACTCACTATCCCGCGCTTGGAGCTGCAGGCTGCTGTTATAGGCGTGCGCCTAATGAAAACGATTTGCAATAGCCATCAGCTAAATTTGGAGAAGAAGATCATCTGAACAGATTCTAAAACCGTTTTGAAGTGGCTTCAAAACGACCCAAAAAAGTTTCAACAGTTTGTGATGTTTAGAATCGCTGAAATACACGCGGAATCTGATCTAAGTCAGTGGAGGTGGGTTCCCAGTAAGTTCAACGTAGCTGATATCGCGACTAAAACTAAGCCAAATGTCGAAATCGAACAACGATGGTTTAACGGTCCAAACTTTTTGTACGAAGATGAAGACGAATGGCCAACTGCTGCCGACCTCGGACATATAAACACCAGCGAAACCCGTTCAAGGTTTTTGCACATTCGTAAGTCTAACTTAATTCAAGTAAACTTTGAATATTTTTCAAGTTGGATTAAACTTTTTCGGGCTATTGGAAATTGGATCGTCTTCGTAGACAGGCTCAAAAATAAATCGAGTTCAACTACTATTCAACTGTCTTTACATCATATCATGCGAGCAAAAACATTTATTTACAAAACAATTCAAATGACGGCATTTTACGATGAATGGACAGCACTAAAACTCAAAAGGCCTGTTTGCAAGTCAAGTGCGTTGGGAAAATTGATAATATATTTGGATGGCGATGAAGTGATACGTGTGAAAAATCGAGCTACAAATTTGCCATTGATGCACAATGCACTACAAGACTATATTGTTCTCCCGCCACAGCATTATGTCACTCATCTTATAATTTCTCACTTTCACCAAAGATATCACCATATAAATCATGAGACTGCGCTTAACGAGATGAGGCAAATTTACTTTATTCCAAAATTGCGCACATTGTTTAAATCAACAAGAAGAAATTGTCAAGTTTGCAAGATTAACAACTCACAGCCGCAAGAGCTACAAATGTCTCCACTCCCACGAGCGCGTCTTGGAGTATTCTTCCGTCCGTTTACGTACATCGGAGTCGACTATTTTGGACCGATAACCGTTATTGAAGGGCGTAAGAACAAAAAGAGATGGGGCGTCCTTATAACATGCTTAACTGTGAGGGCCATTCACATCGAAATAGTACATAACCTTAGCACGGATTCGTGTCTCATGAGCCTCCGAAATTTTATCGCTCGTAAAGGGACTCCAAAAGAAATTTATAGCGACAACGGCACCAACTTTCGTGGTGCCGATAATTTCTTGAAAGATGAGCTGAAACACATCAACCATTTGGTTATTCAGAAAGAGCTGGCCCTTGAAGGAATTGTTTGGCATTTTAATCCACCAGCAGCTCCTCATATGGGTGGAGCGTGGGAAAGATTAGTGAGATCGGTCAAGAGCGTTTTATACAAAATAACGCCTTCGCAGAAGTTTACTGATGAGAGTCTCCGGAGCGCATTAATGGAAGTAGAGATGACAGTAAACTCTCGCCCACTGACTTTCGTCTCGCTTGACTCTGAAGATCAAGAAGCCATAACTCCAAACCACTTTCTTCTTGGCAGCTCTAATGGTGCCAAGCCATTCTGTGACCCAGAGCATATCAATATTAAACTGTGCCTGAGGCAAAGTGAGATATTTGCCAACATATTCTGGCGCCGTTGGATCAAAGAAATGCTGCCAACATTTACGCGTAGGGGAAAATGGTTCGAAAAGGTGAAACCTATTTCCGAGGGAGAAATCGTCCTTATCGTCGATGAGAATCAAAGCAGAAACGTGTGGCTCAAAGGCAAGGTAATTGAAGCCATTAGGGCACAGGATGGGCAAGTTCGTCGAGCTAGAGTAAAGACCATCAACGGTATCATGGAGCGTCCTGCAGTAAAACTGGCGGTTTTGGATGTCGGTACTGGGGAGCGTAAGCTCTCTGAGGTAGATCGCTTACCAGGGGGAGAAATGTTACAGACAAATGAAAACCTACCATAAAAACTACCTTTAGCGAACACTGCCACCCTGGGTACTGCCACTGTTTGACAGCTGCACTCGTGATAATTTTCGGCACTCTTAATAAATTTTTCTGCGCAAGTTTGTTCGCTTTGCCACACATGTTTTATTAACTTGTTTTATTGTAAAATTAAATATTAGAAACTGAAATACCAAGGTAATGAATTGTAACAATTAATTTGAATATTGAAAAGAACAAGAAATTTAATTGATTAAATTATATTGTAGATTTTTAAAGTGTGCTCCGCACCAAAATAAAAGCCACTCTTAAAACTTGGTTTGTTTTCGTAACAATACCTTTCGATTAATTAATTAATAATTTGCTTTTAAACTTATTTCTGTCGTATCATAATTCACTAGCGACCACGGGTGCGCTTTGCTGCACCCATCAACTTTAAAAATAATAATAGTTTTTCTGACTTTAATTTTGTTGTTAACAGACGCTCTATTAAGAAGAGACAGAAGAGAGCAAAATGAGAGAAGCGAATAGTTTGCTCTGAGTTTCATAACATTGTTCTCAGCTGCTGTTAAGAAAAGAAAAAGCAACATAACAACAACAGTTATATGCAATTATATGCAAACTTTAATAAGCTATAACTTAAAAAATATAAATTTTTAAGAAATAAAAAGTCCAGTTTACATATCTACAGGCCTAAACCTACCAAGAAATACTAAATTGATTAAGATTGGGCTTGTACTTAAAAAGCCTTACGCCGGACAAAATTTGAGTTTGCGTAATATATATAAGATTTTATTAAACTGAAATAATTTGTTTTTTGTTTTGCCTTAATGAACATTTTATTAGTACCTATTTGGTTTAAACAAGTAGTTATTAGTAATTAAAAAAAAATAAAAAACACGAAATACAAAAAAACTTTTTTAAGTTTTTATTTTTTCATACAGATTTAGAATGATGATACGTTATTTTGCTTCAGAAAACAACAATTCAAAATAACGTAAGATACATAGCATAAAATGCACTTTCAAAAACAGATTTTTTCTTATCTGAAATATTTTTCTAGTTTAATGTTTATGTTTATGTTTGTTTATGTTTATTTGGAAATAATGTAGGCATTTAAGACTTAAGTCTTTTACAAGCCGCATATATATATATATTAAATTACAACAAAAACATTGCTTATAAATTAACTATTTAAAAGTTTAAAGCTAAAATTAACATAAATTTTAATTTTACATTAAATTCTCAACTGAAAATATGACTAAAATAATTATGAACATTTTTCAAATACTATATTTTAAAATACTTTATGAAAGAGGTTTAGATAGTAGTTAAGATTTTAATAAAGAATAAAGATCGAAAAAAGACAAAAAAAGAGTTAAGAGAAGTGATCGAAAATTAAATGCTTGAAGTACTTTGGGTTAGAGATACCTTTAATGTAGTTAGGAAGCGAGTTATAAAGTCTTATAGCGCTAACGAAAAACAAACGACTTGAATTTAGAAAGTTGTACTTCGGAATAACAAGATTCATGCTTCTACTAAAGGGTGATTTTTTTGAGGTTATGATTTTCATGCATTAGTATTTGACAGATCACGTGGGATTTCAGACATGGTGTCAAAGAGAAAGATGCTCAGTATGCTTTGACATTTCATCATGAATAGACTTACTAACGAGCAACGCTTGCAAATCATTGAATTTTATTACCAAAATCAGTGTTCGGTTCGAAATGTGTTTTATCGACAAATTTTGTTCAGCGATGAGGCTCATTTCTGGTTGAATGGCTACGTAAATAAGCAAAATTGCCGCATTTGGAGTGAAGAGCAACCAGAAGCCGTTCAAGAACTGGCCATGCATCCCGAAATATGCACTGTTTGGTGTGGTTTGTACGCTGGTGGAATCATTGGACCGTATTTTTTCAAAGATGCTGTTGGACGCAACGTTACGGTGAATGATGATCGCTATCGTTCGATGCTAACAAACTTTTTGTTGCCAAAAATGGAAGAACTGAACTTGGTTGACATGTGGTTTCAACAAGATGGCGCTACATGCCACACATCTCGCGATTCTATGGCCATTTTGAGGGAAAACTTCGGAGAACAATTAATCTCAAGAAATGGACCGGTAAGTTGGCCACCAAGATCATGCGATTTGACGCCTTTAGACTATTTTTTGTGGGGCTACGTCAAGTCTAAAGTCTACAGAAATAAGCCAGCAACTATTCCAGCTTTGGAAGACAACATTTCCGAAGAAATTCGGGCTATTCCGGCCGAAATGCTCGAAAAAGTTGCCCAAAATTGGACTTTCCGAATGGACCACCTAAGACGCAGCCGCGGTCAACATTTAAATGAAATTATCTTCAAAAAGTAAATGTCATGGACCAATCTAACGTTTCAAATAAAGAACCGATGAGATTTTGCAAATTTTATGCGTTTTTTTTAAAAAAAAAGTTATCAGGCACTTAAAAAATCACTCTTTAGATCTACAAAACTTTAACTTTTCAAAAAGATAGCTTGGACAACGCGAGTGGATGATCTTATGTAAGAAAATGCAATTTCTTGCTTCTAGATATTTGATTAAGCTGCGACCTAATAACTGGTTGGTAAAGGGTGAAATGTGATCATACCTCCGAAGACCGTAGACGTAACGAGTAGAATTATTGAAAGCCACTTGCATTTTATGTGTGGATCTAGAGTCGAGTTTGCTGTAAACGACTTCCGCATAGGAGAATATTGGAAGAAGCAGCTGCAGGGCAAGCTTTTTTCTAGTTTCGACAGGTACGAACGCTGCAGTCATTCGGAGATTTCTAAGGACATAGTATATTTTACTCACACTAGAGTTTACGTGATCTTCGCAGGACAGAGAAGAGTTTATTTTGTAACCTAGATTAGTGGCCTTACTTACAATTTTTAGCATGACGCCATTGAGCAAAATTGGGGAAACATCAAGATTCTGGTATGGTGTTTTAGAGATCGGCAGTACATATGACTTAAGCGGATTCAAATTTAACATATTAGTTCTGGCCCAATTTGCTACTATATTTAAATCTTCATTGACTCTTGCGTATAAATCTTCAGAGAGACCAATGGGTCGGGACATATACAGCTGCAGGTCATCAGCATAAGCATGCATGATAACATTATTACATTTACTAAATATATCATTTATAAACATAGTAAACAAAATCGGGCCAAGAACTGAGCCTTGAGGTACTCCACTGGTTGTACGATTATAAGATGAGAAGTTGTTGTTTACCCTGACTCTTTGTGACCTTCCATTCAAGTAGCTTAACATTAAACGAACCGATGCATGGGAAAAACCGAAATTGAACTTGAGTTTTCTGCAGAGTAGAGAGTGATTCACAGTATCAAAAGCCTTTGAAAAGTCTAATAGGCAGAGTAAACTCAAATGGCCCATATCATATTGTACTCTAATGTCATCTAAAATTTTGACCAAAGCAGAGGAACAGCTATGACCAGGTCGGAAACCTGACTGCAGATTATGCATTAAACCGAAGGTGCTTAAGTGGTTGACAATTTGTTCAGCCATGAGGTGCTCACATACTTTGGACAACGATGCTAATAAGCTTATTGGCCGGAAATCGGATGGCTCACAAGCATTTGACTTTTTTGCTATGGGAATGACAGTTGCCACTTTCCATATCTCAGGATAGCTAGACGTTGCAAAACAGTAGTTTATTACATGAACAAGTGGGCTCAGTACATACGGTAATATACATTTGATGAACTTAATTGAGATACCATCAACTCCAGTAGCATTCGATTTGATCTTGTTTATGCAGCGTGCTACGTCCAATTCACTCACTGCGTTAAATTGAAACTCATGAACTTGAGGAAATGTTTGTACAAGCTCATCATCATACTCAGATATAAAGGAGGAAGTAGAAGTGGGAGTAGAGGTAGAATTAGCTACAAAATAATCATTTAGGATGTTGGAGTCAATTCGGCAAGATTCTGTTTCTTTGTTACATACACCGAGGGTCTTGAGGTTGCTCCAGAGCTGTTTTGGTGATAAAGTAGAATCTAATTTTGACATAAAGTATGTCTTTTTGGAAAACTTAATAGAATTTGTGGCTTCATTCCTAGCTTGTCTATATTCCTCCCAGTGTAATGAGTTTGGATTGCGTTTCCACCTGCTGTATAATCTGTTCCGCTTTTTAAGTGCCAATTTGATAGATTGGGAAAACCAAGGACAGTTTTTATTAATAACATGACGTGTGCGCAAAGGAACATGCATATCGAACAAATTGCTTATATTGCTTAAGAAAAAATTTAGCTTTTCATCGACTGATGCAAGAAACCAACAGTCAGACCAATTTATTTGAGACAAGCTGTTAAATAATGATGAGTAATCAATTGACCTGAAGTCGCGATATTCAAAAGAGGTTTCAGAGTGAGTCTTAGAGAGATCAATGTTCAACGTGCAAAAGAGAAGGTCATGATCGGATACGAATGAGATTTGGTCAAAAAACGTTACGAGTGAGACATCAGATACAACAAAAAGATCAAGTAAGCTAGGACAGGCATTGTTGGAGAAACGAGTTGGTACTGTGTTATTCACTACATTGAGCCCTACTCTGGCCACATCATCGAGAAACTCCCATGAAAGATTGTCATTTGCCAATAAATTTATGTTAAAGTCGCCGCACAAAATAAAATGTTGAAAATCAATAACGCAGTTTGAGATCTCAGTGAATAGTGGTTCTAAACTACAACTACGGTTTGGATTGTAAACGCACGAGACGAAAACTTTAGTATTATTATCCGATATTAAAACATTCAGATATTCGACCCCAGATCCACTTGACTTTCCTACCACATTTACATTTAAATTCTCTTTACAGTATATTGCGACACCGCCGCCTCGACTACTCAATCTATCGTTTCGAAATAATTTAAAATGCTGTAATTTGAAAAACGAGTCATTGACATCTGCGTGAAACCAAGTTTCTGAAACACAAATAATGTCAACTCCTGAATCTGAAAATGCATGTTTTACACAATCCATCTTAGTATCATTAAGACTTCGTGCGTTGAAGTGCACAATTTTCAGACCAGAGTATTGTTTACTTAGAATATTAATCATCGTTTTATGATTTTCGCCAGTATAACTACAAGACCTAATAACATTTGACAAAGACACAAAAACAAGTATAACAAGTACTTAAAGCATTGAGAGGAAAAGTTAGGAAGAGAAATAGAAAAGAAAAAATAAGAGATAACATGACTGATATAAGGAGGCAAGAGATATGAATAAGCAGATAGGATAATAATATTATAAAAAACAGTGAGAACCAAAAAAGCATAAAAAAGCAAAAGAACTGATCTAAGCTAATTAGCAACAGCAGTAGCATTACAGACAATTCTATTGAGTTCATCTTCACTGCTGATCTTAACTGCATCACCGCCTTTGCACGTTCTGATAAAAACAGATCCCCTGAGAGTGAATGCGTTGAAAATTTCGTTATTGCGTTTACGAGAGATAGCTGCATGTAGAAGTTTTCGGGACTCGACAGTAAGGCTTTCATGTATGTAGACGTTACTGTTCGAGTCAAGTCCAGCATCGTTCAGGTTTACAGCCTTTTTTGCTCGCCTTCTAAATTCGCCAAACGCCTTCAGTACTCGATTCCGGTCAAATGGAGTATAAAATTTAACTATTACCACAGGGGAAGAGTTACTTGCATGCGACTTAACGCGGAAGATGTCCCTTATTTGAGGCGATTGAAAATCAATATACCTGCAGATGAGATTGAAAGACGCCTTAAGATTCTCACCACTTGAATAAGTTAATCCAAATAAAACTGCATCCGACGAGTAATCAATGTTTTTGTTATTGTTTATGCTAATTTTGTTGTTTTCGGCAAATTTTTTCTCTAAGTCTTTGCAGAGTGTCGAAAGAGCATTAACTTCGCTTTCCAATAAAATTATTTTCTGATCGTACTCAGAGAACTTCTTGTGGAGCTGCTGCTGGATTGAAGACACTTCGTTCTCCAATTTACCAAATTTGTTGGAAATATCGGTAAAGAGTCGAGCAAATAAATTCTCAGCGTGTAGTTGAAGTCGGTTCTCTAAGCTTTTGATTTCCTCTTTAAACTTTGCACTAAGCCGTTCTTCCACTGCCGTAATTTGATGGTCAAACGAATTTGCAGAACTGCTACTTCCCAGCTTCGGTGAACCTTCACTCTTATTTATGAAACGAGAAGCAAGGTTATCACGTTGTTGGCGCGTGAGCATAGGAGTGGGCGACATTAGCTCAGAGAAGATCGGCTCAAAAACAAACGACAAATGTAAAGATGAGATGATTGCGTACACAAAACAGAGTGGAGGCAAAAGCACAAATTGCAGATTACAAAAGACACAGCAGAGACCCTGATAGTGGTGATTTTCGAGAGATCACGGCAGTGTCACTCAAGCGATGTGGGTGAGTGCATGTGTTTTAGGCGCGAAGATTGTTTTTGTTTTCTTTTCTTTCTTTATTTCTTTTTATGATAGCCACCGAGAGAAAATTGAGTTTATTTTAAAAACACTAAATTATGGATTTTTATTTTAATTATTTTACGTTAGTTTTTAATGTTTTATTTGTTTGATTTCACTGTCTAAAGACAGAACACAATATAGACAATCGGGTCTGTACAAAATAATTCACATAATCAAGTTAAAAATCAATTTTTATAAAATAAATTCAGGAGCGCGAAAAATATGCGACTGCAAATTGCGAATGTTGTTGTGTTCTTGATGTTAATACAGATTTGAAAATTTTGTTTCAATATATCAAGTTGTTTGAATTTTATATCGTTTTCTGCTTCTCCTGTAAACTTATCAAAAGTGATGTTACGTTATTTTGAATTTTAGGTGACGATATGTTCATTTGTATAAAAAGATATTATTATGATTGAACTCATTTGAGACTTGCCTCAAATGAGGCCGACTCACTTGCCTCATTTTGACGTCTACAGGTAAAGGGAAAGCGGGAAGGTGACATGTTACGTGAGGCAAGAATTTTTTAAAATTCTAAAAATTATGCGACTCAATTTGACGGACGTCAGACTGAAGTCTGTTCTGTTGACATTTTTCCTCTTTGTTTTCTCTTTTTAGTTGGGCGCACCCAGAAAAAAATGTTGGGGGGTGTTTTATATTTTTATTTATAGACTTATTCAAATTTTATATATAATATTAAGAGTACAAAGTCGATTATTATTTATTTTGTGCCATAGAATTTAATATGTCCTAAATAATTAAATTGAAATTAATTAAGGCATTTCATTTTAATGAAATTTTAAGAGATTATACCAATTTCATATTAGTTTCTATGTGGGGTTAGCGTAATTTTCATACGAGATCGTTAATTTGCAATATGATCTTTATATTTTAAATATAAGCTTAAAATATATTGAAATTCATAACGATGGCCCCAAAATCTCTGCTGTAATAGTCATCACATACAGAAATATAGACGAAAATAGACCGATATGATTACACAGAGCCAAAAACCACCACATAAAATCAATAAGACCAACAAATTGAGATATTTTATTAGGTTTTCTTATTAATGCCACCAAATAATAAGAATTTTCCATAAAGAAATATTGTCAATTCCATAGAGAAAATCTTATTAAAAATGAACAACTACTATCAAACATTTTTTAATAAGATTTCTTATTGAATGAATAGAATAATGTGGAAATCTTATTAACTCTTAACTTTAATAAGAAATTTTTTTTTTAAAATAGCTTAGAAATAGCTTGCAAATTTCGTGAAATTAAGAGCAAATGTGTTTTAAACTTTTAAAAAACATATGAAAAAAGGCAAATTATGAACACATTGTGTTTTATTTTAAGTTAATGTTTTTTTTTTAGTGTAGGAGTACACTCCAAGCGAATAAATGTAAACAACAGATGGTGTAGTAAAGAGAAAATCAGCGCATGAGAATAACTGCTGATTCGTTCTCTGTTCTCTCACAACACACTTCTTACTCTGATCTGAATTTGTGAGTTGTGTTCGTTTTGTTTCTTAATCGAATACTTGATAAAGTATGCAAATATTCACCAATATACTATGGTGCACTGAATAACTGTTAGCGAAATGTGTTTAATTTGAGTTGGTGATTGCTGAGTTGATATTAAATATATTTTTAAATCAAATTGGATATTGATGAAATAAATAACATAAATCATAGCGTAATCATTTTTTGTTTTACCTTTTAATGAATTGTAAATTTAATTTTATTGTTATTAAAATAGTTAATAAATTTTAATTTAATATAATCGAATTTAAGTTTTTCGATCTTAGGTAATTCTTTTCCGAATTAAACATGCGTAATTGTCTACATTATTTAAAAAATTGCCAAAACATACATATATATTATGTTATATCAGGCGAAAAGGCATACTCAGGGCTCTTTTGAGTCTTTATTTTATAAAAACAATAAATAACAACATGAAAGTAGCTTTAAACATTCCAACTTTAATAAATAATGCTTTATAATTAATAATTGTTTTACTTTATACATTTAATATTATTTTTATTCGTTCATTTGGGAGGGGGCTTAACCCCCGAAACTCCTATCTCTGTACGCCCCTGAAGCAGCACGAAAACAGCAACAGAAAAAAAACAAAATACGTCAATATGAGGCAGCCTCAAAGTGAGGCAATAATTTGTGTGTGAACACTTTACAGCTGACTTATGTCAAAATGAGGCAAGTGAGTCGCCTCTTTTGAGGCAAGTCTGAACAGCCTCTTTAAGAATGCAAAAAAGAAACATTTATTATTCATTTCTGAACTCATTTATGAACAAAAATGGTTCATTTTTACCTACTAAATTGATTAAAAATTAGTCTTTTTCGACTCTAAGTAAGTTTTTTATGAATTTCGAAAAAAGAAGTTCAGTTTTTATTTATGGGAAAAGTTTTCACGAATTTAATCTTCTATAGCAAGCACTTTTAAGCAACAAAATAAAAAATCAAAAATTAAAAAAAAAAAATTTGCCAAAACACGTTCGCAAAACTCTCACCTTACGCTACACCATCGCTTATGGTTCAGTGGTTAGTACTGCATTTCTTTATTATATTATAAATAAAAACTACATAGATATATAGATTCTGGTCGAATAATTCGAAAAACGGGTTTTGTAAAAATTATACTATTCGAGACCGGTTTTTTTATAATGTCATATAACATACTCTATTCTCAGAGAATTTTGTGTTAGACTATTCAAGTTTCCGAAAAATGAGTTTTATCGCAACAAATGGATTCAATTATGTAAATTAAATGATACAAAAGTTGACACAGCACGCATTTGTAACAACCATTTTGGAAAAAATATTTTGGAAAAAAGTTTCTCAAAGCGAATACTATTCCTAAGATTCGTCTTTCTGACACTTATATTGATAATGAAAATAATTTTCAGGGTGATCCATATAAAGGGTTTTCCATTAAGGACTTGACAATTTTTATTTTTAAATAAAACGCAAACCGTTTGAGATATTTCAAAAACTTTTTATCGGCTGGAAGTGCAATCAAAACATTTATGAATGGAATTAGATTTCGTTCATATGGCCACCGCGGGTACGTATGCAGCGGTCGATTCGTTGGACCCAATTTTCGATGAGCTCTGAGCTCTTCCAACGTCGTCGGCTTGTTGGCATAGACCAATGACTTGACGTAGCCTCAAAGAAAATAGTCTAGAGGCGTTAAATCACACGAACGGCCAATCGACTGGCCCATTCCTTGAGATAACACGCTCATTAAACTTACTCTTCAATAAATCGATTGTAAAGTATGCTGTGAGGTTTGTGGCACCATCCTGTTGGAACCACATGTCGTCCAAGTCGATATCTTCCAATTCGAGCCAAAATTAATCGGTAATCATGGCGCTATAACGATGGCCATTCACAGTTACGTTACGATCGTTTTCGTCGACGAAAAAATATGGACGAAAAAAGGTATTGCATGACGCCGCCGGCATGCAAACCGCACCAAACAATTATTTTTTGTGGATGAAGTGGTGATTCATGAAGCACACGTAGATTTTCACCCGACCAATAACGTATATTTTGCTTATTGACGAACCCATTGAGCCAAAAATGAGCTTCGTCACTGAAGATGATTTTGCGATGAAATTCATCATGTTGGCGCATCATCAAATTGCAGACGTTGTTCGTTCGTGTACTTTACTATGATGAAAATGTTGACCTTACTGAATAAATTGACAGTGACAGTTTGATAATTAGTGAATAGGGTGCGTTCAGAAATTGAATTCAAAGTTGTCAAGTCCCTATTGGAGAACCTTGTATGTTTTTTGAAGGAATAAATACTGCAATTCTTCAATTTCAAACTATTAAAACAATTGAAAGGAATCATTTTTGTGATCGAGGTACAGAACAATTAGAAGACAGGCAGTCTGTGGATGTTTAAGTTCTTCATGTCACTTCGTAAGAAACGTCAAAACTATTTCATATGAACATTGAGATACGAAAATTTTTAAACTATAGAGGCTGTTCAGACTTGCCTCAAATGAGGCCGACTCACTTGCCTCATTTTGACGTCTACAGGTAAAGGGAAAGCGGGAAGGTGACATGTTACGTGAGGCAAGAATTTTTTAAAATTCTAAAAATTATGCGACTCACTTTGACGGACGTCAGACTGAAGTCTGTTCTGTTGACATTTTTCCTCTTTGTTTTCTCTTTTTAGTTGGGTGCACCCAGAAAAAAATGTTGGGGGGTGTTTTATATTTTTATTTATAGACTTATCCAAATTTTATATATAATATTAAGAGTACAAAGTCGATTATTCTTTTATTTTGTGCCATAAAATTTAATATGTCTTAAATAATTAAATTGAAATTAATTAAGGAATTTCATTTTAATGAAATTTTAAAAGATTATACCAATTTCATATTACTTTCTATGTAAGCGTGGTTAGCGTAATTTTCATACGAGATTGTTAATTTGCAATATGATCTTTATATTTTAAATATAAGCTTAAAATATATTGAAATTCATAACGATGGCCCCAAAATCTTGCTGTAATCGTCATCTCATACAGAAATATAGACGAAAATAGACCGATATGATTACACAGAGCCAAAAACCACCACATAAAATCAATAAGACCAACAAATTGAGATATTTTATTAGGTTTTCTTATTAATGCCACCAAATAATAAGAGTTTTCCATAAAGAAATATTTTCAATTCCATAGAGAAAATCATATTAAAAATGAACAACTACTATCAAACATTTTTTAATAAGATTTCTTATTGAATGAATAGAATAATGTGGAAATCTTATTAACTCTTAACTTTAATAAGAAATTTTTTTTTTAAAATAGCTTAGAAATAGCTTGCAAATTTCGTGAAAATAAGAGCAAATGTGTTTTAAACTTTTAAAAAACATATGAAAAAAGGCAAATAATGGCACATTGTGTTTTATTTTAAGTTAATGTTTTTTTTTAGTGTAGGAGTACACTCCAAGCGAATAAATGTAAACAACAGATGGTGTAGTAAAGAGAAAATCAGCGCATGAGAATAACTGCTAATTCGTTCTCTGTTCTCTCACAACACACTTCTTACTCTGATCTGAATTTGTGAGTTGTGTTCGTTTTGTTTCTTAATCGATTACTTGATAAAGTATGCAAATATTCACCAATATACTATGATGCACTGAATAACTGTTAGCGAAATGTGTTTAATTTGAGTTGGTGATTGCTGAGTTGATGTTTAAAGCAAAATTATTGCGATTTTAAATAAAATTTAAATAAAAAATATATTTTTAAATCAAATTGGATATTGATGAAATAACTAACATAAATCATAGCGTAATCATTTTTTGTTTTACCTTTTAATGAATTGTAAATTTAATTTTATTGTTATTAAAATAGTTAATAAATTTTAATTTAGTTTAATCGAATTTAAGTTTTTCGATCTTAGGTAATTATTTTCCTAATTAAACATGCGTAATTGTCTACATTATTTAAAAAATTGCCAAAACATACATATATATTATGTTATATCAGGCGAAAAGGCATACTCAGGGCTCTTTTGAGTATACAGAGCTTTATTTTATAAAAACAATAAATAACACCATTCCAACTTAAATAAATAATGCTTTATAATTAATAATTGTTTTACTTTATACGTTTAATTTTATTTTTATTCGTTCATTGGGAGGGGGGCTTAACCCCCAAAACCCCTATCTCTGTGCGCCCTTGAAGCAGCTCGAAAACAACAAAAGAAAAAAAAACAAAATACGTCAATATGAGGCAGCCTCAAACTGAGGCAATAATTTGTGTGTGAACACTTTACAGCTGACTTATGTCAAAATGAGGCAAGTGAGTCGCCTCTTTTGAGGCAAGTCTGAACAGCCTCATACGCAACATATTTGATGCTTATGTCGTAAAAACCTTTTCGTAAACTTGTTTTATTTGTCAAAATAAATAAAAAATATAATTTGATTTAAAAAATTTTGTCAATTTATGAATTCATTCAGCAGGAGATCAAAGCATTTTCAAACAACATATCTTTGAATTAACGGGCCTTTTTCAATTTACCGTACTCCTGCCAGAAAAACCTGTGAAGAGTGTTTCGAAGACAGCTCACTAAGCCTTTTGGCGATAAAAATTGCTACCAAAAGAATAGCTGCTGATTTGTCATATTAGATGCTTCTGCCTTTTTAGCATATCGACGGCTCTTCAATAGAAATCAGGAGTCCGTCATCCGACTCATTTGAAAAAGGGTAATTTCTGAGAATATAGGTATGCCTGCTGACCTTATCCTTTTCGCCAGCAAACAATTCATATCAAAAGACGTGCCCCGTCGCAACGGATCTTGTGAATGGTTTTGTTTACTATCGTCATGGGAGATAATGTACAAAATCATAGTTGCTCACTTTCATGGCAACTTCCTCAATTGTTTTGACTGAAGAAGCCATCTTCACATTACCTTTCCCTTCCTTCAGTTTCTTTAATTTTTGCTGACTTAAATAAATGCTTCTCTTTGCTCCGAAAAGGCAGCTACTCCCCAGGTCCTCTCAGAGCATAAAGAGTTCCTAGTATTTATCTTTGCAGCAGTAGTTTAAAGTTGCCACACTTTTCTAGATGAGGCGTAGGAACTCACTGGGGCTACCTGGACCTTTCTTAAGAAAAGGTCATGGAGTTACCTTTTTTTCTGAAGGCTGGCTTGGAGCGGAGCTTTTATCCAAGGATAGCCCTAGGATTTTGGCAAACTACAGGAGAGAATTTTTATTTTTAATTTTTGTTTTTAAAACGAATTTTTTAAGATAAAGAGCATTAATTTGCGATCATCTAAAATTTACTCTTATGCTAGATTGCTACCTGAGCGCTTTTTAATAAAGAATGCAACCAATTTATGTTTACAAAAAGTATGAAAGTTCATGTCAATTTCATATGATAAAAAGTTCGTTAATGTCAATTTTATATACGAAGAATACGATTTACGGTATACGCAGACAAACGAAATGACATGAATCACCTAATTAAATATTTTTTATTTTTTCAAGACAAAAATCAAAAACAATTTTGGTCTGATTTTAATAGATCTTGTATTAAACCAGCCCCTGCAACTACCCCTATAAACACTTATTTAAATTCAAATGAAATAATACTGATGAAATTTGTCAAAACTGTTTCAAAAAGGAACAAAATGAGCTTTACTACCGACGAAAATATTCAGAAATATCAAAAATTTTCGAGAAAGAAAAGGAAAATAATAAAGTAAAAAAAATCTTGCAATTAAAATAATATCTAAAAAGAGAAAAAAAACAACAATTTTCTGCATACTATTATTTAAAAAAAAGTAAATTTAAAAAATAACAGAAATCTTTGCAACATAGTTGAATTTTTTCTGTCGACAAAGAAAAAACACAAAAACGCTTTGCAAGCTGTTAGTAAAAAAAAAAACAATCATGTACGAAAGATGAAAAAGTAATTGCCCAGAAAATTAATTTTTATTCAGCAAAAACATACAAGTTCTTGCGTAATGATCTAAGGGGAGTTATATACCCAGAACTTTTTTTCAAAATTTTTATTTGCATTTTCTTTAACCCTCACTTTGACACCAATCTTTTACTACGTAATCTGGCACTATTTACATTTGTAAATATTTGTTTGGCATTATTAGAGATAAACAGAAACTCAAAATTTAAATTATATAATTATATATAGTATATATATTTAGGTGGAATATATATATTAACACGTTCTAAGTCTAATTCCGAAAAAAAATTCACGCCGCTCTCAAGTGGTTTAGAAGTTATAGGGTTCATAAGTTGGGAAAATGGGCCTGAAAAGGTCGTGTTTTTTTTTAAATTTCCAACAAAATCTAGCATTATGGGTACCAAAAGAAAGGTTATTCTGTAACCTATTCAAAAAGTTATTAACTATTGAAACCCATGCATTACTTCTTACGATATAGCGTTTCACATATTATGCACACTTGACGGAAATAACCAAAATGTAAGTATGAAGATCAAATTAAAAAAAATTATTAGTTCCAATGAATAAACAAAACAAATTTCAACAAAAAATATACTTTTCTCATTAAATTAGCACTTCCAGCTACAATACATGACATGTTGTTATAAAAAAATCGCGCTGTTTCCACACAACTTCAATTGTTCCTTTTTTTCATATATTCTGTAAGGGGGTTTTTGCACTTTGCGTATTTTTTGGATTTCAAAATCACACTGCGTTGATAACTGTTTTTTCACGGTTTCGTTTCTGCGTACCTTATTTTTCTCCCGAAACACCATAAACACCATAAAAGCCTTTAAAATACAAAATATTTACATATGTAAATAGTACCAAACTACGTTACAAAAATTAAAAATTTTCAAAAAGTATCAGAAAATTCTAAAATTAAAAACAACTTTTGACATTTTCAAATTATTTGCAAATTAAAAATTGGGATATTTACAAATGTAAATAGTGCCAAAGTGAGGGGTCAGTCTCAAGAACATGTGGTGAAAATTTCAAGTCGATATCTCAAAAAATAACAAAGTTATTGCCTAGTGAGTGAACCGTCTTCTAGAGTGCGCAGTTCTGACCCTTATTTTCAAATGCGTTTTTCTCGAAACCATGTTCTCAAAGTCAGTGACCAAGATTTCTCGAAACTCAGTTTACCGATCGTTTTGATTTTTCTGCAGGCTTATATTACTCACAATTATCTCGTACTTGTCATAGGATTCTTTTTTTTTCGTAGCTTAGTTCATTTTTTATATAGGCAAAATAATGACGAATTTTTTGGAAAAATTCATATTTTCAAAATCGGCTATGACAAGTACGAGTCTTAAGTATCTAGTTTAATAATATTTTTTTTTTTGTTTCAGATGTCATCTTTTTTTCACAGCGCTCTACAAAAAATGCTGTATCTACCAATATCAAATTTTTTTTAATAAAAAAAAAACCAAACATACTCTTGAATGTGTATATTTTAAGGTAGAAAAACCCTAATTTAAAAATACTAGTGTCGTCTTTGGTCGAAATTCGACCATTTAAAAATTGAGTTTTTATTTTTATTGAAAATATATTTTTTTTTTTCTTCACTCAAGTGGAAATATAATCGAACTTATACCGCACCATACGCACCACCGGCAGGAATCACAAAATAGTAACTCCATTCTGAATGCTTATATGGGCGGAGCCACACCCCCTTGTTAAATTTCTGTCCTAGTTCTTTAGTAGAAGGACATCATCAAGCAATAACTCTATTCTGAGTTTCAATGTTCTGTGACTTACTTCCTAAGCTATTCGATATTAAACTTTGAATTGTATGCGTGGTGCGACGCCCCCTTGCCTAATGCTCGTTCAATTTTTTCAGTCGAAGAACACGACTAAATAGGAAGTCCCTGCCGAGTTTTATTGATTTGTGACTTATAGTTTTAAAGTTATAACGAAAGTTTGGGCTGCTTAAAAGTGCCACGCCCCTCTTTTAACGCTCATAAAATGTGACCAGTGGAATGGTACGGGTGATTTGAGGTTGAGTACTGATTTCCGAGGCTGTGTGACCTATAACTCTAAAGCTATTCGAAATCGAAAATTTAGGTTGTATGGAATGTTGCACGCCCACAATATTTATTCGGTGTAAAAAAAAATTATTTAAATCGGTTGAGAAACACGGGAGAAAATGGTTCTTAATTGTTCTGCCTACGCCTATTTATTTATAGATCCCTTAGGTTTCCTTAAAAAATTCACAAACATGACCTTTTTTCGGCCTCTGGGTATATAGTCCCCCTTAAGAGAAATCTTCCATCATCGGCATCTCTTTCAAGATGGGCTTCAGTAAAGTTTTTAGGTCCTGGTTTAAATTCGGGTTTATTAAATGCATTATCCCAAATTACTTGATGACAAAGAAAGGTAGGCGATTTTATTGTTTGACGAAATTTCCATCAAAAGAGGTTTGCAGTATAACTTGCCGTATAAAGATTTTATTGCGAACAATTTGGAAGCTGCTCAAAATTTGGGCTTTACTATAAGAGCTATTGTGTGTGACCAAGGTCCTAGTAACAGAGGACCATTTACGAAGTTTGGTATAACATCAGAATCGCCTCTTTGCACGTTAAATGAGAAGAAAATTTATGGAATTTGGGATGTTCCTCATTTAAGGCATGTTGCTACATGGAGCGCTTGGTATTTGACAGGAAAACGGTAAGAGATAGTGGAAAATTTTTTTGGGGTGAATAAATACACTCAAAAAAATGTTTACTAGAAATGTCTTTTATTAATTTTTAACATTTTTTATGTATGAAACTTTACTTTGAAGTTTTTTACATTTTATAACTGGTTACCATCGTTACACAAAATTACCTTGTCCGATTATCTTCAAATTTAAACCACATACTTTACACATGAATAGTTTCCGTGTGAACTAAAATATTGCAAAAATTTTTATTTTTTCTATATTTTTTTTGCACAAAATCCAGAAAAAACTTGCGTTTTTACGGTTTTTTTTTCAAATCATTGTAGTTTTGCTATTTTTTGTCAAACTTAAAAATTTAAGTTCACACGATTACCATACTCATATGATTTATGAATAATTTTGTTTTCTAGGTGCTGCCAAACTCTAGTTGTTATGGTAACCATGATCTCTTTCCGATATAATCACGTCAACTGCAAATTAAAGTTTCATGCATAACAAATGTTAAATATTAATATAAAAAAAAATGTTTGTAAATAATTTTTTAGTGTATTTATTCACCCCAAAAAATTTTTCGATTATTTCTTACCGTTTTCCTGTAAAAAATTTTAAATATTCACTCGAATACCGAGCGCGCCAAGTAGCAACATGCATTAGTAAAATCAATGAGAAATATTCTAACCAAAAATGATATAGAATCACCTGATGAAATAAAAATAAAATAGACTTGAAAAGAACGAAGCGATTATGTCCAAAGCTATCGTTTTAACCTACTTATTCCAATTCGTTTGAAAAAATGAAAGTTATGTTAAACTAGCCTTTTCCCGGCGTTGTTGCACCTTGCAACTATATGGGAACATAATAGATGTATTCAAAACTTTTCTTAAACTCATAGTTTGACACCACCGTTATTTTCCACTGACCGTTACAATTTCCCAGAAGCAGGAGATCACCAAATAGCAAAGATAGCAAGATGGGAAACTTAAAAAACATAACCTCAAAAAAGGTTTGCTTGTATTAGTGCGACGAAAAATCAACCTTGAATTTTATTCTTGTTCTTCATAGGCCGCAAACTCTCAAAGAAATCACTTTGCAACCCCTGAAAATAATGCATATAATCTATTTATTATGATTTAAATATTTAAGCTGAGTTGCAATAAACTGTTTGCAACCAAAACTGATTACTAAGTCCCTTTATTTTAGTCCATACATGCGTCTAAAGTTTGCCAATTTCTTCAATTGTATTTGTCAACATTTTTGAAAAATTTTTATTTTACACAAAGCCCCGCTATTTTACACAAACCCCCGCTATTCGAGGTGAAATTTAAAAAAGGGACGCTCTTGTTCTTCTTCTGCTATTTTCTGCTGAAACTTCGTTTAAAAACAAGAAAAATAATGGATGGATTGAGTTTTTGAATATTTAAATCTTTAAGTTGTGTTACAGGAGTCTGTTTAACACTCAAATAATTACATGCATTTTCTTATTTTATTCTTAATCGCCAAACAAAGTTTGCACTTGTTGTATTTGTTAATGGCTTTTTATTTTCACCACGATCGTTTTGTAAAAGTTCTGTTATTTTTCATCCCATCAGAATTGTCAACTATCATTGTTTTCTTTGAAAATTTGCTTGGTTGGAATTAATATTGCTCTGGCGAACTATCATTTGTGTTATCTATAAAATTTGCAAATTGCTTTGATTATGTATTTGCGTAATATATTAAGTTGAAAGTCATGATGATGTTAGATGAAAAGTTCGTTTAACTATTTAACGGTGCTTGCCACAGAGTAGGCTTCAGGGAAGATTTGTTTCAAGAAATTAAGGGAATTGCACCATACTCTTGCCGTATCAACTGCAATAGTGATATACTTGTTGGTCTTTTCATTAGAATTATATCATATTTTATACCTTAATTTTTCAATCGGGATGTATCTGAGCCAAATTTTAAAAATAAATTTGTATGTGTTTTACTTACTTACTTACTTACTTACTGACTTGCTGACAGTTATAAGTCATTGTCACTTATATAATCTTATATACATTTGATATGATTCATTGGAGTTCAAAGTCAATAGAATATGTTTTAAGCCTCAAGCGGTTATTCTTATTGTATGAATTCTTTAATTCATTACATAATTTTTGTGTGACATAGGCCTGCAGGGGAACCGAACACCCAAAAAAATCGG
Source organism: Pherbina coryleti (assembly GCA_943735915.1). Lineage (NCBI taxonomy): Eukaryota > Metazoa > Arthropoda > Insecta > Diptera > Sciomyzidae > Pherbina > Pherbina coryleti. The sequence goes on from OX030950.1 coordinate 117,859,851, forward strand.
TAACGCACCAAATTGCATACCTAAAAGGTGGTGTGGAAATGCAATTCAATTTTATTGACGTTTATTTTTCCATTTGTCACATATTACCCCATTATTTGCCATAAATATTATTTTTTCCATTTATGCTTCTACGGCTCAGTCCGCAAACTTTTAACTCCAATTTCTATCATTACTTATCCTTTCTGAATTTTACAGGAATACCTGTTACATTTATGGAAATATTCCGAACACTTAATTTTGACTAATAACTATAGCAATATTTGAATATTTACATTATGAATCAATTACGTTTACAAACTTATATATTTTGACTTCCGTAGACCCAATTGATTTCCTATGTTCATCGTTGTAGATTTATAAGAGAAATTTATGCATTGCCATCCTAAAACAGATAAAATAATTAAACACCTAATAAAAAGGAAAAATTAAAAGCTATCCTAAAAAGATAAATTGGCAACACTACTTCTAACACACGAATGGAAAAAAAAACATTTCATTCATAAATTCACCCAGCTGATATTATTAACCTTTATGTTACATTCACAAATTTTTTGCTTTTCGTAAGGAAATAATGCTGTTTTTTATGTATAAAATTTTATTGAACATGAAGCTTAATCACAAAAATAAATATTTTTAGCATATATAAGAATATTTAGAGAACTTCAGATATTTTTGTTTTCGTTATAAAGATAATCAATAACAAACGTGTTGGAAGGGTTAAGGAACATAACCCGAAACTGACATATTCACCTCCCTATTTGTGGTGAAATTGGGTCTCTCGTACGTGTGTTTACTTTTTGCAATTTCAGATTCCCCACAGAAGTTTCCCATCTTGTTATCTTTGCCAAATAGTAACTCTATTTTGAGTTTGTATGTAATTACTGCTACTTTAACTTTCAATGCTATTCGAGAATACAAATTGTATGGGCGCAGCCACACCCCCTTTAGTACAGTTGCCGACAGTGAGCATACTAACTAAATTATCAAAATGTAGCCAAATCGACGAAAACCGTAGGAAATATAGCATTTTTATTGATTTATAGGCGGTAAAAGGGGGTGTGACAGAAATTTAAGCCATCTCTCGAAAAAAAATGTACTGCCAAATTTCAGCTCAATCGGCTCAGTAATTTTGAAGTTTCCAGACATTACACAGACAGCGTTTTGCTTTTTGTATATATATTTTGGATAAGGATTATTGGCTATAACTTTTGATTGGTAAGAGATACTAAGATAATTTTTTCCAAAAAAATTAATTTTTTAGCTTGTTTATTTTTTCAAAAATATAAAAACACAATATTGGCCTTGTTTTTTTAATCACAAAAATGGTTTTTAATTTTTGCGTATAATTGAAATAACTTTTGCTTATAAATGTTATAGCTTTTAAATAGAGTTGAAAATTTGCGAATTTGAATTTAAATTATTTTTACAACAAAAACAAATTTTGAGCCTTTTTTTTTGAGGAAAACTCAAAAATTTCAGACCTTTTTTGAAAAAAATATTTAAAATATATATACTCAACTAACGGTATTTTTGCAATAAGGTTTTTAAAGTACTTTGATGAAGCTTTAAGACAAAAAAAAAACTTAACCAAGTGTATAAAAAAGCAGCGGAGATATTTGAATCGAAAGTCACAAAATTAAATTTCTGATTGTGTTTTTCTCATTTTTGAGCCACGATGTTGCATTAAATATATCGTTGTAGCAAAATTTTTCATAGTTTTCAAGATATGTTCATTTTTTGATGTCAAAATAACGGAATTTTTTTTATTTTACTAAATTTAAGAAATGGTGGCGTCCGTGGCGTAGTTAGTTAAAGTGCGTGGCCGCTATGTCAACGAATTTTGGAGACCCAGGTTCGAACCCCAGCAGCGACAGCAAATTATTTGAACTAAAATAATTTTTCTGTACGGCCGCCACCTCTCTGCAGACAATGGCAAACCTCAGAGAGTAATAAATGCCATGTAAAGCTTCTTGAGAATAAGAACATTCCGTTCATCGCCGTTCGGAGTCGGCGTTAAGCCTGTAGGTCCATTTCTCGGTCAATTGTGTACAAAATTAATAACACGCACAACACAATTGATCATAAGAAGCTAGGTCAAAGTCCTTTCAAGGGCTGAAATGGCCAGTTATTTATTTATTTTTTTTTTTATTTTTTAAATTTAAGAAATATTTTATATTTTGTAAATATTTGCATATGTAACAACTAAAAATATGCGATTTTGTAAAAAATTTGTACTACAGCACCATCTGGTGTCCAAGGTGGTTCAAAGAAGATACTGTCAAAAAACTCAACGTACCTGAGAACTACTATATCCAATTTTTATTCTAATCACATGAGCGGTTTGGGAGTTTTAGGTGATTTTGCAAAAAATTTGTACTACAGCGCCCTCTGTTGTTCAAGTTGGGTCAAAAAATATCGCAAAAAAACACTATACGTACATGAAAACTACTGTATAACAATTTTCATCCCAATCACATGAGCGTTTTGTGAGTTTTAAGCAGTTTTGTAAAAAATTTGTGCTACAGCGCCCTCTGGTGTTCAGGGTGGATAAATAAGGATAGCCAAAAACTTCTATACACAAATGTTCATGCCAATCGGATGAATAGTTTAGGAGTCTATTGCATAGTTACACACAAAAACTCCTTTTTTATATATCGCCCATTTCAGATTGAGGTGACCTATCAGTCGCACTGACCATCTCCGATTTGGCTCAAATTTTATTCCTAGATTGGTTTATTGCTTAGAAAATCAAATCCGTAATTATAAATTTTTAGAACCATTTTTCAAGGCCAAAATACGGTGTATTTTGAAACGACGTAGCTCAGTCAATTTAAATCCGATTTTCGTAAATAAGGTATCATTAGATAGGTTATTTTGTTTTTTTAAGGCAAAAATATAAAACTTTTGGAAAAATTGCAGTAGGTTGGCCCATTCTTAATTTCAAAGTTTAATGCCATGCCAACAACAGAGTCTATAATTTTTTTCAGTTTCTTTATTATGGTTTTTTGTACGTTTCAATACCTTTCCAACGATATAAAACTAAAGTATGGTCTTGGAGGGTTCAGAAGTTATGGCGTAAAACGTGCAGTGTTAAAGAATTTTCAATACATTATTTGAAAATATAATTTTTTTAGAAAAATTGTTCCCACTCCTTAAAAAATACAGCGTTGTTACCGTCACACTCTGAAAAGAGATTTTCTTCGCCGCATTTCATAACAAGAGATTTTCTTCGCTGCAGTTTGAAAAAAAAAGGATTTTGGTCTATCAACGCGATAGACGAGGCAAGCATCATTTGCACGCTGACTCTTTCCACGGAGTTTGAGTTCAATGCCTTTTGCATACCAGTGATCATTAATAAAACGTTTTCTTTGGTTTTGTTTTCTATACTGACACAAAAATTTAGCAAAAATTATAAAAATTACGTTAGTTCTCTCTTGCACTGAAAAGTTTCGTGTTTCGAGAATTCGGTTCGGATATCGGTTCGGATATCGTTTCGTTTATTTTCGTTCTCTGGTTGCTTGATGACACTTTTTGCATAGTCTCCGTAAACTTGAAGTCCATAATCGATAGAATGTTATATTTATAAGCGTAGAAGTATGAACAGAGCAATGTTTTGAAGAAAGATATTATTTTATAATATTTAGCCTATTTATAAGTTTTAATTTTAACATCTTACAATGTTCACTAAAGGTGTATTTTTTATCAAATATTATACCTAGGATTTTAAGATGTGGTACATTTTCTATATTACAATTGTGGTATGATAAACTTAGGTTAGTACAATTTAGTTTTTTGCAAATATGTAAGATATTACATTTTTGGTATGAAATATTTGCTCCAGAATGGAGTGACCAATCGGATATATCATCTAGGATATCTGTAAGCATACTGAATGATTGTGTCTAACTAGGTGCAAACCTATTTAGACGAGTGTTGAGCATAGGTACTTGAACCAATACACAACTGATGTTTTGATGGGCAAAATACAGGCACTTAAACCAATATTTTGCTTGATGAATCAATCTGATGTTTTAAAGAATGTAGACAATGTAAATAATGTTTATATGTACATTTATTCAAAACGACTGAATCACAATTAACAAAAAGTAAGAGTATTTAAAGGAAAATACTTAGACTAAAATATAAATAAATATGAAATTGACAAATATAAAATTGCTGCATTGCACTATAAGAACGAAGTTCATGACCGCAGGTTATTGCACTTATTTTTGTGACCCAATTTTCCAATATTGTTTTGGTTACAATTCAGCTGACTAACGCAGGAACGAATTGCATGTCGTTGGCCTAGAATTATGCTGGTGTCAACAAACTGCTTTCTTATGTGCAAATTGTTTTGATTGCTTAGTGTATTTTTGTTTATATATTATGAATTAATATTGTATCGTGTATGTATGTTTTGTGTGTTTGTTACTTTATGTTTGTTTGTATGAACATTCTCCCCCCCGTTGAGTCTCTAACTCAACTCAAGTTATCTCAATTTCAAATGCTGATTTGTGCTGACGTGGCATCGGTTGAGGAGATGTGCTAGCCTTGGTTGCGGATCTTCGTTGGTAGTGTGTTCTTATCTTGCAAACACTGTAGGTTGTGATAAAAAACATCGCCAAAATTAACGCTGAATAACTGACCACATGATGATGGATTTTATTGGATTTGAGCTGGTTTGGTAACTGGTCAAAATCTTCTCTTGATAGTTTTGTCTGAAGATCAGTGAGTTGTTCCAGTTTTGTCTCAAAATGTTCGAAGTTTTGTGTTAATAAACCCTTTAATACGTTAGGTTGACTGATGGACGAGATATTTCCAATACCAGCAAATGATGTGTATACACGACTGGATGATTCAACATAACCTCGGATCTGGACGTCATCATTTTTTAAGCTGCAGTGTTGGTCAATCGTAAGTATTCCTGACCCTGTAAGTGTTAGTTGAATGGTTTCGTGATTACATACTGCTGTAATTTCAGTTGGAACTGTAGAAGCGTAAATCCATTTATTAGCAAGATGTAATGGTGTAAATGTTAACTGATCAGAGCACTTTGTTAGGTCACATATTTGGGACGTCTTGTTGTTAAAAAGTTGAATCTCGCAAGCAAGTTTCTTTGATTGTCTTCCAATGGTAGCTTGCTTCCTACTTATTAAATAAATGTCATCACTAGTCAACGTTGCTGCTTCAACCTCGGCTCGGTTTAGTGCGATGTATTGATCCCGATGGCCGCTAACTGCTAGTATTTCGGTGGTGGGTTTAATCGCCACAAGAGTGTTGTTTACTGTTATTGGAATCGGGTGTATAAGAAATAGGTCTAGTTTATTATGATCAACTAGTGGTACAGCTAATTCAAAGATGACGTGATTTTTTGTTAATCCAGATTTAACATCCATAATGGTATAAAGTTCCAGTAGGTTGTTGTCTTCGACTGGAAGGGCCCAGCTAGTGGGTAAGTGTCCTTTGATAGTCAAGATTTCCTTCGCAAGTTGTTTTGGTGTAAGGATCTGTGGACTTATTTTTCCATGTTTAGTGTTCGTTAAGATGTTTATTAAATCTGCTTGTGTATGCTGCAATTCTGTGCTAAACATAGAGAGTTGAGTGATTAAAACTGCCAGTTGCTGAGTCAAACGTAGTTGAGCAGCTGTGTCTTCAATTTTGTTTATGTCCACGTTGATCAAACGCTGTATTTCAATCAAACGTGAGGATGTATCTGATTCATCTTGTTTTATAATGTTGATTGTGGAATCAATAATTGACGTTTGATTCTTCAACAGTTTTAGAAGATGTTCTTCGTTGAATTTGACTTCATTTATGGTGTTTGACATGTGTTCGGCATAGTCTGAGTCGAGAACACCAAACAAAGTGTGGGCCACGTTTCCGATGATATTAAACGCACCTCTTTTAGGACGATTTGATGACAATAAGGTTTCCTCCTGGTGCAGATTGTTGACAGTAACTTGAAAATAATCAATGAGTGAACTGCATGAGATGTCTGATGTTGGGTGTAAGCAGAGCTTCCTGAGTGTTGTGATTCCATCTGATAGCGAATTTATTTGGTAATGAAACGGTGCAAGGTCATAGTATACGATGATTTTCCAGATACCTGTTGATAGCCGTGCAGCACCTATTCCTTCGAAGTAAATGCCAGGCTTGTTGCGAAATCTTGATGTACTAATTGGAGAGGTCATTGCTAATGGCAACATCAGTAATGCAACCAGCATTACTGAGAGATCAAGACCCTTTGATGCTGACTTGTTTTTTGGGGTATCTTCATGTGGATGTGACCTTTTTCGCTTGTGATTATTTGTCAGTACTGTTGCAGGTTCTATTTTTTCTGTTTCTTCTTCAGTGAATAATGGAGCTAACTCATGTATAGGTCGTTTGGATATGCCCGAAGCTGTCTTGACGTCAACGACCCGAATAAAACCATCATCTCCTTTATAGGTTCGGATAATTCGATCAAGGAGCCATTGAAGGACTGGAACGTTATCCTTTTTTATGATGACCAATGTGCCTTCCTTTACATTTGGTGTTGGATGCTTCCATTTAAACCTTTGTTGGAGCTCGTGCAGGTATTCGTGGTGCCATCTTGTCCAGAATCTATGTTTTATATCTGACACATACTTCCAATTTGTTTTAAGTGATCTTCTTGTTTCTGATGTCCTTGAGTCAACTGGTTTGGTGAGTGGCTCTCCTATGATGAAATGACCTGGTGTTAGTGCTCCTATATCATTTGGGTTTGAAGACAACGGGGTGAGAGGCCTAGAGTTTAGAATTGCCTCTATTTCAACTACAACAGTCTCTAGTTCTTCATATGTAAGAGAAGCAGTAGAGACACTGCGATACAAATGATGCTTCGCAGATTTGACTGCAGCTTCCCAGAGTCCACCAAAATGTGGAGCTTTAGGTGGAATGAACTTAAATTCGATGCCCTTGTCACTGCAGGATTTGATAATTTCCTCTTGAGCGGAATTAGAGAAAACAGCTTGTTGCAATTCATTTAATTGATTTTTTGCACCCACAAAATTTGTTGCATTATCAGAGTACAATGTCTGGCACCTTCCACGGCGGCTGATAAACCGTTTTAGTGCTCCAATAAAGGCTTCAGTAGTGAGGTCCGAAACAATTTCCATATGTACTGCCTTCGTGACAAAACAACAAAACACTGCTATATAAGCCTTTTGAGGTCGTTTTCCACGGATTTTGTAATGGATCCATATTGGACCGCAGTAATCTACACCAGCTGTTAGAAATGGCCGTGATTCAGTTACTCTATCCGCTGGTAGATTCCCCATGATTTGGCTGTAGAGCTTTGGTTTTGCTTTGACGCAACGCACACAGTTTTGTACAATATTACGTGCCATTGTTTTTCCTCTTACAATCCAGAATTTTTGCCTCGAGGCTGCCAATAAGGCCTTCGGGCCGCAATGTTTGTTGTCTTGATGAACCATGGTAAGTAATAATTTTACTATTAAATCATTGTATGGTAGTAAAATTGGATGTTTTTCGTCAAAGGGTAATGATGATGCTTCTAATCGGCCTCCCACACGCATTACATTTTGATCGTCTAAGAACGGACATAGGCTTACAAGTTGATTTGAATTTCTCACCTGCTTGTATTTTTGCAATTCTTTAATTTCATCTTTAAAATCTGCCATTTGAATAGTCCTGATTATAACTACTAAGGACTTATTCATTTCTGATGCACATATGGATAGATGATTTGGCCGAGCTGTTGTTTGTATCTTTATATTTTCAATAAAACGTAGCATGTAGGCAACTGTGCGTTGCAAAGTTCGAAATGAATTTTTGTGGTTGATTCCATAAATTAGCGCCTCCAATGATGCTGACGAAGAAGCTATTATCGATGCAGTGGTCGTTTTTCTTCTTTCGATGTCATTGGGTGTATCGGCAGGTTTTGGTGTTGGTTTAAGCCATGACTCTTGGCTGCCATGTAGAAATAAGGGTCCGAAAAACCACGCAGTACACGAGGTGAATTTTTCAGGGTTAATCCCCCTTGAAATTATGTCAGCTGGATTATCTTTTGATGAGACATGATGCCATTGATTGATGTGTGATATTTCTTGAATCCTGCTTACTCGGTTGGCGACGAAAGTGTGTAATGAAGTTGCTGATGATTTAATCCATGACAAAACTATTTCTGAGTCTGACCAAAAAAATGCTGGGACATCTTGATATTTTAGATCCTGCTTCACTCGTTCTGTAAGCTCAACTCCTAAAACAGCTGCACACAATTCCAATCGAGGAAGCGTTTGTAGTTTTAGGGGTGCTATCCTTGATTTTGCGCATAGCAAGTTCAATGTTATGGTTCGATCCTTGTATGTTGTTCGCACATAAACAGCTGCTCCGTACGCTCGTTCTGAGGCATCGGCAAAGGTGTGTAGCTGAACCTTTACTTGAGGTTTTGAATGAAATATGTGTCGGGGTACCTTTGAGTTATTGAGTTCCAATATATTTTCTCTGAAGTGATGCCATTCTTGTTGAATTTGATGTGGTAGCCTTTCATCCCATTCATATTCTTGCTTCCATAGTTTTTGCATGAATATTTTTGCGGATACGATTACAGGTCCAAAGATTCCTAATGGGTGGAAGATTCGTGCTAAGTCTGAAGCTACTACGCGTTTTGTAATCTGTTCAACTGGTGATAAGTAGGCTCGTCCGCATAGTTGATCTGTTTTTGGTAGCCAAATGAGACCTAATGTTTTTGTAGCCTTATCATCCAGATCCAAGTTAACTTCTTGATCCTCTACAGGTATGTTTGCAAGTAATCTTGAGTTGTTAGAGCACCATTTCCGGAGTTTGAAGCCAGCTTCTTGAAGAATTTGTGTAAGTTGGGTTTGAGATTTGAGGTTTAAAGCTGATGCGATATCATTGGCACCACTGAGACAATCGTCCACATAAAAATCTTCAAGCAATGTTCGTGCACCTTGTGGGTATTTACCCATGTTCTGTTTTGCCAGATATTGCAGACATTTGGTAGCAAGATATGGTGCTGATGTTGTTCCATACGTCACTGTTTTAAGCCGGTAGTATTGAATAACTTCACTTGGGTCCTTCCGCCACACAATGAGCTGTTGAGCTGTATCTTCCTCATGCATGCCAATCTGTCGATACATCTTTTCAATATCAGCTGTAAACACGTATCTGTATGTTCTAAAGCGCAGCAGCATTGAAAATAAATCACTTTGAACAATAGGGCCCTTATGCAATATATCGTTTAAAGCCTGGCCACTTGACGTTTTGGCTGATGCGTCAAATACGACCCTAAGCTTTGTGGTACTGCTATCTGGCTTTAGTACGTAATGATGAGGAATAAAATAATGAACATCGGGAACATCTTTCGGCCATATTTTTTCCATATGATTCAACGACTCGTACTCATCCATAAACTTAACGTATTGTGCTTGTATGGTCGGATCTCTGTGTAATCTTTTTTCGAGAGATAAAAACCTGTTTATAGCCATGTCCCTTGATTTTCCGAGAGCCGTTGGACTTTCAGAAAAGAGTAAACGGGTAATGAAACGACCATCATTATCTCTTCTTATGTTATTAGTAAAATGATTTTCACACCAATTTTCAACAGGGGTCATGGCCTGACTGACTGTGTTCAAATCATCGATTCGCCAAAATCTTTCAAGAATAGAGTCCAAATTTTCATCTTCTATAGTAGCTACGGCGCATGCTGCAATTGCTTCTGTCGACACTTCAGTTTTTCCAATGACAATCCATCCAAAAACTGTGTTTTGTAGGAGTGGTAAACTTCTTTTCAATGTAAGCTGCTCTGGGTGGATTAGGCTATGGTAGAGCTCAGCACCAATAATCATGTCAATTCTTCCAGACTTAAAGAACTCGGGATCGGCCAGGCGTAGATGAGTTGGAAGATTCCAATTTGTCACTTCTAGGTCCCTTGTTGGTTGTGAAGAAATAAGTTTTGGCATGACATAGGCTTCTACTCTTGTTGAAAAGCCTTCTGTTCGTGAATGAATTGCAACGTTGACTCTTGAAGTTGAAGTTCCTGTTTGTTGTCCGATTCCTTCAATAGAAAGCTGTGACCTTGTAGTGGTTAATGATAACTTGTTGACGAGCCGCTGTGTCACCATGTTTATTTGTGAACCAGAATCAAGTAATGCACGTACTTCACAGGCCTGTCCATTGTTTGCGACAACTTTAATTTTTGCTGTTGCCAACAGTACATATTTGTTATTTTTCATTGCATGATTAGTTGTTACCACAGTTGCTGGTGAATTTTCCTTAACTTCATTCTTTATCCCCTGTAATGATGATTCTTGTTGCTGAAGATGAAGTAGTGAATTGTGTTTTTTCGAACACTTGGGACAGTGTCGCCATGCACATTGTCCTGCTGCGTGACCTGATTTTAGACAATTCAGGCATAATTTGTGTTTTTGTACAAATTTTATACGATCCTGCACCTTGAGGTTTAGGAAGTTATCGCATGCGAACAGCGGATGGAATTTCTTTCCACATAACAAACAGAGTTTGATGTCCATTTGTGCGGCTGATGATGTGAAGACCTTCATTGGCGCCTTTGGTTTTTCTCGTTGTCCAATAGTTTCCATGGTTTGGAATTGTAATTCGAGGAATGCCAACAATTCTGATATTTTGGGAATTTCTTTAGGCCTCACAATTGATTGTTCATATAGAACGTATGTGCTTCGATCCAATTTTTTTATGAGAATGTGAATCAGCAATGGATCCCATGAATCAGTTTGGATGCCTAAATTATTTAAAGCCAGTAGACATTCCCTTGTTGTGTCATGCAGGTGTTTGACTGCTGCTATATTCGAAGTTCCGGATGGTTGATCTACCAATTTCTTTATAAGTGTTGACGTCAATACTCTTTTGTTGTTGTAGCGCTCTTCTAGTAGCTTCCACGCTGCGACATAGTTTTCATCAGTAGTAGCCAGGTGACTGATTAAGCCTGATGCTTCTCCTGTAAGCTGTGTTTTTAGATGCCACATTTTTTCTACGTTTGATAATGGTTGTTTATGGATTATTTCAGTAAACAAGTCGTGGAATTGGCTCCATTTTAAGTAGTCCCCATCAAATTTCGGAATTTGCACCTTTGGAATTGGTATAGTGCTCTTTGATGGGTGGGACTCGTGCTGATGAATGGGTTGGTTAAGCATTAATGTGATTTCTGTTATTTTCAGATGCACTGCTTGCTCAAGTGTCTGAAATTTCTCTGCATCATAGCCTAAAGCTACTGGATTGCAGTGTTGCTCCCAAATTTGTTCGTCAAATATGGCTATGTCGTGCCATAGTTGGTTCAAAAATTCCACCTTTAGGTCATAATATCGTGAAGATTGTCCTTCCAAGACCCCAATGTTAGAGAGCCTTGACTCTAGGAGAGACATTTTTCTGTGAGCCTTTCTAATCAGACCATTAGTTAGATTCTCCTTGTTTGAGATTTCTTCGCCTAATGCCCGTTGTTCCGGTCTCCGAACGTTGTCGTCAGCACTGTCTCCATCAATAGCTGTATCCAATATGTTGTTGATCTCTTGCTTAAAGTGCTTTACGTATTTTTCGCAAAGCACGGTCAGCTGCGTGTAGTAGTCCTTAGTAAAGTACTCGTGACTGCGATCCTTTACTTTATTAAGCTCTATATGATTTGCCTTGAATTTGGCATGTATGGCTTCAAGTTGGCTTAGCCGAAGTTTGTAATATTTTAGATCCCTCCGAACTTCTGGATCCTTTTTGTAGTTCCGGATGATCCTTTCGATTTCGTCTCCGAGCTGAGACTGTGCGACATACAACTCCTCCATCCCTAAGTTGATTGCTGGCTGCTGTATACAGGTAGAGAACTTGATTGGTGTCGTCTGGGTCACTTATGAATGGCCGTCTGTGTGTTTAGTGATCAATAGATTATTGGATACTTGGCACTTGAACCAGTTATCCTGCCGATCACGTCGGGGTCACCAATGAATGATTGTGTCTAACTAGGTGCAAACCTATTTAGACGAGTGTTGAGCATAGGTACTTGAACCAATACACAACTGATGTTTTGATGGGCAAAATACAGGCACTTAAACCAATATTTTGCTTGATGAATCAATCTGATGTTTTAAAGAATGTAGACAATGTAAATAATGTTTATATGTACATTTATTCAAAACGACTGAATCACAATTAACAAAAAGTAAGAGTATTTAAAGGAAAATACTTAGACTAAAATATAAATAAATATGAAATTGACAAATATAAAATTGCTGCATTGCACTATAAGAACGAAGTTCATGACCGCAGGTTATTGCACTTATTTTTGTGACCCAATTTTCCAATATTGTTTTGGTTACAATTCAGCTGACTAACGCAGGAACGAATTGCATGTCGTTGGCCTAGAATTATGCTGGTGTCAACAAACTGCTTTCTTATGTGCAAATTGTTTTGATTGCTTAGTGTATTTTTGTTTATATATTATGAATTAATATTGTATCGTGTATGTATGTTTTGTGTGTTTGTTACTTTATGTTTGTTTGTATGAACACATACCTTTCAGTGCTTGTAGATCAGTGGTTTTGGAAAATAAAAACACGTCATCGGCGTGTATACAGTGTTCAATAAAATATTTCGATAATAACTCGCTGAGTTCATTAAAGGCAATTATTAAAATGATTACAGATATCGTCGTGGTGTCGTGGCAGTGAGCTGGATCAAAAATTTTCAAAAAAAAAAAAAAAACAATTATTTCTTCGATGGCGACGAAAAAATTAAAAACAAAAACAACATGTGTACACAACAAAAACACTAGTCATCACTTGAGTGTGCGCTATTAGAAAATACCAACAAAATATACACAGCATCATAACCTTGATATCTTTCGACGCGAGCAAACAACAACAATGCTATGCACACGTTTTTTCTTGCTGTCGCAGCGCGATGCGCCTGTTGTAATAATTTCTTCGAATTACAACAAACACTGAAATATTGAAGTTGTTGTAAGTGAGCTAAAAGAGCTAATTGAGCTATGGGATTTACAACTCTGGTGTAAAGGTTCACTGTTTGAAAAGATATTATTTACTTTAACTCTAAATCTTCGATTTATAAGAAAGTTTTTTAGAAAATTATAGATTTTAGGACCAACCTTCCATTTCTTTAGTTGTCGTAAAACAATATGTGATCCGATTCGATCAAGCGCTCTTTCAAAATCCAAGCTCAGCACAGTGACATGATTACTGCTTGAAAGAGCATTCGATACGAAGTGTTCAAAATGTAATAAAACATCAGAGGTAACTTGGTGCTTTTTAGATGCGAATTGGTTGGAGCTGATAAATTTATTTTTTAACAAAAACTGTGTATTCATCAAGGGCAGCGACACCTGCGTCATCAACTGTGTATTCATCATGGGCAGCGACACCTGCGTTATCAACTGTGAAACCACGAAGAGCAGCGACACCTGCGTTAGCAACAGTGTATTCATCATGGGCAGCGACACCTGCGTTATCAACTGTGAAACCACGAAGAGCAGCGACACCTGCGTCATCAACTGTGTGTTCATCAAGGGCAGCGACACCTGCGTTATCAACTGTGTATTCATCAAGGGTAGCGACACCTGCGTTACCAACAGGGTATCTATCACCAGACACAAAAGTTGTCAGAGTAACAGCAGCAGGAAATATGCGGACAAATCTGGTAGAAGAACCACGGTCTACGGTCTGCTCTGATTTTACAAATTTACCATGGGAAGAGTTCCCACCGTCTTTCCAACTGGAATATTTAACCTAGAAGCCTCAAGATAGTGAAGCAGCACAGCAGATGGGTCACAACCCATCACCAGACCCTAAAGCCGGCACGCCTAGGACGAGCCAAGGCCTAGCAGAAAAGTTACGGTTAAGTATCTCCCAGTCTCGAAAGTGGTTAGCCAAAAGCAGCTCCACGCAGACAAATGACGAAAGATTTGAACGAAATTCTCCCAGATGGTCCAAGCGTTTTCATCAACGATATGCCAGAGAACTTATAGACGACGACGCCACTCTGGAAGATGCGATCAAAGATCTCGAGGCGAAATGGGTGCCATCAAAACAACTTTCTCGGCGACGTCGAGTACGTGGAACATGGTTCCGGATCATAATATCGCGCAGTGGCGTGGTAAGCACGCGCATCGATTCTTCGGCGAAGTAAGGGGGGAGTGTGACGACCCAAAACCAGCAGTCAATTTTGGGTGCACACGTTTTCCATCATCAAGCAGAAACTGAATTATTTTAGATTAAATTATTTATTATTATTATTATTATTTGCCTTTGAATTTTTGTTATTCTATTATTTAATTGAATTACTGAATAATTAAACTTTGTTAAATTAATTAAATTAGATATTGAATGTAACTAAGCACCCTGTGCCAACCTAAACGCATAGTATAAGGTATATATTTTTGTTGGTGTGAGCAGCGGTCAATGCGGCAAAAATACAGCAAAGCTTATACGATTTCAACACTTCAACATAACATTGAGCAGCAACCAAAGAAAGAGAGAAACACACGTTGAAAACCAGTATTTCCCCTACCAACGATCTAAGCCTAACACAAACAGTGCGACGCGAGACACAAGCAAAAATACAAATACAACTCGAATTATCAGCAAGCATAGCCTAACGAGAGGTACGACTGAAGCAGTGAATGAGTTGAACAGTCAGTTGCTGACGGACCACCAACACAAGAGGAAGTTACTAGAAGAGGGGTAGCTGACGGACCACCAAGCGAGGAGGAGCAACGCCGAAAATAGCGGACGGAACACCAAGAGAAGAAAGCGGACGGACCACAATTCGAGGAGGATTTACAGTGGAGGCTGAGGACAAAAAACTGAAGGTGAATAATTTTTTGTTGTGGGAAAGGGAATAGATTATTTGCTAAGGCGCACCGTCAGGTCGCACGGGTGGGCAAGAAAATAGGAAGCGCACCGTCAGGTCGCTTGGTAGAAGTCTTAGAGTGTGAGAATATTTGCTAAGGCGCACCGTCAGGTCGCACGGGTGGGAAAGTTCAGGCCAGGAAGCGCACCGTCAGGTCGCAGTGTTTAAGCTAAAGAGCTATAGATTATTTGCTAAGGCGCACCGTCAGGTCGCACGGGTCGGAAAAGACGCATAGAAGGCGCATCGTCAGATCGCCCCAACAAAACTCGAGGTTGACGGTCAGGGCATAAGTGGGTAGTGAGGGAAAAATATAGAAACCGGACTAGCACCACAGACATCACCCAAAGCGACAACTCCTGGTCCGCGAAACGCGCAGCCGATCTCTACCAACCGGATATCTCTCGCCGCACCAACACCGCATCGCTCGCCACACCAACTTACTTCCGTATTAAATGTAAGAAATCGTAACTTAAAAAATTACTAAATAAAAATATATTTTCAAAACAAATATCCCACATTATAAATTTTTGTGACGAATCCTGGACAGCGGCTGAGCATACCTCAGCTATAGAGCCGGAAGACCGGCAGCTTCGTTACATGGCGCCCGAACAGGGACATGAAAATATAGCTTGTTGAGCGAGTGTGGTGGAGGCGAGAGTTGGTAAAAGCCGAAATTCTACGCCCGAAAATAAAGAAATTCAATTGGAAAAAAAAAACATAATAAAATAAATTTATAAAAATAAATAAAACAGAGTAAACAAGGAAAAAATAAATATAATATAAAAATAAAAATAATATACAAATAATATACTGAATTTAACAAAAGACAAGCAAAATAATATACAGAGGTATTTAACTAAAATTGGGGAAAAAAAAACACAAGGATAACAGAAGGTAAAAACATATTTATTGCGACACCAAAATGGTCAAGATATCATGGATATACTCACTTCGACGGGAAGAGCTCTTGGCTTACGCAGAGGAGTTTGGATTTGGTACCGAGGGCTCCGTTGAAGAATTACGGAAGCAGTTTGCGGCTTACATAAACGAAAGCAGCTTCAAGCTTGAACATGAACAGCGGTTGGCCGAACTCGAAGCTAAGCACCGACGAGGGTGCTCACCAGGACCGTGTTTTCCGGATGAAACGAATGCGCCACCACCGGTAACATTAATGCTACCGTCACCAGAAGGCGGAGGTCAACAAAAGGGCGAACGAGAACAAAATGTGAATCAAAACAGGGGCCCAGGTCATCAGATGTCGTTACTATCTTATCCTGAAGCGCAGAGGGCTGCAACTCGCGGTCTGTCTAACAGTACAGTCATCGACAGGGTAACAAAGTGGTCGGTGAAGTTCAATGGGACTGGAGACCCTCTGGCATTCATAGAGCGTGTCGAGGAGCTTGCAGGAATGCACGATGTGGATGAAAATTTGTTGCCACGCAGCATGCCTGAGTTGCTGACCGACCAAGCACTTCAATGGTACAGGAATAACAACGCGCACTGGAACAACTTGCGAAGCTTCAAGACCGACTTTTTAGAGTTTTTCCTACCCGCTAGATTCTTTGAACGTCTGGAAGACGATATTCGACGACGTCAACAAATGCCAGGTGAAAAATTTAAGGAATTCGTTATAGCCATCCAAAATTTGATGCGCCATGGTAATTTAAGCAAAGAACAACAATTAGAGCGAATTTACAGAAACAGCAGCCACGGCTTACAACTATACGTAAAGCGGAGAGAGTTCTCAAGCCTCGCAGAATTAATAAGTTTGGCAGGCGACTTCGAAAATCTGGAGATACCTGAAAGGAACCGAGAGCGAGAAGGACCTCAGAGGGCAGAAGTAGGTTACAGACAGATGATGCCAGCAGTGTTCATCGACCCTCGCACAGCTTGCCGACGCTGTGGGCAGAGTGGTCACTTAGCGCAAAACTGGCAAAACCCAGTTGTAAATTTTTGATGGGAATGTGGTCGAAAGGGCATTCTGACCCATGAATGTTGCCGTCGAAGACAGGGGAGCCCAACAGCAAGAGCCAAATTTTGTAGTGCCTGGACAACGTTGGAAAATTTTCGAGCCGAAAAGGGTCGCATAGTGGCTACAGTAGCGCTTGAGGATGTCTGGATGGATGCTACTATTGACACGGGGGCGACAAGGAGTTTTATTAGCCGATACTATGCAGACAAGCTACCACGAAGAATAAGGACCAAACCAACGAGGACAGATGTATCTATGGCTAATGGAAGCACACAAAGAGCAAATGAGGCGTTAAAAGCAAAGGTATCGCTTGGAAATAGAGCAGTAGAGATAGACATACTGATTCTTCCTGAAGTAGTGGACGGCCTGATACTGGGAATGGATTTCCTGTCCGGCATCGGAACCTCTATACGATGTGGCGATTTCAGTCTAAAGTTACTAGGAATGTGTAGTGTACTTATTGCACACACTTTAATTTACACACTAACCTACCACAATGTAGTTTAGTCATTAATAAACATTGTATACATTTGTATACGTTTGTAAAATACCCAATGACCCACTGCAGCGTTTAGTCACGCTCAGCCGGAAACTTTAGACTTTTGTAAACAAAGTCATGAGTAAGCGAAGCATTGACACACTGTAAATGCTCGCAAACTCAAAGTCCAAGCAGAAGCTTGTAACAAAGGAATTATGCTGCGTTTGTATAATTCTTTCATTATTCCAATAGGAATGGGGATTCATGTATTGGTGAGAACTTAGAATTAAGATATTTACATGTTACAATTAGAATGTAAGAAATATTTGTAAGAGAGTTTCTGGAAAGAGAATTCCAGAAATATGTATTGGAATGTGATCGATTTGCCAATAAAAGGCAGAGTCGATCCCAAAATAAAGGAATTCGATAATTCTGATTCTTAAAGAGACAAACAGAAAAACTTAAAAGTCTTTCTTTTTTTTCTTAAAAAGTAGCTTGGTTAGCTGCAAAATAAACTAAACCAAAACCAATGTAAGAGCGGCTTTTTAGCCAACACTACAGAGCTTAGTAAGCTTTTAAAACTATACTAATTATTTTTTTCTCCAAACAAATAACATTACATGGCGATCCTGCGGACGACCCCACAAAAAAAAAAAAAAAAAATAAATAAATATAGATGAATACTGACAGTCAAGAAAATATAAACAAAATATTCAAAAAGTGGGAGGATCTGGTAAAGGAACAACAGCAAGAGGAGTACGTACCAGAGCCAACAGCAGTAAATGCAGCTCAATACAAGCCAACTCCTAAGGATGCTGGTCCGAAACCTATAAATATCGAAGAATACCGGAGAAGACACCAGAACACAATAGGTAAAATTTCAGAAGAACCAAAACCAGCAAAAAGGAAGCGAGCTGGACGACGAGTGCGAAGTAGACAGAAGATAGCCGAGCTACATCGCATAGCAAACATCACATACGATAAAGAAAAGAAACAATATTTTAAAAATCAAATAAAATTAGAGAAATTAAAAGAACGACAATTTAGGCAAGAAAAATATTAATGATAAAAATTTCATAAGTTAAATTTATAATGGGAAATACGGAAAGCAAGAAATCCGAAAATTCAAGTTTATTAAATAATGTTACTAGCAGCAGCATCGTGGTGACCGACCACAATCTTTTATATGTAGTAGTAATAATTTTAACAATATTAATGATTTTTAAAATAAATAGCTATTATAAGAAATATGTACAGAAGCAGTTGCATAAAAATGTATCAACTCAAGTTTAAAAACAGTATAAATGTATAAATAAAAATTACGAATATTAAGAATAAAATCATAAATGTAAATAAGCCATTTTTAAATTTTATGAACACAATGAATTTTCAAAAAAGAAAGCAAGAACAAATAGAAAAAAAAAATCCACTAGATTCTTTAAAAACTAATGAAGTATTACAAATACCAAAACCACGCGACCTAATTAAGGAACTACAATTTCTTACTAGATTTTGGGAATATATAGGTATGACTAGGGCACCAACTATTAACGATTTAACTAACCCTGACACTACAGAAGAAACATTAAGAATGATAGACAAATTTGCAAATTAATAAACAGATAATTAAATGGAGACGGTAATAGAAAAGTTATTAGCTATACTTACAAATCTAAAGAAAAGTTCGGTACGGGGATACTCTTATGAGACCATCCTACAAAAATTACAGTCAATAGAAAAATATAAAGAAGAATTTGCATCACTTGCTATTGTCACTACCGACGAATCACATACTAATGCATTGAAAATAGAATTCAATAAAACATATACAGAAATTAAACAACAACTGCTAAAACAGTTGCAAAATAAAGCAGAAAATCCAAAAGAAAACAAACAAGAAGTAAATATGACTACTTTTAATTTAGAATTGGCCCTTAAGGCAATACCTTTATTTAATGGGCAATATAGAGAACTATCTTCATTTTTAAAAATATCGGAATTAATCCATAATGGATTAAATACAGAAGGTAAAAAGTCATTAATCGAGTTCATTTGCAATGTCAAACTGTCAAATAGTGTAAAAACATCGATTTGCGCGGTATCTGAACCAAAAACTTTCATTGAACTAACAGAAAAATTGGAAGGAAGGTATAAAAGTCACAAAAGTATTCCTACTATCCACACAACATTGTCAAATTTGACACAAAAAGGTTCAATACAAAATTTTAATGAAATTATATTAACACTCATTAGCGATTTAAGCAATATGCAAATCAAAGAGTTATCTACAACAGCGACTGAGACAGAAAAACAAGTTATAATGAAAATGAATGACAAATATGCACTCACAGTCTTTAAGAATGGTTTGAATGAAAAGTATAAATCGACTGTATATGCAGCACAACCACAGACACTTACAGATGCAGTAAATATAGCATCAGAACTAGAAAACGACTCAAATCAAAACAACGCTTCACAACTTTTAAACATAAACAGAGTTTTTCCAAGGAATAATAATTTTAGAGGAAATTCCAACAGACAATTTAATTATAATAGATTTAATAATAGAAACACTAATTTCAATTCAAATAGGTACCAAAATAATCGAAATTTTAGGCAAAATTACAACCAAACTAACAACAATCGATCTTTCGAAAACAATTACAATAGAACATCATACAACAATCAAAGAGGAGGTTCAAACTATCAAAATTTCAATAGAAATACAAGAAATAATAACAACAACAGAAACACTCAAGGAAGTTACAGACGAGTTAATATAGTAAATGCTTCGGAAAACGCACAAGCCCCAGAGGACACACGGAATGCACCTCCGGGAAACCATTAAAAATATTCAATATTACAAACAAACTAACTAATTATATAACGGTAGAATGTAATAATTCAAAAAACAAATTAACATTTCTCATAGATACAGGAGCAGATATTTCAATATGCAAAATACAAGTTTTACCTGAACAACAGAAAATTTTAACATACGACACATGCAAATTAATAGGGATTACAAAAGAAGAAGTTAAATCATTAGGAGGAACAGAAATAGTATTAAAAATAGAAAACAATATAACGAAACATTATTTTCAAGTTGTAGACACAGATTTTCCAATTGCCACAGATGGAATAATTGGAACAGATTTTCTTAAACAACATATGTGCGTTATCGATTACGAAACTCACACAATTAAAATGACAATAGATGAAGAAGAAGTAATTATACCAATAAACATCCAACAATCAAAACTAGGAACATTTTATATACCACCAAGATCAGAGTTAATATGTGCTATAGATCTAAAGCTAAACCAAGATAGTGTAATTTTAAGTGAAGAAATACAGGAAGGCATTTTTATAGGAAATTCAATTGCACCTGCAATAGGTCACTGTCACATTAAAATTTTAAACACAACCGATAAAGAAGCAATAATAGATAATGTAGACATTCGAACGGAACCTTTAAAAAATTATTCAATAGTAAGACGAATCCAATCAAAACAAAATACAGATGACAACCAACGACTGAAAGAACTAACAAAAATACTCAATATTGACGGTATGGACAAGGAAGCAAAGACTTCACTTTTCAAAATTTTTGAAAAATATCAGAATATTTTTCATTTGGACAATGAACAACTATCAGTAAACAATTTTTACTCACAAAATTTACAATCAACAGACAACACACCAGTATACATAAAGAACTACAGACTACCACACTCTCAACATGAAGAAATAAATAGACAAGTTGAAAAATTATTAGATGACGACTTGATTGAACCTTCAACAAGTGCATACAACTCACCTTTATTATTAGTACCAAAAAAGAGTGACAATAATTCGAAAAAATGGCGATTAGTAGTTGATTTCAGACAATTAAATAAAAAGATCGTAAATGACAAATTTCCATTAACTAGATTAGAAGACGTATTAGACCAACTAGGACGAGCTAGATACTTCTCAACTTTAGATATGACAAGCTCATTTCACCAAATTTCTCTAGATGAAAACTCAAGACATATGACAGCCTTTTCAACAGCAAAAGGACATTATCATTTCAAACGGTTACCATTCGGACTAAAAATTTCATCCAATAGTTTTCAAAGAATGTTAACCATAGCATTATCAGGTTTAGAATCAAGAGCATTTCTTTATGTCGATGACATAATAGTTTTTGGATGTAGTTTAAAACACCACAACGATAATCTCATAAATGTATTTGAACGACTTAATAAATATAATCTTAAACTGAATCCTAATAAATGTCATTTTTTGAAACCAGAAGTAGTATATCTAGGTCACCTAATTACAAGAAATGGTATTAAAACAGACCCAGCAAAGCATAAAACAATTGAATTGTATCCAATACCAAAAAATTCTGATGAAGTTCGAAGATTCATAGCATTTTGTAATTATTATAGAAAATTTATAAGAAATTTTGCTAATTTAGCTAAAAGTTTAAATAATTTGCTTAAAAAGAAACAACCCTTCATATGGACAGAAGAATGTCAAAATGCATTCGAAACATTAAAACAAAACCTTATCAATCCACCAGTATTACAATATCCCGATTTTGAAAAACCTTTCATTTTAACGACAGACGCATCCGACTATGCATTAGGTGCAGTACTGTCACAAGGAGATATAGGGAACGATCTACCAATTTCATATGCCAGCAAAACACTAAACAAACATGAACTAAATAAACCAATGATAGAAAAGGAATTACTAGCCATCCATTGGGGAATTAGTTTTTTCAGACCATATTTATTTGGACGCAAATTTATAGTGGTTACTGATCACCGACCTTTAGTTTCATTATTTTCTCACAAAAATCCATCTTCTAAATTGACGAGAATACGTTTAGAACTTTCAGATTACGATTATGAAATTGTTTATAAGCAAGGCAAGATAAACACAAATGCTGATGCATTATCTAGGATAAAGATAGACTCGGACTTACTGAAAACAATGATACCAAAAACAAACGATGAATCCGCGAAGAAGACTTTAGTAATAACAAGGGGCATGTCTGCAAGAAATATGGCAGACAAAGAGGAAATAGAAGATAATTGTAGCTTTCCACAGAAGACTGGCCACCTTCACATATGGGATTGCACATCTTTAGCTGACGTCAGAAATATAAAGAAATTAAAATTTGAAATAAAGAGCGATATTAAGGGTACCCAAATAGAAATTAAATTAAAAGATGTAGTACTTGTGAGATGTAGTGATAATCTAAACAAACTCGATTTGTCTTTGGAGAAACTATCATCAAAAATGCACAAACTAAACATCAAAGAATTAGCGCTAAATGAAGAAGATGAAATATTTAAGCACGTGCAGAAGAATGAATTTAAGAAAAAGTATAATATGTTGCAACATAATGAAATAAAGAAAAATCGCTCAGGAGTAAATATACTAATATATAAAAGTCCCCAAAGAATAGAAGAAGATATAATAAAATACAAGCTAATTGAAGAATATCACAACTCGCCTTGCGGAGGGCATTTAGGAGTTAGAAAGACAATTTTAAAATTAAAACAGCGATATATTTGGAAAAATATGTCTAAAATGGTAAAGAAATTCATCTCAAACTGTAAGCAATGTCTAATAAATAAACAGATAAGACATACAAAGGAACAGTTAGTCATTACAGATACACCAAACACTAGTTTTGAAGTTATAGCAATTGATACTGTAGGTCCTTTAAAAATTTCAAACGGTTACAGATATATACTGACAGCACAATGTGAACTGACAAAATTTGTCATGGCTTATCCAATGGAAAGCAAAGATGCAGCAACAGTTGCATCAACACTAGTAAATCATTTCATTCTTAAATATGGCATTTTTAAAGTTATAAAATCGGACAGAGGAACTGAATTTGTAAACGAACTAATGAAAAACATTTGCAAATATTTAGATATAAAACAAACATTTTCAGCACCTTACCACCACGAGACATTAGGAACCATAGAACGTAACCATAGAGTACTCAATGAATACATGCTTAACTTTGCAACAGATAATGAGTGGGATAAGTGGATATCTTTTTACACTTTTGCTTTCAATACTTCTCCAAATATAGACACAGGCTACTCGCCTTATGAATTAGTTTTTGGCAAATTACCATATATGCCAACTGATACAAAAATTAATAATACACCGGTATATGACATTGACTCATATGCCAATGAACTCAAAATAAGATTAAAAACATCAATTGATAAAGCAAAACAATTCATAAACAATGTAAAAGACAAAAGAAAAAAAGATAGCAATATAAAAACAAATAAGTTAAAGGTAGAAATAGGAGACTTAGTTTTAGTAAAATTAGGTAATAGAAAGAAAAACCAAAGTCCTTACCATGGACCATATAAAGTAGTTGAAACAGAAGAAGTAAATACTTATATAGAAATTAAGGGACAAATAAAGAAAATGCATAATAATAACTTGATCAAATATACAATAGACACATAAGTTAACTATTATTATGGGAACAAAAATAAAAATATTCATTCAAATTTAACAGTTAAAAACATATATTTTATTCATGTACAAGAACTATAAAAAAAAAAAAAAAAAAAAAAAAAACAAAAAAAAAATGTTTATATAATTATAAGAATTAAGTAATATTTTAATCCTACATTTTACATCTAAAATAGTCTACCAAAAATAATAATAAGAACTAAAATAGTGAATTTAATTTTCCACTAGATCATCACAATTATTTTAAAAATTTATCTCCTCATACATGAACACTCATTCGAATATAAATTTTTTCTTAAGGGCAAGGGTGTAGTGTACTTATTGCACACACTTTAATTTACACACTAACCTACCACAATGTAGTTTAGTCATTAATAAACATTGTATACGTTTGTAAAATACCCAATGACCCACTGCAGCGTTTAGTCACGCTCAGCCAGAAACTTTAGACTTTTGTAAACAAAGTCATGAGTAAGCGAAGCATTGACACACTGTAAATGCTCGCAAACTCAAAGTCCAAGCAGAAGCTTGTAACAAAGGAATTATGCTGCGTTTGCATAATTCTTTCATTATTCCAATAGGAATGGGGATTCATGTATTGGTGAGAACTTAGAATTAAGATATTTACATGTTACAATTAGAATGTAAGAAATATTTGTAAGAGAGTTTCTGGAAAGAGAATTCCAGAAATATGTATTGGAATGTGATCGATTTGCCAATAAAAGGCAGAGTCGATCCCAAAATAAAGGAATTCGATAATTCTGATTCTTAAAGAGACAAACAGAAAAACTTAAAAGTCTTTCTTTTTTTTCTTAAAAAGTAGCTTGGTTAGCTGCAAAATAAACTAAACCAAAACCAATGTAAGAGCGGCTTTTTAGCCAACACTACAGAGCTTAGTAAGCTTTTAAAACTATACTAATTATTTTTTTCTCCAAACAAATAACATTACAAATGCGGAAGGTGAAGAAGCACAGAGAAATTGTAAATTGCATCGCAGCAGCAACTGCGTCACCAACTGCCATCGCAGCAGCACCTGCGTCATCAACTGCCAGTGCAGCAGCACCTGCGTCATCAACTGCCAGTGCAGCAGCACCTGCGTCACCAACTGCCGTCGCAGCAGCAACTGCGTCACTAACTGCCATCGCAGCAGTACCTGCGTCACCAACTGCCAGCGCAGCAGCACCTGCGTCACCAACTGCCGTCGCAGCGACACCTGCGTTACCAACTGTGAAGAGGACAGCAACAAATAGAAAGAAGACAGCCATCGCAGCAGCACCTGCGTCACCAACTGCATTGCAGCAGCAGCAACTGCGTCACCAAATGCCAGCGCAGTTGCACCTGCGTCATCAACTGCCGTCGCAGCAGCACCTGCGTCACCAACTACCATCGCAGCAGCACCTGCGTCATCAACTGCCGTCGCAGCAGCACCTGCGTCACCAACTGCCGTCGCAGCGACACCTGCGTCACCAACTGTGAAGAGGACAGCAACAAATAGAAAGAAGTCAGCCATCGCAGCAGCACCTGCGTCCCCAACTGCCATCGCAGCAGCACCTGCGTCACCAACTGCCAACGCAGCAGCACCTGCGTCATCAACTGCCGTCGCAGCAGCACCTGCGTCACCAACTGTGCAACCGTCAAGGGCAGCGACACCTGCGTCATCAACTGTGCAACCGTCATGGGCAGCGACACCTGTGTCATCAACTGTGCAACCGTCAACGTCATCAGCTGTGTATTCATCAAGGGCAGAGACACCGGCGTTATCAACTGTAAAACCACGAAGAGCAGCGACACCTGCGTCATCAATTGTGTATTCATCAAGAGCAGCGGCACCTGCGTTATCAAGTGTGTATTCATCAAGGGCAGCGGCACCTGCGTTATCAACTGTGTATTCATCAAGGGCAGCGACACCTGCGTCATCAACTGTGTATTCATCAAGGGCAGCGACACCTGCGTTATCAACTGTGTATTCATCAAGGGCAGCGACACCTGCGTCATCAACTGTGTATTCATCATGGGCAGCGACACCTGCGTTATCAACTGTGAAACCACGAAGAGCAGCGACACCTGCGTCAGCAACTGTGTATTCATCATGGGCAGCGACACCTGCGTTATCAACTGTGAAACCACGAAGAGCAGCGACACCTGCGTCATCAACTGTGTGTTCATCAAGGGCAGCGACACCTGCGTTATCAACTGTGTATTCATCAAGGGTAGCGACACCTGCGTTACCAACAGGGTATCTATCACCAGACACAAAAGTTGTCAGAGTAACAGCAGCAGGAAATATGCGGACAAATCTGGTAGAAGAACCACGGTCTACGGTCTGCTCTGATTTTACAAATTTACCATGGGAAGAGTTCCCACCGTCTTTCCAACCGGAATATTTAACCTAGAAGCCTCAAGATAGTGAAGCAGCACAGCAGATGGGTCACAACCCATCACCAGACCCGAAAGCCGACACGCCTAGGACGAGCCAAGGCCTAGCAGAAAAGTTACGGTTAAGTATCTCCCAGTCTCGAAAGTGGTTAGCCAAAAGCAGCTCCACGCAGACAAATGACGAAAGATTTGAACGAAATTCTCCCAGATGGTCCAAGCGTTTTCATCAAAGATATGCCAGAGAACTTATAGACGACGACGCCACTCTGGAAGATGCGATCAAAGATCTCGAGGCGAAATGGGTGCCATCAAAACAACTTTCTCGGCGACGTCGAGTACGTGGAACATGGTTCCGGATCATAATATCGCGCAGTGGCGTGGTAAGCACGCGCATCGATTCTTCGGCGAAGTAAGGGGGGAGTGTGACGACCCAAAACCAGCAGTCAATTTTGGGTGCACACGTTTTCCATCATCAAGCAGAAACTGAATTATTTTAGATTAAATTATTTATTATTATTATTATTATTATTTGCCTTTGAATTTTTGTTATTCTATTATTTAATTGAATTACTAAATAATTAAACTTTGTTAAATTAATTAAATTAGATATTGAATGTAACTAAGCACCCTGTGCCAACCTAAACGCATAGTATAAGGTATATATTTTTGTTGGTGTGAGCAGCGGTCAATGCGGCAAAAATACAGCAAAGCTTATACGATTTCAACACTTCAACATAACATTGAGCAGCAACCAAAGAAAGAGAGAAACACACGTTGAAAACCAGTATTTCCCCTACCAACGATCTAAGCCTAACACAAACAGTGCGACGCGAGACACAAGCAAAAATACAAATACAACTCGAATTATCAGCAAGCATAGCCTAACGAGAGGTACGACTGAAGCAGTGAATGAGTTGAACAGTCAGTTGCTGACGGACCACCAACACAAGAGGAAGTTACTAGAAGAGGGGTAGCTGACGGACCACCAAGCGAGGAGGAGCAACGCCGAAAATAGCGGACGGAACACCAAGAGAAGAAAGCGGACGGACCACAATTCGAGGAGGATTTACAGTGGAGGCTGAGGACAAAAACCTGAAGGTGAATAATTTTTTGTTGTGGGAAAGGGAATAGATTATTTGCTAAGGCGCACCGTCAGGTCGCACGGGTGGGCAAGAAAATAGGAAGCGCACCGTCAGGTCGCTTGGTAGAAGTCTTAGAGTGTGAGAATATTTGCTAAGGCGCACCGTCAGGTCGCACGGGTGGGAAAGTTCAGGCCAGGAAGCGCACCGTCAGGTCGCAGTGTTTAAGCTAAAGAGCTATAGATTATTTGCTAAGGCGCACCGTCAGGTCGCACGGGTGGGAAAAGACGCATAGAAGGCGCATCGTCAGATCGCCCCAACAAAACTCGAGGTTGACGGTCAGGGCATAAGTGGGTAGTCAGGGAAAAATATAGAAACCGGACTAGCACCACAGACATCACCCAAAGCGACAACTCCTGGTCCGCGAAACGCGCAGCCGATCTCTACCAACCGGATATCTCTCGCCGCACCAACACCACATCGCTCGCCACACCAACTTACTTCCGTATTAAATGTAAGAAATCGTAACTTAAAAAATTACTAAATAAAAATATATTTTCAAAACAAATATCCCACATTATAAATTTTTGTGACGAATCCTGGACAGCGGCTGAGCATACCTCAGCTATAGAGCCGGAAGACCGGCAGCTTCGTTACATGGCGCCCGAACAGGGACATGAAAATATAGCTTGTTGAGCGAGTGTGGTGGAGGCGAGAGTTGGTAAAAGCCGAAATTCTACGCCCGAAAATAAAGAAATTCAATTGGAAAAAAAAAACATAATAAAATAAATTTATAAAAATAAATAAAACAGAGTAAACAAGGAAAAAATAAATATAATATAAAAATAAAAATAATATACAAATAATATACTGAATTTAACAAAAGACAAGCAAAATAATAAACAGAGGTATTTAACTAAAATTGGGAAAAAAAAAACACAAGGATAACAGAAGGTAAAAACATATTTATTGCGACACCAAAATGGTCAAGATATCATGGATATACTCACTTCGACGGGAAGAGCTCTTGGCTTACGCAGAGGAGTTTGGATTTGGTACCGAGGGCTCCGTTGAAGAATTACGGAAGCAGTTTGCGGCTTACATAAACGAAAGCAGCTTCAAGCTTGAACATGAACAGCGGTTGGCCGAACTCGAAGCTAAGCACCGACGAGGGTGCTCACCAGGACCGTGTTTTCCGGATGAAACGAATGCGCCACCACCGGTAACATTAATGCTACCGTCACCAGAAGGCGGAGGTCAACAAAAGGGCGAACGAGAACAAAATGTGAATCAAAACAGGGGCCCAGGTCATCAGATGTCGTTACTATCTTATCCTGAAGCGCAGAGGGCTGCAACTCGCGGTCTGTCTAACAGTACAGTCATCGACAGGGTAACAAAGTGGTCGGTGAAGTTCAATGGGACTGGAGACCCGCTGGCATTCATAGAGCGTGTCGAGGAGCTTGCAGGAATGCACGATGTGGATGAAAATTTGTTGCCACGCAGCATGCCTGAGTTGCTGACCGACCAAGCACTTCAATGGTACAGGAATAACAACGCGCACTGGAACAACTTGCGAAGCTTCAAGACCGACTTTTTAGAGTTTTTCCTACCCGCTAGATTCTTTGAACGTCTGGAAGACGATATTCGACGACGTCAACAAATGCCAGGTGAAAAATTTAAGGAATTCGTTATAGCCATCCAAAATTTGATGCGCCATGGTAATTTAAGCAAAGAACAACAATTAGAGCGAATTTACAGAAACAGCAGCCACGGCTTACAACTATACGTAAAGCGGAGAGAGTTCTCAAGCCTCGCAGAATTAATAAGTTTGGCAGGCGACTTCGAAAATCTGGAGATACCTGAAAGGAACCGAGAGCGAGAAGGACCTCAGAGGGCAGAAGTAGGTTACAGACAGATGATGCCAGCAGTGTTCATCGACCCTCGCACAGCTTGCCGACGCTGTGGGCAGAGTGGTCACTTAGCGCAAAACTGGCAAAACCCAGTTGTAAATTTTTGATGGGAATGTGGTCGAAAGGGCATTCTGACCCATGAATGTTGCCGTCGAAGACAGGGGAGCCCAACAGCAAGAGCCAAATTTTGTAGTGCCTGGACAACGTTGGAAAATTTTCGAGCCGAAAAGGGTCGCATAGTGGCTACAGTAGCGCTTGAGGATGTCTGGATGGATGCTACTATTGACACGGGGGCGACAAGGAGTTTTATTAGCCGATACTATGCAGACAAGCTACCACGAAGAATAAGGACCAAACCAACGAGGACAGATGTATCTATGGCTAATGGAAGCACACAAAGAGCAAATGAGGCGTTAAAAGCAAAGGTATCGCTTGGAAATAGAGCAGTAGAGATAGACATACTGATTCTTCCTGAAGTAGTGGACGGCCTGATACTGGGAATGGATTTCCTGTCCGGCATCGGAACCTCTATACGATGTGGCGATTTCAGTCTAAAGTTACTAGGAATGCGGAAGGTGAAGAAGCACAGAGAAATTGTAAATTGCATCGCAGCAGCAACTGCGTCACCAACTGCCATCGCAGCAGCACCTGCGTCATCAACTGCCAGTGCAGCAGCACCTGCGTCATCAACTGCCAGTGCAGCAGCACCTGCGTCACCAACTGCCGTCGCAGCAGCAACTGCGTCACTAACTGCCATCGCAGCAGCACCTGCGTCACCAACTGCCAGCGCAGCAGCACCTGCGTCACCAACTGCCGTCGCAGCGACACCTGCGTTACCAACTGTGAAGAGGACAGCAACAAATAGAAAGAAGACAGCCATCGCAGCAGCACCTGCGTCACCAACTGCATTGCAGCAGCAGCAACTGCGTCACCAAATGCCAGCGCAGTTGCACCTGCGTCATCAACTGCCGTCGCAGCAGCACCTGCGTCACCAACTGCCATCGCAGCAGCACCTGCGTCATCAACTGCCGTCGCAGCAGCACCTGCGTCACCAACTGTGAAGAGGACAGCAACAAATAGAAAGAAGTCAGCCATCGCAGCAGCACCTGCGTCCCCAACTGCCATCGCAGCAGCACCTGCGTCACCAACTGCCAACGCAGCAGCACCTGCGTCATCAACTGCCGTCGCAGCAGCACCTGCGTCACCAACTGTGCAACCGTCAAGGGCAGCGACACCTGCGTCATCAACTGTGCAACCGTCATGGGCAGCGACACCTGTGTCATCAACTGTGCAACCGTCAAGGGCAGCGACACCTGCGTCATCAACTGTGCAACCGTCAAGGGCAGCGACACCTGCGTCATCAACTGTGCAACCGTCAAGGGCAGCGACACCTGCGGTATCAACTGTGAAACCACGAAGAGCAGCGACACCTGCGTCATCAGCTGTGTATTCATCAAGGGCAGAGACACCGGCGTTATCAACTGTAAAACCACGAAGAGCAGCGACACCTGCGTCATCAATTGTGTATTCATCAAGAGCAGCGGCACCTGCGTTATCAAGTGTGTATTCATCAAGGGCAGCGGTACCTGCGTTATCAACTGTGTATTCATCATGGGCAGCGACACCTGCGTCATCAACTGTGTATTCATCAAGGGCAGCGACACCTGCGTTATCAACTGTGTATTCATCAAGGGCAGCGACACTTGCGTCATCAACTGTGTATTCATCATGGGCAGCGACACCTGCGTTATCAACTGTGAAACCACGAAGAGCAGCGACACCTGCGTCAGCAACTGTGTATTCATCATGGGCAGCGACACCTGCGTTATCAACTGTGAAACCACGAAGAGCAGCGACACCTGCGTCATCAACTGTGTGTTCATCAAGGGCAGCGACACCTGCGTTATCAACTGTGTATTCATCAAGGGTAGCGACACCTGCGTTACCAACAGGGTATCTATCACCAGACACAAAAGTTGTCAGAGTAACAGCAGCAGGAAATATGCGGACAAATCTGGTAGAAGAACCACGGTCTACGGTCTGCTCTGATTTTACAAATTTACCATGGGAAGAGTTCCCACCGTCTTTCCAACCGGAATATTTAACCTAGAAGCCTCAAGATAGTGAAGCAGCACAGCAGATGGGTCACAACCCATCACCAGACCCGAAAGCCGACACGCCTAGGACGAGCCAAGGCCTAGCAGAAAAGTTACGGTTAAGTATCTCCCAGTCTCGAAAGTGGTTAGCCAAAAGCAGCTCCACGCAGACAAATGACGAAAGATTTGAACGAAATTCTCCCAGATGGTCCAAGCGTTTTCATCAACGATATGCCAGAGAACTTATAGACGACGACGCCACTCTGGAAGATGCGATCAAAGATCTCGAGGCGAAATGGGTGCCATCAAAACAACTTTCTCGGCGACGTCGAGTACGTGGAACATGGTTCCGGATCATAATATCGCGCAGTGGCGTGGTAAGCACGCGCATCGATTCTTCGGCGAAGTAAGGGGGGAGTGTGACGACCCAAAACCAGCAGTCAATTTTGGGTGCACACGTTTTCCATCATCAAGCAGAAACTGAATTATTTTAGATTAAATTATTTATTATTATTATTATTATTTGCCTTTGAATTTTTGTTATTCTATTATTTAATTGAATTACTGAATAATTAAACTTTGTTAAATTAATTAAATTAGATATTGAATGTAACTAAGCACCCTGTGCCAACCTAAACGCATAGTATAAGGTATATATTTTTGTTGGTGTGAGCAGCGGTCAATGCGGCAAAAATACAGCAAAGCTTATACGATTTCAACACTTCAACATAACATTGAGCAGCAACCAAAGAAAGAGAGAAACACACGTTGAAAACCAGTATTTCCCCTACCAACGATCTAAGCCTAACACAAACAGTGCGACGCGAGACACAAGCAAAAATACAAATACAACTCGAATTATCAGCAAGCATAGCCTAACGAGAGGTACGACTGAAGCAGTGAATGAGTTGAACAGTCAGTTGCTGACGGACCACCAACACAAGAGGAAGTTACTAGAAGAGGGGTAGCTGACGGACCACCAAGCGAGGAGGAGCAACGCCGAAAATAGCGGACGGAACACCAAGAGAAGATAGCGGACGGACCACAATTCGAGGAGGATTTACAGCGGAGGCTGAGGACAAAAAACTGAAGGTGAATAATTTTTTGTTGTGGGAAAGGGAATAGATTATTTGCTAAGG
This sequence comes from Pherbina coryleti, assembly GCA_943735915.1. Taxonomy (NCBI): domain Eukaryota; kingdom Metazoa; phylum Arthropoda; class Insecta; order Diptera; family Sciomyzidae; genus Pherbina; species Pherbina coryleti. Next base: position 117,892,294 of record OX030950.1, read on the forward strand.
CGCACCGTCAGGTCGCACGGGTGGGCAAGAAAATAGGAAGCGCACCGTCAGGTCGCTTGGTAGAAGTCTTAGAGTGTGAGAATATTTGCTAAGGCGCACCGTCAGGTCGCACGGGTGGGAAAGTTCAGGCCAGGAAGCGCACCGTCAGGTCGCAGTGTTCAAGCTAAAAGCTATAGATTATTTGCTAAGGCGCACCGTCAGGTCGCACGGGTGGGAAAGTTCAGGTTAAGAAGCGCACCGTCAGGTCGCTTTATCGTGGACGTGACGTTATTAGAATATTTGCTAAGGCACACCGTCAGGTCGCACGGGTGGGAAAAGACGCATAGAAGGCGCATCGTCAGATCGCCCCAACAAAACTCGAGGTTGACGGTCAGGGCATAAGTGGGTAGTCAGGGAAAAATATAGAAACTGGACTAGCACCACAGACATCAGCCAAAGCGACAACTCCTGGTCCGCGAAACGCGCAGCCGATCTCTACCAACCGGATATCTCTCGCCGCACCAACACCACATCGCTCGCCACACCAACTTACTTCCGTATTAAATGTAAGAAATCGTAACTTAAAAAATTACTAAATAAAAATATATTTTCAAAACAAATATCCCACATTATAAATTTTTGTGACGAATCCTGGACAGCGGCTGAGCATACCTCAGCTATAGAGCCGGAAGACCGGCAGCTTCGTTACAAAATGTCACAATTTTACGTAGGCTGCTCTTTTTGAAACCCTGTATATTTAACATTTTTTAACGGATTTGCAAAAACCTTTTTTTACTTGATAGAAAATCTCTTGAATTTTAGTAAACATTTTAGTTTTTTTTATTATCTTGCATTTTTCCAAAGAAATTAACAAAAGAAAAATATTTTTTGAATTAATTGTATTAAAATTCAAGTACGATTAATAAGGTTTTTGCAGCTTATTTTAAAGTATGTTTTCTTACATAAGTAGAAAAATGCCGGGAATAAGTTCAGAAAAGCTTAAAGCTGGTGTAATGGATGGTTCGCAGACAAGGCAGTTAATGAAAGACCAGTGGCGTTCCTAGGCTTGGTGACACCCGGGGCGGATACTAATGGTGTCGCCTCTATGAAAAATTTCTAAATGCAAAAACAAAGCAATTCGATGAGATTAATGGCTTAATTTTGTATTTCTATCCGATCAATCGTTTCGTTCACAACAGTCTTCGTTCGTGTTTTTGAAATTTGTAATTCGAACAGAATCAAACAATGAAAACAGCTGCTCAGCTAGCAAACGATGTCGTAGTACAGTTAGATATTTGCAATATGTATTTCTAAGGATCACTGAAACACCGAATTCAAACGTCAAAATCAAACGAATGCTTTCGTGTTATCGTTGTGATGTATTCGTTGACAAAAATTTATTTTAAAATGGATATTTTAACAAAAAATCCGTATATATGATAAAACTTATTTATATATTAACATATAAGTGCAATTTAAGTACTAAAAATTAATTAATTTAAAATTTAATACAATTTAGTTATTACTTACATTTCAATATTAAAAAAACAAGCAATATTTTTCAGCGCTTGTGAGGCAGCTGGATGCCAATTCAAACTTTTTTTTTATTTTTCTTCCAATGCAAATTTGGGCAGATCTAAACAGAAAAAAAAAAATTGCAGAAAAGAATAACAACATCCAAGCAAAAGACGGTGATATTTTTCGGTTAACTACAAGTAATAAATAGAAGCAGGCCATGATATCATTCTGCTTATGTCGAAGGCAGGATAATTGTAGCCAATAGAAGAACCTGTAGCACAGCTTACACCACAACCTACAACACAGACTAGAACCAAAGCATTGCCAACAACACAAAAAGTACAAAAAATTCATGAAATCTTAAAAGAAAATACAGAAAACTTCCCTAATGTTTGATATGGCAGTGCCACGTTTGATAACTGCTTGTGTATAACAGTTTGAGTGTAAGTAGCAAACATAACTTGTCAAATGAGCTAACGATAAGCTGTGTTCGAAATACATATTTCAGCTTCAATCCAACATCGTTCGCATAATCATCGTTCGTTGAACTCTGCGTTAGAAATACATACATAATGAAGCAATAAGTGTTTTTATTATTATCTTTATGTTTTCCGAAAAAAAACAAGCAACATATGACAAACAATAAGAATTTGTAAAAAAACAGAATAAAACTAGTAAGAAATGATCTTCGACTGGGCCGAAGTTAAAATACCCCCACGTCCGAACCGAAGTATATTCAAAGTCTTAAGCCGTCAATAAAATGTTTATTTGTAAAAACATTTTCGTTATACATAGTTTTAACAGAAAATATTCGCTTTCATTTTTTATAAAATCACTTTGTATGGGAGGTGGGTGTGGTTTTCACTCGATTTGGTTGAATTTTAAACACAAAGTGCATGTTATATATCAAAGTTAATATGCAAAATTTCAAGTCCATTTACTATTTTTTGTGGAATTTAAAGAGATTTTACCTTTTTGATAAAGTCACTTTGTATGGGAGGTAGGCGTGGTTTTCATCCGATTTGAATGAATTTCATACTTAGAGTGTACTTTAAATATCGGAGCTCATATGCAAAATTTCAAGTCCATATATTAATTTTTGTGGAATTCTAAGAGATTTTAACGTTTTGATAAAAGCACTTTGTATGGGAGGTAGGCGTAGTTTTCATCCGATTTGGATCATTTTCGAACGAAAATATCCCATTTACGTTTTCTAAACGTGGGGGTATAAATATTACATTTTCAGATGTCTACATATTTAGATATGTAGGCATAAGGTAAAAAAGAAAACTTATTAACTTCGTAGTCTTAAAAACTGACGGAACAAAAACATTACATTTTCGAGTACATATTTGTATATGTAAGTATAAGGTTAAACAAAGAAATCTTATTAATGGCTTGTCTTAAAAACTAACTTTTCTTACTTTAAGAGCTGCAAAATTTGAAATAACCTCATCGAAATCAATATTACTTGCAAGCTCGCTTTCAATGGATAAAATAGCAAGATCAGAAAGCCTTGCCTGTTCTATGGAAGACCCTAAATAAGTCTTAATTAATTTAAGCTTTGAAAAACTCCTTTCGCATGAAGATACTGATACACAAATTGTTAGAAATAATTTCAATGCGACAAAATGGGACAAACATTTTTTATCGTAATGTATTTGTACCTTTTTCTTTCTGTTTGAGAAATAAAAAAAAATATCGAAATGGTGTCACCCTTAAAATTGTGGTACCCGGGGCGGACGGCCCGCCCCCCCTAGGAACTCCTCTGTGAAAGACCCTCATTTTAAAACCTCGATGACTAAACTTGAGCGCAAGGAATGGGTGTCATTTGAATTACTTGTCAAAAACTTTTTAGGCAATTGCACACCAAGTCATTTTGAGGAACTAGTGACCAACATATTTGATAGTTTTAGGGATCTTGGATGTGATATTAGCATCAAGGTTCACTATCTGCACAGCCATTTATCCCACATCCCTGAGAATTTAGGAAACACTAGTGATGAACAAGGTTTCCATCAGAACATGAAAGTAGTGGAAACCCGTTACCAAGGAAGAAGGGACAAACATATGATGGCAGACTATTGTTGGAGTCTTAAGCGAGATGGTCCTGATGTCTTTCATTCTAGAAAGTCACTGAAGAGAAGTTTTTGAAGTCGTAAATGATGCTTACCTTATAAAAAACCTTATCAATTGTACTTGAGTTTTAATACAATTGATTTAAAAAAATTTTCTTTTTTTTTATTTCTTGAAAATAATGCAAGATAATAAAAAAAATCTTAAATGTTTATTAAAACTCAAAAGATTTTCTATCAAGTAAAAAAAGGTTTTTGCAAATCCGTTTAAAAATGTTCTATATACAGGGTTTCAAAAAGAGCAGCCTACGTAAAATTGTGACATTTTTCCCACTTTGAACGTCGATATCTTCGAAACTGTCAAAGATATTGTAATTTTATGTGCAAAAATTGAGTATTTCTTCATTGAAATTCGTCATCGTAGTACAAATCGGTATATCAGTGTAATAGATATAGCAAAGTTATCAGAAAAAGAACTGATTTTCATGTTTTTGCCTATAACTCAAAAATTCGAGCTGATGGAGAAAAACGGAGTCCATATTTGAATTCAGCAGCCAAATTGTATTTGGGATTGCCTATTGAGAACTCTGCACCTTTTATAAATTGTCATTTTGTAGCGCAGTGTAATTATCGTGGAATTGCTAAATTAAGTACTTTGCCCAAACTCCTTGAGGCAATTGTTACATCACAATTATTACATAGTGTAAAGTCTTTGATGTCTCCATGTCAACATGGATTTCTTTCTGGAAAACCGACTGTCACTAACCTACTTGAATTTACATCTAAGACCATAGAGAATTTTGGAAAAGGTCTTCAGGCAGATGTCATCTATATGGATTTTAGTAAAGCTTTTGATGTTGTAAACCACAAACTCTTCATTTTAAAATTATCTCTAATCGGATTTCCCATACAGCTGGTGAGGTGGATTGAATCGTATCTCAGTAATAGAACTCAATCTGTTTTATTCAAACTCGTGAAATCTTACGAATTCCCGGTTACCTCAGGAGTACCCCAAGGGAGTCACATCGGGCCTCTTCTCTTTCTACTTTTCATAATTGATTTGCCAACTATAATAATGCATTCTAACATCTTGATGTACGCTGACGACGTCAAACTATTTCTTTCTTACAAATTGACATCAATAATCTTTATAACTGGTGCAAAATAAATCATATGAATCCCAATATGAAAAAATGTAAGCACATGACCTTCTCGCGTAAGCCATGGCTTAGAAGCACGTACAAAACCTGCGATTACACGTTAGAATCTTTAGATAGTTTCCATGATCTTGGAGTTACCATGGATCCTAAACTTCGCATTCATATTCATATAACTAAAATAATAAATAGAGCAAATAGTACCCTAGGATTTATCAAGCGATGGGCAAAAGAGTTTAATAAAGGGATCATTATCGAAATCATTGTTCACTTCACTAGTGCGGCCTATCTTAGAATATGCCTCAATTGTATGGTGTTCACGATATGGTTGTTACATTGACGACATTGAATCAGTTCAGAAAAAATGTATTCTGTTCTGCTTAAGCAATTTATACTGTATAACTGACTTTCATCTTCCACCTTATGAATATCGATTACAGATATTAAATCTTCCAACTTTGAAAAATCGGAGAACTATGCTTAATGTTAGTTGGATTGTTAAACTTCTGCATAGATATGTAGACAGTCCATATTTTTTAAGTAAAATTTACTTTAATATTCCTATTCGTCCTAGAAGATCTTTTGAGTTACTTTACATGAACTTTTGTAGAACAGACAACTTGCAAAATGAACCGTTGAGAAGTGCTTGTGATGAATTTAATTTTGTTTCAGATGTAATTTCTTTAAATGAATCCATATACTCAATTAAACTTAAAATTCTAGATTATCTCCAGTACCGAGGTTGATTTGGATTATGCTCTCTCAAGAATACTTAATATTTTCCTGGCTATGCTTGGCCATGGTATAATTAATCAGGTAGGTGTGACAGTTTTCAATCGAACATGAATTGTCAAAAATCATACAAAGCAAAGCAAACAAAAAAAAAAAACAAACATATTCATTTGATTTTGACAATCCATGAACGATCTCGTGAGAAAATAGCCTGTTGTCAAACCTACCTGTATAATTGAATCATGTGCTTGGCAATACTATCAAGCCATGTTATAATAATACAAGGTAGCATTGACAGTTGCTTGGGAAATCATCTACTGTCAAAAAATATACTCAAAAAGAGAGCGCTCACAATCCGCCATTGAAAACACAAGCAATGTTGAAAACGTTGAAGTGAAAAAAAAACAACAACCACAGCAGCTGCTGATGTATTTCCACAAAAAGCTGTTTTTGACAATTTATGTTTTCCTGTTGAAGAGAAAATAAGCAGTTGTCAATGCTACCATGTATTATTATACCTGGTGTTTTTTTTAGGGGTTTGTTTTTCGAATAGAGATAAAACTGGCATTTTGTGGTCAAATCTGGCAACTCTAATGTCATTTATGTTCAGTTTGGTTTGCCATTTCATCATGAACAGGTTGACAAAAGAACAACGCTTTCAAATCTTGCAAATTTATTTCGAAAATAATGGTTCAGTTCGCGAAGTTTACCGCAAGCTCCGTCCATTTTATGGTCGACATAATCGTCCATCAGAGCAATTAATTCGGTTAACCATGGGTCGTTTTCGCACTACGTTTACTCTATGTGATAATACGCATCCGCAGAGACGTCGAACAGTGCGCATCGAAGAAACAATTGCCGCTGTAGAGCAAAATGTTGAAGAGGACCCGAATGAATCGATTCGCCAACGTGCACAGCAATTGGAGCTTTGTCCATCAACTTTATGGAAGGTTTTGCGCAAAGATCTTGGCTTGTGACCTTACAAGATCCAGCTTGTGCAAGAATTAAAGCCGCGAGACCATGCAATGCGTCGTGATTTTGGTGTATGGGCCGAAAATGAGATTGATCTCGATGCTGATTTTCATCGCAAAATTTTGTTCAGTGATGAGGCTCATTTTTGGTTGAATGGCTACGTCAACAAGCAAAATTGCCGCATTTGGAGTGAAGAGAATCCACATGAGATCCTTGAGACGCCATTACATCCACAAAAACTGACTGTTTGGTGTGCTCTATGGGCTGGTGGAGTCATTGGGCCATACTTCTTCCGAAATAATGCTGGAGAGTCAGTTACCGTTAATGGAGACCGGTATAGAGCCATGATAACCGACTATTTTGTTCCCGAATTGGATGGCATGAATGTGGATGAGTTGTGGTTCCAACAAGACGGCGCTACATGCCACACAGCGCACGTCACAATCGATTTATTGAAGGAAACATTCGATGAGCGCATAATTTCGCGGAATGGACCTGTCAATTGGCCACCAAGATCGTGTGATTTGACACCATTGGATTATTTTCTTTGGGGATATGTGAAGTCGCTCGTCTACGCCAACAAACCAGAAACGTTAGGGGACTTGGAGGCCAATATTCGTGGCGTTATTGCCGACATACGGCCCCATATGCTCGAAAAAGTGGTTGAAAATTGGACCTGTAGAATTGGCTTTATTCGAGCCAGCCGCGGCGGCCAAATGCCCGAAATCATATTTAAACATTAATGGCATAAAATTATCCTTCCAATAAAGCCAAATTGATGGACATTAAAACGATTTTCTTGTGTTTTATTTCAATTCGAAGTTCTATACCTCTAAAAAAAACACCCTGTACCATGCTATCAAGCTGATTAAATTTAAACATGATTATCCAGAGCGAGACCAGGTCCGTCTCGCCTGGCATATCCCAGAGGTAGACCCTGTCCGTCTACCCTTGCATATGTGAGCTTTGCTCTAATCCCTGTTTACATGAATCTACATACATACATCAGAATAGTATTTGATTATCAGCCTCACATAAGGGAGCGATGCTCTAATCTAGGGGTGGGCAAAGTTGCCCGTATGGGCATTTTGCCCGTACGTGTATTTTGGTTGCTCGCTGCTTGCTTCACGGGCGACAGCATTGCTTCATAAATTCGATGGTAAAGGAAACGAGGGACATGCACAAATATAATGAGATAGAGCGTAAGAAGAGCGTAATATAGATAGTGATATGATACTTGTGCTCATTGCGCTCAGAGCAGTTCATAATCAATGTTGCATGCCATTTATACACAAAAAAAAAGGACGTTTTATAATTTTACTATTTAACATTTTGAATTTAATTGAATTCAATCACTTTGAATTCAATCATATCTCGATAACGTCTTGTGTCCTAAACTTGCTTTTAAGTAGTTACGCGCAAAATGAAAGTATAAATTTATTATGTGATTCAGTTCTAACAAAATATTAGTTAAAAATATGTTAGGAGGCAGATGTAGAATTGTAATGGTTGCATGCTCTTGCAAAACAATTATAAATATGCCAAGAAGTTGTTTTTGCAAAGCGATTTTATAGCTGCTGGTAGTAATTAAAAGAAAAAAACTCCCTTTTAATAAGCAATCCTCTGCACAATTCTTGCCCGTGCTGCGACTGCGTGTAAGCAGCGGGCAAGCAGCGTGCGAAATCAATTGCATGATGTATTTGGGGGTGAATCGGATTGCGGAATGGAAAATCCTCTCTGTAATCCTCTCACAATCAGTGTGACCAGATGATTTTTGTAGAAATATGCTTTTTGTTAAAAAAAAATATGCTAAATATTCCACTTTCAATTTTTATATTCCACAAAAATATTCCACTTTCAATGTTGAAGAAACATATCTAAACAAAACTAAATATGCATATAAAGGAAACACAGAAGCAAGTTTAAAAACTTTTATTTATCACACACTTTAATTTATAAAAAATAAGTTAATGTTCATTAATCAGTTCATCAGTTCATTTGCACTTAACAAAAGTATTTTCAAGAAATAGATTCATTTCAAAATAGTCACGTATTTTTCTCACAGACAAATACCTTAAAATAGCTATTAAATAAACGAAATTAAGAAGAAGTTATCGAGAATCGAAGTAATCGATTTTGGCTTTTCCTATAAAAAGTAAAAAATGTTGTGAAGGTTTTTTAAGATTTTATGTAAGGATATACAATGTACAAAATTAAAATTCAGGCACATCTTCGAGATCAATACTTAAATTGTTGCTTGTATTATTATCATAGAAATTAGCATTTTTAGTTGTTCTTCCATTCTATAACGAATTTTAGGTGTAATTAGATTCATACAGCTTAAAATTCCCTCAAACTCAGCATTGTTAAATGGCAAACTTAGCAAGGAGAGCAAAAATTCTGTTAAATCCTTAATCCTGGAAGGACATGCTTCGTTGAATCGACGACGCATTTTTTACCTTTTGTAAAACAAGCCAAAAACTCACATTGTGAAAATTAATTTTTGTATTAAAAACTTTTATAAATAAAATGCATTGCATTTTTCCTTTACTCTCAATAAACTTAATAATCAAGAACAAGTGATTTTTAAAGATTTTGTCGAATAGGAAATCAGTTGGGCCATTTTTAAACATGTTGTCGTCGAATCGACGAAGCATGACCTTTATGTATAAATAATAAGCATGTCCTTCCAGGGTTAAAAGGATTTAGTCTCTGGATATCCTTAACCCTCTACTGCAGCGATTGCCAGCGCCTAACTCTTTCCACTCTTTCCACTCTACAACAACAACTTCAATATTTTCATGATTGTTGTAATTCGATGAATTGTTCACAAACGCAGCTGCACTGCAACAACACAGCGTGTGTTTGTTGTTGTTTATTCTTGTCGTTGTTGGCAAATTAGCGCATGCGACCGCGCACAACTCTTGCTGCGCTGAAGGTTTCTTGTTGGTAATTTTGCGTATGGTTTCGTCACCGACTGCTTTTTGTTTGCGTTTTTATGTTACTAATTCCTTATTGTACTACGTATCCAACGATTTGTTGTTTTTGTTGGTTTTAAGTTGTAATTGTTGTTGCACTCTTTAAAAATCACTCTTTGGCAATCCCTGCTCTACTGCATAACAATGCCTTAAGGCACACTTACGTTTGTATTCAAATCTAGAACTGATAACCTTTTTTCCAAATTCAGAAGTCAAATCATAGATTATATATCAGTTCTATGCAATTCGGGTAACATTTTTTTGTAACGGAAATTTAGAAATTTAATATTTTTTGGAATTCTTGATTTTTGATTGAAGAAGCAAATTGAACACAACTTTTGCAGTAGCTTCTTACTTCATTAGCTTCATTTATATGTTAAATTGAGCTTTGAGTAAATCATCCACATAAAAACTACAATCCAACAAACAAACAAGCAAATTTACTTCACTTTTAAGCTGCGCCAAGTCATTAAAAAAATTACAATCAAATTGGCAACGACAAAGTTAACCACAAAACAAATTCATTATTTTGCGTTTTCTAAGGTGGTTCAGAGCTGAAAAAATTAAAAAACCAAAATAAAATAATCATTTAGTAACAAAGTAGTAATTTTTAATTGAAATTTTTGTGAACTTTGAAAAATATTGGAGTACGAAAAATATTCCACTTTTTATGCTGCATATTTTTAAAAAAAAATATGCTTACCGAAGATAAAATATGCCAAAGTGGCATATAATATTCCACTCTGGTCACACTACTCACAATATGCAATCACAAGAGCGCACTTGAGATTGCGTTAGTACCAGTGTTGCCAGAGGCCAAGCTGCAAATATCCCGTTCTCTTCTTTAAAACGCCCTGTTTATTCCGTTTTAAAAATAAAAAATCCCGAAAAAATCCCGTTCACAAACCTTGCACATAGCTTCATGTTTAATTACTAGTTAATTTTTTTGGCTTATTTCTCTTTTTTACCTGGTAAAGTCAAGTCAAAAAGAAAACGAATCCGACCATTAAAAATTGAATTCTTCTTCTTTCTCTTTAAAATATTCACAGTGTCATTGTGTTCAAGTTTAATTCTTAAACAGCCTCTTAAACGGGTCTGGCTTTAAACAGCAAGAGTATTGCTTTTAATGTAGGGGAGATGGCTGGGTTGTGAACCGCGTTTTGTTTTTGGGCTCAAACTTTTCCTCAGAATAAAGATATCGAATAATCCAAGATACTGTTGGAAAGGTGAATATACAACGCAACTTTTTTATGCAGACAGATTAGCGTTTTGATTAAAATTGAACTCTCTACTGCCAATTTTCTAAAGACGTGATTTTTGGCTCTTCCAAAAATGTGGCTGGGTTGTGAAAAATCTAGCAAATACCAATAAAAGCCGGAAAATACGAAGTAAATCACCAATAATATAATAAGTTAGAGGCAAAACAAGTTATAATGACGCCAATTAGGCTAAAAAATCGTAATGAATGGAAGTGTTTAATCATAATTTTCTTCATCTTCATCCAAATCGGTGTTGCAATGTTTGCATGTGATATACGAACGCTTTCCCATATTGACGCACTTCAAGTGAATAGGCCGGCCACATGTGTTGCATTCGATGGAGTTTTTGGGTGTCAGTTCTTTAGGCAAAAACCTCAAACAAATGGTGCAAAAATCAATATCCTCATCAGATGGTTTTTATGGTTCTTTTGCCTTACGACGCTTGGATGGTGTTGATTGTGCCTTCTTCAGTGATGCTTTTGCTAGGGATTTTGACTTTGACTAAGCTCGCAGCTCTCCATTGCCTTTCGCAAAAGTTTTCCAAGTTTCAAACACGATGTCTGCCACTGGCACAAGCATTACATCTGTACACTTTGGTGTAACTGCAAAAATGGCGTCATCTCAAAAGACAAATTTAGCGTTGAAAGATTGGCGATATGTCAATTACTTACTTACTAACTTATCTGGCGCTTACAACCGTAGGTCGGTTTTGGCCTCGTATAAGAAATTTACGAAAATATAAGAAAAAAAGAAACGAAATTCCCTCGATAATTAGGGAAAGAAAAAGTAATGGTTCACAACCCATCCTGGTTCACAGCCCAGGCCTCTCTCCTAAATTTTTGAAATTAAAAAAAAAAGTTAAGAAACCCGACTTGAGCGAAAATCCCATTTTTGGGCTCAGAATCCCGTGCGCCCTTTTGAGGTTTAAAAAACCCGAAATATGGGCGAAATCCCAGGTTCTGGCAACACTGGTTAGTACAGAAAAATATGTATTAATCTCACGTACAGAACGATCAAAGCTTCAGTGTTCAAGCGAACGTCAAGCAGGGAACATCTACGCTGGCCTGTTCCTTGAATAGATGACGAAAAATTGTACATCTGTACAAAATTTCATGCATCCAAATTTTTTGACGCTTCTGCATCAAACTGTATAATTTTTTTATTGCAGTAGTTTTTTGTTTATAAATATTTTTTTCAAATAAATATAAATGCTTTTTTAAATCATCGACCCAGAAGTCCGATTTATTTTTTGTTAAAATCATTCAAGATCTATAACAATTTCTTTCCCAACAAACATTGTGGCGATTCGTTAACGAATCACTTATGAATCGCTGTTTTTATTGTTTTCGAATAGTTTCGTTCCTACTGCATCAGAGCCCAGCTAGACAGCTCTAACGTAGTTACAAACACAATGAAACAAAATTTGGTGTTCACTAACACACTCTTACATTTTGTTGTCATGTTAAACAAGGAAAGTTGTATGTGTTTAAATAGCTTGCTCTTTTACGCAGCAAACAAGCTGGGGGTGTGAAAAAAAAACTTTAAGCGGTGCAAGTGTAAGTCACGCAATAAATAATATCCTAAAATAATCACCCTAGATGATGATGGCCGTGGCGCAGTGGGCAGTATATGGAACTTATATGACAGAGGACCGTGGTTCAAATATCGTATGAGAGATATAAAGATTTTCAATGTGTTGTTTAAATTATCAAAATAAAGTTCAAAAGTGATTAAAATTAGACAAATTAACAAATACCTTCTTTCTAAAGAAAAGAAAATTTTCCTTGCTAGAGTGAAAAACAACAGCATTATTTCAGAGCTTTGTTTTTTATTTTCTTTAAATGTTTTAATTAAATTTATCTTTTGTAAATCTATCCATTAATAAAAATACAAAAAAAACATTTCTAAACAAAATAACAAGAAAAAAATTTGGCTTAATTTGGTGAAGGGTTTGAACCCGCGCATGTTTGCGTTAAAGGTCAGCGCGCTAGCCGCTACACTATGGTGGGAAGATTTTGCGAGACGCTAACTGCGTGCTTGTGTTAACAGCTGAGCTTGTTATTAAATTCTTTATGGAATTTGTAATTGGTGTGAACACAGCAGCTAATGCTTTTTTTAATGAAAAATCATATGAGGCAGACAGAGATGCCACATCACACGGATAGGCAAAAGGCGTTAGATTTTTCAAAACGCTAGAACAAACCTAACGTGCTTTGTATGAAGAATTTTATATGAACCTAACGTACAAGGCGTTAGGTATATGCCATATATATGGCATATCTAACAGTTAGGTGTCTAGCTGGGAGATTGGCTTGATGCTTAAAGAAAGCACCGATTGAAATCATGACTTTGTTAAATTCCATTGAGGACGCTTTTAGCATCGATTTGCTATCGAATCGCCTTTCAACATTTTTGTGGTTCGTTAGCGAATCAAGTCTTTACATTTTAGCGATTCGTTAGAAAATGGCTTCTCTCATTTTTAGCAATTCATTTACGAATCACTACTTTTATTTTTAGCGATTCGTTACCGATTGACTTAAGCTTTATTTTACGATTTGTGAACGAATTCTTATGTCCCCAATTATTTCCGATATTTAATATATCTTTCTTATTTAAAAATTTGTGATTGTTACCTCTTATAATTATGTGCGAACTTTAAACCGCTTCCCTTTTTACCCCTTTTTTAAACAACACATTCGAATGAAACTTATATCATTTGAAAGCTCTGGTTCATACCAAAATTTTCATTCAAAATATCTGTCATTAAGATAATATAAGATAAGATTCGTTATCGAATTGCTTTTTTTAGTTTTGGAGACTCGTTAACGAATTGCTTTTTATATTTTTGGGGACTCGTTAACGAATTCCTTTTTTCGGATTTACGATTCGTTAACGAAGGAGGAATTTCTCCCGCTCGCGATATTATAAGTGAATCGCTTCTAATAATTGCTAATGAATAAAATGTACGAGAATGCGATTCGTTAGCGATAAGATTAGTGAATCATTTTGTTTGTTGGGTTGTTTCAAAAAATCAAATCTAACATTCTATGAAATTGTTTGTTATATTTTCATTTTCATTATATTTTTCATTAGAGCATGGAACCATTACAATTCTACATCTGCCTCCTAACATATTTTTAACTAATATTTTGTTAGAACTGAATCACATAATAAATTTATACTTTTATTTTGCGCGTAACTACTTAAAAGCAAGTTTAGGACACAAGACGTTATTGAGATATGATTGAATTCAACGTGATTGAATTCAATTAAATTCAAAATATTAAATAGTAAAATTATAATACGCCCTTTTTTTTGTATAAATGGCATGCAACATTGATTATGAACTGCTCTGAGCGCAATGAGCACAATTATCATATCACTATCAGTGTTGCCACTCAATACATTTTCTCCGTAGCAAAATACGTATCAAATCTGGCTGCAATATAGCAAAAAAATAAAAATGTAAGTCTAGCAATAATAATTAGAGGCAGCTATTTAGCAGAATTTGTTTTTTATCGAAAATTTTATATGTTTTTATTTTTATTTTATTCAAGCCAAAGAACAGCAATTATTGTTTTCAATAATATTAAAAGAAACACTTCAAACTCTGTAAAAAATGGAACAATTCTTGTTTTTATAAATATTAATGTTACAGGCTAGTTCCACTGCATCGTTATCACAACTTCTTATTGTTGAATATTGTTATTGAATTTTGTTAATAAAAGCCCAGCCAGGTCTCATTTGGTGTTTCAAAACGCTAATGAAGTTACAGTAATGAAGAAGTGGAACTAGCCTGTAACATACATATCAAGAACATGACCATCGTTAATTCTGCGTTTTTTACCATTTTATCGATCTACTATTTCCCCGCGTACAAAAATGAATCCCTCAATATTTGTTTATTTTCTCGATTCCACATTTTGTACATGTGCAGAACACGTAGTGTGTCTATTAAGATGTGATAAAATATTGACAGTACTCTCGTTGCATGCTTGCAAAAAGCTTGTATTTTACAGCCATGAAAATTTTTTCAGCCACTCCACTCTAAACTTCCTGTAGTTTTTCTTGATTCACTGCAAATAAAAAGTACAATTTCAAAAAAATTTCTCTCATGAGAGCTAAATGCAGAAAAGCTAAAATACTTACATCTCATAAATTTTTTCTCCACTTCAATTTCTTGCTCCACTTTCTCTACTCTTTTTTTCTTAACCACGAATCTAACTGTGAACCGCCTGAACGAACGAAAGAATCCTTGTTTGTTCGCGCGGTATAAACACTTAGCCCGAACGAACACCGTTCGCTATAAATTTATCGCGAACGCTGTTGGCCCGGTGTAAACAGTAAATTAGCGCGAACGAACGAAGATTCTTTCGTTCGGACTGATCGGCCTTCCCTCGATCTTTTTGGGCGAATCCAGTGTTACGCTGTTTTAAAATAAAAAAAAATAAGCAAAAAGGAGTAGCTTAAAAGAAGAAATCACGGAAAGTATATTTATTCATAAAAATATATACTATAAATATAAAAATAAAAAGATATCAACCCTACATTTATTAATGTTCGGCAGAATGCACAATTTCCTGTTTAGATCGGCTGAAAATACAAGATGGCGGATAATGTTCGTTCGCTGTCGATGTTCGTGCGGTGTAAACAGTACGCCGAACAAAGTTTTTATCGCAATAAATTGCTTGCGATGAATTTTTCGTTCGTTCAGGCGGTCTAAACGCGCAGTAAGAAAAAAACAATGGATTTAAGTTTGTTGATTTAAAATTATTAATTGTATATCAACTTACCTATCCATTTCAAGCGTTACACAAAATCACATTAACGTGAAGCAGGGGCGAACACAGGTAGGGGTTTTGGGGGTTAAAACCCCCCCAAATGAACGAATAAAAATAAAATTAAATGTATAAAGTAAAACAATTACAAATTATAAAGCATTATTTATTTAAGTTGGAATGTTTAAAGCTACTTTCATGGTGTTATTTATTGTTTTTATGAAATTATGCTCTGTATACGCAAAAGAGGCCTGCCAGAGTATGATTTTTTGCCTGAAATATAATTAAATACATGTATGTTTTGGTAATGTTTTAAATAATGTAGACAATTATGCATTTTTAATTAGGAAAAGAATAACCTAAGAGGAAAAGATTACCTAAAACTTAAAATTAAAATAAAATAACTATTTATTAAAAATAAAATTAAATTTACATTTCATTAAAAGGTAAAGCAAAAAATTATTGTGCTACTTTTTATGTTACTTATTTCATCAATATTCAATTTGATTTAAAAATATTTTTTTTTATTTAAATTTAATTTAAAATCGCAATAATTTTGCTTTTCAATCAACTTATCAATCACCAACTCAAATTAAACACATTTCGCTAACAGTTAATCAGTGCACCATAGTACATTGCTGAATGTTAGCATACTTTATCAAGTATTCGATTAAGAAACAAAAACAACACAACTCACAAATTCAGATCAGCGTAAGAAGTGTGTTGTGAGAGAACAGAGAACGAATTAGCAGTTATTCTAATGGGCTGATTTTCTCTTTACTACATGATCTGTTGTTTACATTTATTCGCTTGCAGTGTACTCCTACACTCAAAAAAAAAAACACTAACTTAAAGTGAAACACAATGTGTTCATAATTTGCCTTTTCTCATGTTTTTTAAAAGTTTGCTCTTACTTTGACGAAATTTGCTAGCTAGTTTTTAAACATAAAATTCATCAAATTAATAACAGTTGTCGTCAATTTTAAAACATTTTTTTCAGTGTACAACAGTTAAGCAGTGTATATTCGTTTAACGAATATATTCATGCAGGGCTCTGATACGCATACATGCTCTACTACGCTGTTGTTCTCTGTAAAGTTCCGCTATCAATGTGATATGAAGTTAAAACTAGAACTAGATTTTCAAGCTTTTCGAGCACCCACGCTACCCGAGTATTTTCGAGTATTTCGAGCTACCCGAATTTTGAATTTTTGTTTTTTACAAAACTTAAGAATCTCAACGAAAAATTGAGATGCAGTTTAATTAGTAGTCGTTATTTAGTAAAAAAAACCAAAAAAACTTCTCTTAATCAGTCTACATCAAACATATCCACGGACTGCCAAAGCAATGTTCTTTTTTATTTAAATGTAGCCACACAGAGCGAAAACAACCTAATAAAATAGAAAAAAAATCAATAAAATTTCTCTATCGTTTTCATTCAAGAAGATTGTCTTATTAAAATCATTGAGAAAATCTTATTAAAACTTTGAGAATTTTTTATTGGACAATCCACATAATTGGATTGGAAAAATCCAGTGGCGTCCGTGGCGTAGTTGGTTAAAGTGCGTGGCCGCTATGTCAAAGAACCTTGGAGACCCAGGTTCGAACCCCAGCAGCGACAGAAAATTATTTGAATTAAAATAATTTTTCTGTACGGCCGCCACCTCTCTGCAGACAATGGCAAACCTCAGAGAGTAATCAAAATGCCATGTAAAGCTTCTTGAGAATAAGAACATTCCGTTCATCGCCGTTCGGAGTCGGCGTTAAGCATGTAGGTCCGGTTCTCGGTCAATTGTGTACAAACTTAATAACACGCACGACACAATTGATCATAAGAAGCTAGGTCAAAGTCCTTTCAAGGGCTGAAATGGCCAGTTATTAATTAAATTAAATCCACATAATTTTAAGAAGAATCCTATTATTTTTTTATGAGAAAACATTTAAAAACTATAAGGAAATCTTATCAAAAATATGTGATTTACTTATTGATCTTATCGTGGCGTCCGTGGTATAGTTGGTTAAAGTGCGTGGCCCACTATGTCAACGAACCTTGGAGACCCGGGTTCGAATCCCAGCAGCGACAGAAAATTATTTGAATTAAAATAATTTTTCTGTACGGCCGCCACCTCTCTGCAGACAATGGCAAACCTCAGAGAGTAATCAAAATGCCATGTAAAGCTTCTTGAGAATAAGAACATTCCGTTCATCGCCGTTCGGAGTCGGCGTTAAACCTGTAGGTCCGTTTCTCGGTCAATTGTGTACAAACTTAATAACACGCACAACACAATTGATCATAAGAAGCTAGGTCAAAGTCCTTTCAAGGGCTGAAATGACCAGTTATTTATTTTTTTATTTTTTACTTATTGATTTTAAAAGTTACCTTTTTGATTTTTAGGAAGAAATCTTATAGATTTAATAAGATTTATTCATGAAATTTAAAAAGGAAATTCTATTGATTTAATAAGATTTCTTTTAAAATTTTATAAAGGAAATCTTTTTAATCAATACGCAATCTTGCTAATCTTTAACCTAGAAATATATCTTTAACTGCCTATAATATTACATACAAATCTACACATTGTTAAGATTTTATTAAAATTTATGCATTATTAAATAAAGTTGTTATTTATGAATATTAAATACATATGTTAAAATTAAATTAACTTTGACTTTGTATCCAAAATACGCGGCGCTGTCGAGGCCTTCAAAGAAATTGGCGGCATCCTCAATATCCAACTTTTGTCAAGAACCTTACCATACATTTTTAATAAAGTCAAAATTGAGTCACTCAAGCCCACGACTGAAATATGGCTTGAGTTTCGAGAATTTTAGCCTCGTCGAAAACAAGTTCTGGAACACAAATATCATTCTCCATTATAACATTTTTCTTATTTTACTTTATTTAAATCGACGGATAACTTTTCGAATTCACTTCACAACTACGACTGAAAGCTAAAACAAAGAAAGCAAAAATAAATAGCATTTTCACCATTACTTACTTACTTACTTATCTGGCGCTTACAACCGTAAGTCGGTTTTGGCCTCGTATAAGAAATTGCGCCAGCCATTTCTGTTCTGCGCTTGCTGGCGCCAGTTGAAAACACCAAGCGTGGTCAGGTTATCCAACACCTGATCCTTCCAACGAAGATGTGGGCGTCCTCTTCTGCGTTGACCACCACCGGGCACCGAATCGAATATTTTTTTCGCTGGAGCGTCGTTTTCCATTCGCTCAACATGACCTAGCCAGCGGAGCCGCTCGATTTTAATGCGCTTAACTATGTCGATGTCAGCGTACAGCTCATACAGCTCGTGGTTCCATCGAATTCGGTACTCGCCATTGACGCAGATTGGACCGAAGATTTTACGAAGGATCTTTCTCTCGAAGGCTCCCAGAGTCTTTTCATCAGAACTGCTCAACGTCCAGGTTTGTGCTGCATATAATAGGACGGGCATGATTAGTGACTTATAGAGCGTGAGTTTTGTTCGTCGAGAGAGGGCTCTGCTTCTCAATTGCCTACTCAGCCCAAAGTAACACCTGTTGGCAAGAGTTATCCTTCGTTTTATCTCAATACTAACATCATTGAAAGAGTTAATGCTGGATCCCAGGTAGACGAAGTCCTTAACAACCTCGAAGGAGATGTTGTCAACAGTGACGTGGTTTCCAAGACGCTGGGACTGTTTATTTGTTGACACTAGGTATTTCGTCTTATCTGCGTTCACTGCAAGACCCATTCGACTCGACTCTTTCGCTAATCTGGAGAATGCTGCACTGACTTCGCGCGTATTATGGCCAATGATATCGATATCATCAGCATACGCCAGCAGCATAATACTTTTGTAGAATATCGTGCCGCTGCGTCTCAAATCAGCAGCTCGGATGATCTTCTCCATCATAAGGTTGAAAAAGTCGCACGATAAGGAATCACCTTGTCTGAAACCTCGTTTGGTATCGAAAGGAGGAGTGAGATCCTTCCCGATCTTAACTGTGCTGCTGGTGTTGCTCAGTGTCATTCTGCAAAGGCGGATGAGCTTTGCAGGAATACCAAATTCAGACATGGCGGAGTATAGATAATTCCTTATAGGACTGTCGAAGGCGGCTTTATAATCGACAAAAAGATGGTGTGTGTCGATCTGTTTTTCTAGGGTCTTCTCCAAGATTTGTCGTAGCGTAAATATCTGGTCTATGGTGGATTTACCAGGTCTGAAGCCACACTGATAAGGTCCAATCAGCTGGTTTACGATGGGCTTTAGTCTTTCACATAGTACGCTCGACAGGACCTTATATGCGATATTCAGAAGGCTTATCCCACGGTAGTTGGCGCAAATTGTGGGATCGCCTTTCTTGTGGATTGGGCAGAGCACACTGAGGTTCCAATCGTTTGGAATGCATTCTTCCGACCATATTCTGCATAGAAGCTCATGAATGATTTAAATAGAGCTTCGCCTCCATTCTTGAAGAGCTCAGCCGGTAAGCCATCGGCTCCTGCGGCTTTGTTGTTTTTAAGCCGAGCTATAGCTTTCAAGACTTCACTATGGTCGGGCAGCGGAACTTCAACGCTGTCGTCCACAATTGGGATTTCCGGGATATCATCTCTATTGGCGGGATTGTTGTCGTCGTCACCATTCAGAAGCCTAGAGAAGTGTTCCCTCCACATCATCAGTGTACTCTGGATATCTGTCACTAGATTCCCATTTTCATCCTTGCAGGAAGAGGCCCCGGTCTTGAAACCATCGGCCAGGCGTCTTATTTTTTCGAAAAATTTTCGGACCTCATTCCTGTCACCATGCATCTCAATTTTCTCGCACTCACGCATTTCTGCTTCCCTCTTCTTTCGCCTGAAAATGCGTCTCTCTTCCCTCCTCTTCTCTTTGTATCGCTCTTTAGCAGCACGCGTTACAACCGACTGCAGGGTGGCTTTGTAGGCGGCGTCTTTTTCTGCAGTGGCGTCGCGACACTCTTGGTCGTGCCACTGGTTTCGGCGAGGGCGGTGATAGCCAATCACCTCTTCGGCAGCCGTACGCATAGAGTGGGAAATGTGATTCCACTGCGCGCATATATCGTCGATCGGAGGAGTGCTTTCTTGAAGCAGGAGTGAGAGTCGAGTAGCGAAGTCTTCGGCTGTTTGTTTTGATTGCAGCTTTTCGACGTCTAGCTTTCTCTGTGCTGGATTGCGCGCATTCTTGGTTGCGCACAGGCGTGTACGGATCTTGGCTGCGACAAGATAATGATCCGAGTCTATATTGGCACCACGGATCGTGCGTACATCTAAAACACTGGAAGAGTGCCTTCCGTCAATCAAAACGTGATCAATTTGGTTACGCGTCTTTTGATCAGGAGACAGCCAAGTTGCTTTATGAATATCGAGATGCTTGAATCTAGTGCTACTAACGACCATGTTTCGCGCTGCGGCAAAGTCAATCAGCCTCATTCCGTTATCGGAGGTATTGTCGTGGAGGCTGAACTTTCCGACTGTTGGACCAAAGATATTTTCTTTTCCCACCTTGGCGTTGAAGTCACCAAGCACGATTTTTATGTCGTGGCGGGGGCTGCGCTCATAGGCCTCTTCAAGGCGCTCGTAGAAGCTGTCTTTGGTCTCATCGTCCTTGTCTTCTGTCGGAGCGTGCGCACAAATCAGGCTTATATTGAAGAATCTTGCCTTGACACGGATTATGGCAAGTCGTTCGTTCACAGGTGTGAATCGCAGGACATGATGCCGTAGTCGCTTGCCAACCACGAATCCGCATCCAAATTCGTGCTTCTCCGCATGGCCGCTGTAGTAGATATCACAGGATGCTTGCCGTAAGCAACCCTGTCCCTTCCATCGCATTTCTTGGATTGCAGTGATATCAGCTTTGTATCTTTCTAAGATATCTATCAGTTGGATAGAGGCACCATCCCAATTAAGGGTTCGGACGTTCCAGGTGCATATCCGTAAATCATTGTCAGTTTTTCGTTTGCGATAGTCGTCATCAGATTTGGGGATCATTTTTATCTTATTTCTTATGCGTTTCATTGAAATTTTGTTTTTACGTGGTGGGCTTCAAACCCAACGCACAACCCTTTAAAGGCAGGGGGAGCCCGCCGCTCACATTAGCCGTCAAACTAACGATTGCCAGTTTGCCGTTTCTAGAGGACACCACGCAGAGGTTTGAGTCGACTTGAGACGAGTTCGACATGGATAATGCTGGCCTCACCAGGTTGAGGCAGTCAGACACGTTGCCATGTGAAGATCGCCCCCTTGACCCTCACGCGTTGCCTTGTGAGGATCGTCCTCCACATTTCTTTGGAGGACGAGCATTTTCACCATTACTATCTTTTTAAAAGGGTGTCTAATAAAAAAATTTTATAAAAGCAGATCAATAAGATTTTCTTATTAATTTTAACTCTTAAACTCTTCTCTTCTTAAACTTTGGAGAGCGAAAAAAGACATTTTCTTATTAAAGTTAATAAGATTTCCACATTATTTCATTCATTCAATAAGAAATCTTATTGAAAAATGTTTGATAGTAGTTAATTTTTAGTAAGATTTTCTCTATGGAATTGAAAAGATTTCTTTATGGAAAATTCTTATTATTTGGTAATATTAATAAGAAACCCTAATAAAATATCTCAATTTGGTGGTCTTATTGATTTTATGTGGTGGTTTTTGGCTCTGTGCAATCATATCGGTTTATTTCCGTCTATATGTCTGCATGTAATGACGATCACAGCAGAGATTTTGGGGCCATCGTTATGAATTTCGATATATTATAAGCTTGTATTTAAAATATAAAGATCATAATGCAAATTAGCGATCTCGTATGAAAATTACGCTAACCCCACATAGAAAGTAATATGAAATTGGAAGAATCTCTTAAAATTTCAATGCCTTAATTAATTTCAATTTTATTATTGAGGACATATTAAATTCAATGGCACAAAATAAAAGAATAATTGACTTTGTACTGTAAATATTATATATGAAATTTGAATAAGTCTATAAATTAAAATATAAAACACCCCCCAAAATTTTTTTCTGGGTGCGCCCCTGACGTGAAGATAGCAACGATTTTACGTTGACATCCATCAACGAATCGCACAGTGAATGCATTTTTTAATGTACTTTACATCTTAAAACATATTTATTTGTTTTAAAATCTGTGGCTTGGTGCTAAAAGGGCCAATGTCAAAATATTCAGTTTTGAGATAATTGAACTTGAATGTTTTAACAAAAACTATTTTAACTACAACAGACAAATCTTTAAAGTTTTACTTATCAACTTGGGCTAAGATATAGAATATATTTGAATAGAATACGATCGTAAAATTAATTATCTAAAAAGTTGCAAAATTTAGAAGATAAAGATGACATTGGCCCTTTTAGCATAAAGTAATGTTTTAATTTTATGTTTTTATTGTGACATTGGCCGTCATAATAAGAACAATACCAAATAGAAAACCATTGTATTTTACTTTTTTATTATGTTGTTGCAAGTGATATAATCTTAGTGATTGCTAAAAGGGCCAAAGTAGACATTGGCCCTGTGTTTATTAAAAAAATATATAACAGTGATTGCTAAAAGGGCCAAAGTAGACATTGGCCCTTTTAGCATTAAGTTTTATAGATGAGTTCATAATGACATTGGCCAGCTTTACGCTTATTTAACCCCTTCTGGGTAAAATTTAAGATTGACTGTTTTATAATTATGAAAGAGAGCAAAAAAAGAAATCTAATGCAATGATTAACTCAAAACAGCAAAATATTGACATTGGCCCTTTTAGCACCAAGCCACAGAAATATAATGTGTCCGTTTTCCAATTTTTTCTATTGGAAATACAAAAATTGTTTGAAACTATGAAAATGTAGCATTTGAAGAAGCAATGTAGCATTGTAGCTTTTCATTTTAAACGTAGCAAATTTGCTACAATTGTAGCAAAACGGCAACGCTGATCACTATCTATATTACGCTCTTCTTACGCTCTATCTCATTATATTTGTGCATGTCCCTCGTTTCCTTTACCATCGAATTTATGAAGCAATGCTGTCGCCCGTGAAGCAAGCAGCGGGCAACCAAAATACACGTACGGGCAAAATGCCCATACGGGCAACTTTGCCCACCCCTAGTATAGGATATAAGTTAATCAAACAAATTGTTGAATTTTTTAAAATGCTATAAAGCCTTAGGGCTTAGCATTTCAATAAATAATAATGCCATCCTCACTTATCAGTTCACCATCTTTGGGATGACAGGGGCAAATATTCTGGCTGATGCAATATTTCATCTTGTCATGAAATACTTTTGTTTATAATAAAGCAATCAAGCCATCCTCACTTTTGTTTATATTAAAAGCCTTTAAATAAGAGAAGAACTGATTTTTACAGATAGGTTTTTAGTCCAGCTCAGCCACTTGAGTTCCTAGAGTGTTTAAGTGAAGTGAATAAAAAATAATAAACATTTTTAAAAACACAGAAAGTACAAGTGTTTAATTAATTTGCATTCTTCTATAGTAAGACTTGCACTTGAATTCAAAGATAATTTCACTGTTTTTATTTTAAAAATAATACTTGAAGGACATATATGTTATGAAGGTAACCAGTGTTTTCACTTTTAATAGATTCAATTACATATATTTTTTGTTTTAAATGTAATAAGTTGATCGGTAAAACATAATTGTAGAACGTTAGTTAAAATAATTTTCGAAAAAAATTAAATTTTTTTTTCGCTCGACAAAATAGTTGTAGTTTTCTCACTTTGTAGCCAATTTCAACGGATGATAGATCGTTTGTGAGATAATGTTATGTTAAATACGATATTATGTTGAGTAGACTAGAAAAGAACATTAAATTGTCTTAATTTTAATTATTGTTGGAAAAAAAACAGTTTTTTCTAATATAAAGGCATATTTTGAATGAAGTTTCGCTTTGCGGCACGTCTAAATATTAATATTTTTTCTTGAAATTTTCACAATATACTTTTGATATGATAAGAAATAAACGAGAGCACCGCACATGTTCAATTTCTAAAAAAAAAAAATTAAGGGCCACTCTAATATACATACAAATAGTATGTATTTGTATATTCTGATAAAAAACGGTAAAAAATAGTTAAGAAAAAAAAAACAAACAAAACAGACGGCAAAATTTAAAAGTTGCGTTTACTGTTTACTGCATACACTGTTTCCAGTTTTGTCCACAGTTTTCCTCAAAAAAATGCTAAAAAATGGTTTTTGTTGCAAAAATAATTTCAATTCAAATTCGCAAATTTTCAACTCCATTTAAAAATAATAACATTTATGGGCAAAAATTGTTTCACTTTTACGCAAAAATTAAAAACCATTTTTGTGATTCAAAAAGCGAGGCCTACCCCTTGATTTTTTCGAACAACATTTTTTTTTTCCTATATTATGTTTTTGTATTTTTGAAAAAATATACAAGCTTAAAAATTAATTTATTAGAAAAAATTATCTTAGTATCTCTTACCAATCACAAGTTATAACCAACAATCTATATATACAAAAAGCAAAACGCTGCACAGTGTTTCGTTTCATACAAGTTAGACGGAGAAAATTCTTTTTTAGATTTTTTTGATAGTTTTCGATGTTTAAGGTATAGGAAAGAACAAAAAAAAGTATTTAAGAAACTTTAGACAAGTGAGCGTGGCAGCTCCCATACAACGTAAAACCATTTTACGCTATATCTTAGAAACGAAATAAGTTACAATATCGAAATCAATAGCAGACGTCAGTTATGTAACTTCTCAAAATTAAGGCGCAATCGGACAAGTGGGCGTGGAAGCTCCCATACAACTTATACACATTTAGCGCTATATCTTAGAAACGAAATAATCTACTATATCGAAATCAATATTAAACGTCAGTTATGTCATTTTAAACAATCCTCAAAAATAATTTACAATTGGATAAGTGGGCGTGGTAGCTCCCATACAACGTAAACACATTTTGCGCTATATCTTCGAAGTGAGATAACCTACAATATCGAAATCAATAGTAGACGTCAGTTATGTAACTTCTAAACAATCCTCAAAATTAACGCGCAATCGGACAAGTGGGCATGGTAGCTCCCATACAACTTATACACATTTAGCGCTATATCTTAGAAACGAAATTAGCTATAATCGAATCGAATTCAAAAGTAGACGTCAAATATATGCTTACTTAACAGAGTTAGTAGTATTTCTTACTTACCCTTACCCTTTTCTTTCCCTAAACTTGAAAAAACGAACATTTTTATTTGTTTTTTTTATTAAACGTTATAAAATTCAATTATTTATTTAAATTACATATTGTTCTTGGAATCTCAAGAATCAGGTAAGTTTAAATATCCGGTAAATAACCCTTTAGCTATGTATTTGCAAACAGATCAGTCGATAGTACCTTCGATTTTATATTTTACTTACTTACTTACAGCCGTATTCATAAAAATATCTTAAAATAGCTTTAAAACGTTCAATAGTTAAAAAGCTTTTTAATGTTAAAAAGTCTTTTAAAATTTTGTTATTCATAAAAATGTTGTAGCTGCTTTGTAGTTAAAATAGGAACACTTTCGATTTGAAGTGGG
This sequence comes from Pherbina coryleti, assembly GCA_943735915.1. NCBI lineage: Eukaryota > Metazoa > Arthropoda > Insecta > Diptera > Sciomyzidae > Pherbina > Pherbina coryleti. Next base: position 117,918,301 of record OX030950.1, read on the forward strand.
AAGAGTGTCAATAATGGAATGTGTATTTGATAAATTCAATGACTTTTCATTTTTTTGTCACAATTTCGTCAACATTTTGATGTTCAAACATCAATATTTTTTCGAAGCTACCCTCTGCACTGAAAAAATTGTCATTTTATTGTCTTATTTTGTAAATATTTTTAAATTTTTTGACAAATTTTCTTATTATATTCTTTTTGTTTTGAATATTTTTATATATTTTGAATTTTTTGACATATTTTCCAAATTTTTGAAATTTTTTTAATTATATTTGTGCTCAAATGAGAGCAAATAATTTTAAAAATGCTTTATGAGGGGTTTATTGGACTTTGAACCATTTTTAAAAATCCTCTCATTTATTAACAAACATTTTCAATAACTTTTTTGACATTTTCTTTGTTTTTGATATATTTTGAAACAATCTGATATATTTTTGTCATAATGAAAGCTCAGATGAAAACAAAATACAATTTTAAAATGCTTTATCGAGGGTTTATTGAAGGTTTCATCAATTTTAAAAATTCTCTCATTTATAAAGCATTAAAAAGAGACTTTTAACACTATTGAACGTTTATGAATAATGTTTTTAAATTATTTTCGATTTTTTCCTTATGAAGGCTTTATAAGAGGTTCATAACTTTTTATGAATACAGCCGTTAGAATATAACTTACGAGCAAATTATTTTAATTTTACATTTAAAAACAAGCAATTTTTGCGAATTTCAATTATATGACCCAAGACCGATAGAAGGTTAAGAAAAGCATAAAACTGAAAACAGACATCACTTCTGCTATACAAAAAATAGTTTAAGATTTACTTGAAAAAAATAGGGGGGTCATGTATGACCCATTGTTCTCACAGGGTTAAGGATATAAAAATCAATAAACAAACATTAATTAATAATATTGTTGCAACCATAGTTGAATAAATAAGGTTGTCTCGTGGCTAATCGTACTCTCTTCTCAGTACCCATAATTGTCAAAATCAATGAAAAGCAACAACAACTTCAACGGCTTTTCATGTTATTAATTTTCGTTTTCAGATTTTGTATGAGGTGTCAACTTCGATTTGACATTTATGGGAACTCGTTCTCACCCATGCGACAACCTTATTTATTCAACCATGGTTGCAACATAACGGTTTTAATGTTCACCTACAAAAAAATGCGGGGTGGGTCAATATGACCCAATAGTCGTACAGGGTTAAAGATATCAAAAATCGAAAACATACATGATTAGAAACTGTTTACCCAATAAAATAATTTTGGCCGCCTAAACCGATGAAATACCCCTAAGTGGGACGGCAATAGAGGTTACAATTTGGTACTACACAAAAAAATTTAAAATAAATATGATGTACCGTCATGAACAACCTAATCACTTTTGATTTTACAAACAGACATAATAAGCTTGTTAGTAAAAATTTCAAGACCTAGACAAAGTACAGACACTTTTAGATTTTCCATTTTATTAAAAAATTCCATTTTATAAAAATTCTATATTTTTTAAATTTAGATATAAACATGTATTAATAATGGATAAATTATTTTTAGGTGTACTAAGATACAAACAAACTTAATATATTGTTTTTAAAAAGTGGTCTACAGGTTCTGTGGAACTCTTCGTTCATGAGTTATACCATTTTAAAGAAACTGGGGTAATCGTTATGTATGGAAGCGAAAAGGCTACTTTTCCCATACAAATTTTTGTAACTTTGGTTCCACAAAGACTATCGGTTTGAAATTTACACGTAAGAAAGATATGCTTTCAAAAGTCCAAAATTTCAAATCATTCCGTGCCCTACAACCCGAGTTACAGATTTATCTCCGTCTAAATAGGCCAAACAAAACACTGTGCGCTGTCTGTGTGATGGCTGGAAACTTCAAAATTACTGAGCCGATAGAGCTGAAATTTTGGCAGTACATTTTTTTCAAGTACGAGATGGCTTAAATTTATGTAACACCAACGTTTACCGCCCACAAATCAATAAAAATGCTATATTTCCTACGGTTTTCGTCGATTTGGCTACATTTTGGTAATTTAGTTTGTATGCTCACTGTCGGCAACTGTACTAAAACTGGGTAATGTCCATCTACTAGAAAACTAGGATGGGCATTATATAAGGGGGTGTGGCTCCGCTCATACAATTAAAATTTGTATTATCGAATAGCTTTAAAAGTAAAAGTAGCAATACTTACATACAAACTCAAAATGGAGTTACTATCTGGTGATCTCCTGCTACTGGGAAACTGTAACGGGCACTGGAAAATGACAGTTGTGTCAAACTATGAGTCTAAGAAAAGTTTTGAATACACCTATTATGTTCCCATATGGTTGCAGGGTGCAGCAACGCGCGCCGGGAAAAAGCTAGTATATCATATTTGATGTTGATATGATATATATAACGTCAGTAAATTCCTATTTATCTCAAGTTCTAGCTAAAAATCTCTAAAATGTCGTTCACGGTGATAACTTTCAATTAGCTGCCACGATTACTCATCGGGCCTTAAGTCGACTTCATGAAATTAACACTAACAAAGATCTATTAACTTCATGAAAACTTCATAATTTATGCTTTGCGGACTCACAAAACTTCAATAAAACCGTAAAAAAACTTTACCTGCAATAAAAAATTTGATTTATAGGCCAGTAAATTATTAATTCATAAAACTTTTATTACGGTTACAGTAGATATTTTGTGAACTAGAAAATTAAAATAATTAGTACGATTTAATGTCTCTTAAGAGATTTTGCATTTTAAATTAGTACATATTAAAAATTAACATAATGCAATTAATACAATTAAAAATAATTAAATATTATGTTTAAATATTGTTTGATTTTGTGATATTTGAGATATTTTCACAAATCTTTATTTTAATATATTTTATATTAAGACTGTTGCAGAATTAAAGAAATATTAACGCGGAATATAATTGAAATATTTAAATTACAATATATATATTTGTAATAGCCAATTATTAAAAACAGTTACTCAATTCCATTGATTCGTAACATATTATTTAATATAACCATTCAATATTCCGTCTGTCCACTTTATTTAATTTTAATGTATGACCTTAACCGAAATGTTATAAGTGGCTTTAAAATAAAAATGTGGAAAATTAAGAGCTTTTAGCTCACATCGGGAAAGATAATTCAGAAGATATGATGGTGGCTTCAAATTACTAATGCCATGTCTTTTTTGCTCGGCAGATGTACTCTCTTTCCCTGCCAAAGCGAGTTGTGTATTGTAAATGCATCTATTGTAACAGTCAAATGCTTTGTGTGCACTTGGGAAAAACATTTACCCCCAGAGTTATATCTGAAATAGGATAGTTAAAAAGAACTTAATAGGATACTTTTGATTTAATGCAATACAAAACTTACTTAAAGAATTTATCAAACATAACTTCATCTACTTGACTAGGTCCTGTGCCATATAATTTGGACACATTATCTCTTTCGGGTGTGTAACTGTACAATGCACGGAACTGACAGCCTGCATCGCGAAACAGCACGAGAAAATGCTTCGCCTCAGAACGGGCGATCTTTTCCAGGACTTTTTGTTTTGCATCACGATTAACTGCGCCAGGGAAAACGCAATATTCTACTGCATTTAATATTATTCCACGGTTAGATTTCGCCTCTGGTTGTTTATATAATTTTGGACCTTAAATAAGAAGAAAAATATATTTTACTATAAGTAGAATTATTGAAGGCAGACTTAAGGGGTTTGAAGAACTAGCTGATAATGGGTTTTTTTAAGTATTTTCGCCTTCATTACTTAAAGCGCAATGAAATAGGAATTACGAGGGTTTTTATACATGTTTTAGGGTAAAATTGAGAACCTCTTTAACCGTGATGGTAAGCCATAATAATAAATATTGTATAACGATAAACTCTTTTTTTATTTTTAATAAGGTTGTATTTTGATGATTCCATATCAATTCGACTATTTTTGAGCAAAATAAGACCTTTGTGATTCAGATTTTTTTTAAACTTTGTAGGTTATTAGTGCTCGTGAAAATAACTTAAAATGTATTTTTTGTTTCTGCGAAAGCAATTTCTTTTTTAAGTTATACACTGTAAAAAATTTTAAAATAACTTAAAAAATACAATAAGTGCATGTATTCAAACGGCTGTCACTTCGAAACCGTAAGTCGTACAGAGAAAATCTTGGATATATCGTAAAGACCTTGAATGAGTCGTTCTTGTGGTGCACTTGTTTTGGACTCTTTTTATGAAATTTTTAAAAATTTTTTTAGCCTGAAGTTTTGTGTCACATTTTTCATGGTGATAGCAGTAAATTTTTCACCTTTTGAACATAGTGCAGTTATAATACATCAATTCTTAAGGTTTATACAAAGTTTTAGCTTAGGATTTCAACAATTGCTATTTTTAACGAATTTTTAAAAAAATGCTTACAAAAGATTTCTTACTTTTTACCGAAAATTTCATATATGTACAATGTACATATTTACATATAAAACTCTTCTGTACATGGCTTTGTCACTGAACTCCTCCTAAAAGGCTGGACCGATTTTGATGAAATTTGGCGTGTGTGTGCGACTGGGTCTGTAAATGGTTAAGATTTAAAGTTTGACCCTGAAGGTGGAGCTGTTGTTACTGTGGAAGTGTTTAAAGGGGTATTTGAGAGTATAACTCAGAAACGAATTGAGAAATTGACATGATTCTTTCACTTCACCATTATTTTTTATGCAAAAAAAAAAAAAAAAAAAAAAAAAAATTACAAAAATACAAAATGCATAAAAATAAACAAAAATCTTATCAAATATATATTAAAATTTTAAATTTTTTCGCTCGAGTAAAACCGGGTTTATAATCAACAACTGTTTAGTGGATCTCAAGCACAATTTTATCTCGTAGAATCATATCAGAAACGTGGGCGTTTTGACATGGAATCACCGACATAGAAGCTTATTTAATATCTTGATGTTTACAAATAGTTTCTACATTTTAATTTTTTGTGAAAGAAGTCGATATTTACTTCTTTATATAAAAATGTATTGTTAATTGATTAAAAAATTATGGTACTTCGATTTACCTTCTCTTCAAAATTGAACCGGACTGTGCAAATAAAACAACGGTTAATTATTCTTCAATATATATTTTATCACCTACGAGGGGTACTATTTATATTTCGGGAATAGCAAATAATAACAAACATTTTTAAATGAAAATGGCTTTATTGTTTTTCAAAATATTCCCCTTGATGATCAATATACTTTTGAATTCGCTCAAACCATTTGTTATAGCAGTTTTTCTATTCCTCTTGAGACACCCCAAAACCATAGTTTTTGAACGCTTCAATTGCTTCTGCGGCGCTCGTAAATCGTTAACCACGCAGTTTACCTTTGATATTTGGGAACAAGAAGAAGTCATTGGGTGCCAAATCAGGACTGTATGGAGGATGAGTCATCAATTCGACGTTTTGACTGCTCAAAAATGCACATGTTTGACGAAATGTGTGAGAGCTCGCATTATCATGATGGAGAATGATTCGTCTTTGGCGGTTGGTTTTGCGAATTTCTCCGAAGACTTCCGGCAAACAAATGGTCGTGTATCATTCAGAATTGACCGTCCTACGTTGCTCAAGCGGAACAGTGGCTACATGACTCATTCGGTGGAAGAAACAGGCGACCATTTGCTTCGCAGTGCTTCCTGCGCGAACAACTTTTGTTGGATTTGCCTCGTCTTTAGTGATGCCAGATTTTAGCTTTTGACATTAGTGTTGCCAGTTCCCGAAATATGAATAGTACCCTCCGCAGAAAGTTTTTTCAATTGAATTAATTTTTCTGTTCGGTCGTCACCTCTCTGCAAAACCTGACAAAAGCAAACCTCAGAGAGTAAATAATGCCATGTAAAGCTTCTTGAGAACATGCACATTATCCGTCGGAGTACGCATAAAACTAGTAGGTCCAGTTCTCGGTCATTTGTGCACAAAAACATTTAATAACACGCACAACACAATTTAACCATAAGAATTTCGGTGAAAGGCCTTTCAAGGGCTGAAAGGGCCAGTTCATTATTATTATTAGTTTTTCTCTTAGTACTTTTTATAGAAATGTATTTATATTAAATAATTATTTAAGTAAAAAAATTTTTAATATGCCCCATAGAGACATGGGGCGCCAGGCGCGGATCCAGGGGGGGTTTTGGGGGTTCAAACCCCCCGAAATTCTAAAAGAACCTGTATTTAAATGTGATGTACTGATGTTTATTATGTGGGCTAAGAGTACCAAAGAGAAAAACATTGGTTTTTTATAATTTACTTTAAATATTCACACCCCTATGCTGTAAACGTTTGTAGCTGTTTCTACATGTATTGCTAAAATACTGAATTCTGTTCCAGTTTTTGTTTTTTTTTGCAGTATATCGCGCCTGTAGCTGTAAACAGTCACACATACAATCTTAACCTGAAATCACAAAAACACCGCATTTTTTGTATAAAATATATCCAAACACCGCACAGTTTTAATTTAAAAACCCCACAGTTTCGATAGTATCGGCAGTGTAGACGTAAAATTCCTTTTTATACAGTAATGGAGAAAAATTCTGGTTTTTGTAGTTTTTATTTATTTTGATGTTGGTTTTATGTTGGCCTTTTACATTTGTATTCGGGTCAAATAAACAGAGAAATAACTTTTATTATTATAATTATCTTCTCCCCAGCGTCAGCTTGTGGTATTTAACACAAAAAAATAATCCTGAGCACCACACAATCATATGGAGTGAATATGAAGTGAAATGTGGATGGCTATTTTCTTCGTAGAAAAGGTTTTTCTAATAAGTGGAATAATTTTTCACATATTGCAGCAAAACACAAATTATAACCTTCTTTTGAAAAACCAGTGGCTCGAAATAGATTTTAGACTAACGGTTTCTTGAGCAAAGTTGAATTTGCTCCGTAGAATATTATCCACGCCTACAATTTTTTGAAAAAAAAATTAACCCGCTCTAATGTACACTCTAAACGATTTCTGTTGAATTTTACGACGATAATCCTCGGCAACGGCGTACGTGGCGTCCGTGGCGTCCGTGGCGTAGTTGGTTAAAGTGCTTGGCCGCTATGGCAAAGAACCTGGAGACCCAGGTTCGAACCCCAGCAGCGACAGAAAATTATTTGAATTAAAATGATTTTTCTGTACGGCCGCCACCTCTCTGCAGACAATGGCAAACCTCAGAGAGTAATCAAAATGCCATGTAAAGCTTCTTGAGAATAAAAACATTTCGTTCATCGCCGTTCGGAGTCGGCGTTAAGCCTGTAGGTCCATTTCTTGGTCAATTGTGTACAAACTTAATAACACGCACAACACAATTGATCCTAAGAAGCTAGGTCAAAGTCCTTTCAAGGGCTGAAATGGCCAGTTATTTATTTTTTTTTTTTATTTTTAATCGTCGGCAACGCTTTTCTAACTAATAGTGTCTAAATAGTGCACATTTTTAAACATTTTTTGTTGGATATTACACAGAAAATGTTTAAGGATTTACGCAACTTGTGTGTAAAAGTTGAAATTCTTCGTGTTCATTTTTCAACAAAAAATGTGTAAAAATATGCCCCTTCCTTCGTACCATTGCTCTATTTCATTACTCTTGCGTAAATAAAAGTAAGTTATAAGTAAGATATAGAATGTGTTTTAGTTTTATAATATATTTTTGTATTCAGTAGTATTCAATTCAAATTGTAGTTATGTGAAAACATATGTTAAGTCAGATAGCTTATTATCACTTTTAGCTTTAATTCATTTAAGAAAATTATAATTAATTTTATAATTAATTTTATAATTAATTTATAAAAAAATAATTGAAATAATGTAATCACTTCAAAAAAAAAAAACAATAATAATAGAATACAAAACTTTTAAGTTAAACTTTCCGGCTTACTAATAATTGTATTGATTTTTTTTATACTATTGCTGTTTTTTTTTTTTTTTTGCCTCGTACTTGATATTTTAAATCACGTTGATTTAGTTCATTGATACCAAATCTTCTTCCGTGAATGAAATTACACATTTCATGTTCACCATTACACATTTTCGTGTAATTTTGCACATTTTTTGTTATATTTTAAGTTTTTACACATTTTGAGTTTAACATTACAATTTTTGGTGTAGTAATTTAAACTTTTTTTGTGTAAATTTAAATTTTGCTCAACTTTCTGTTTAAAAATAAACAATTTCTGGTTATTTTCATTAAATGACACCAAAAGATAATAATTTTAGGCAACAACAGAAAATTCAACAAAAATGTACGGTCATTTTGATAGTAAATTTCAACAAATAGTTTAGAGTGTATATAATGGGTGGTTAAATTTGAAGGGCCGATGTTGAATATAAACCACACCTAAATGTCAAGTTTTTTTCTGCATTTCATTTGACATTTCTCAATTTCAGACTAACTCAATTTGAACCGTTAAAGTTATTCAGGCTTATTATGAAAATGGGCTTTCAAATCAAAATGCATATCGAGCACTTCGTGATTTTTTCGGTCAATTTAATCGTCCAAATGTGCGTACAATCGGAAAAAGTGTGCAAAAATTTGAACAACCCAGGTCTGTGGGAGATGTGAAAACACCAGTACATGCTCGCACAGCTCGTACTGCAGAAAATATTGCTGCTGTTCGCGATAGTGTGGCTGAAGAGTCGTCCACCCCAACTCGTCGTCGTGCCCAACAATTGCACCTCTCACGCTCGTCGTTGATGAACATTATGCATAAAGACTTGCATTTGCACGGTCAGAATGGTGGCAAGAAATGGCAACAGTGGATGATAAATTTTCGAAGAAAATCATCTTCAGTGATGAGGCACATTTTCACCTCAGTGGATTCGTCAATAAGCAGAATTGCCGCATTTGGGCGAATGATAATCCAAGAGTGATTGTCGAAAAACCAATGCACCCACAAAGAGTGACTGTTTGGTGCGGTTTCTGGGCTGGCGGCATCATTGGGCCGTATTTTTTCCAAAATGAGGCCGGTCAGATAGTAACTGTGAATGGTGTTGTGAGATGATAACGAACTTTTTATGGCCCGAATAGGAAGATATGGATGTGGACGATATGTGATTTCAACAGGACGATGCCACTTGCCACACAGCTAACGAAACAATGGCTCTTTTGCGCGACAAATTCAATGGCCGTGTTATCTCACGTGGTGGCGATGTCAATTGGCCGCCAATCATGTGATTTGACACCGTTGGACTTCTTTCTTTGGGGTTATTTGAAAGAAAAGGTGTACGTCGATAAGCCAGCAACAATTCAAAAGCTAAAGGATGAGATAATTCGGCACATAGAACCTCACTTATGCCTCGGCGTCATCGAAAATTTGGACCATCGGATGGAGGTGTGCCGCCGAGGTCGCGGCGGCCATTTAGCCGATATTTTGTTCCATGCATAATTGAACCATACCAATATTATCATAATAAAAAGAAATGACAATAGTTTCCTTAATAATTTGTGTTTTATTCAAAATCAACATCAGCCTTTAAAATTTAACTACCCTTTATACATATAACGTACATAAATATTTTTGAAACCCCCCCCGAAATATATTCCTGGAACCGCCCCTGTGGGGCGCACTCAATAGTAAGGAGCGTTATTAACAATTCTAGTACGTTAGTGAACAAATTGACTCTCAGGAAAGAAGTCCTTGCATGGATGGCAGATTCTAGTTTGCAGACATCTATTGCATTCAGTCCAGTAAGTTCTACTTGGCTTTCAGAATTCTTCAATTTTAATGTTATCGAAGGTATTAAGTCTGATGAGTTTTTTGGTTAAAAATATTCCTATCTATGCCTTTCTTTGATAAATTGTTGAGATATTAATTGTTAGCAATTAAAAATTCTAATATGTTAGTGGAAAAATGCTTTCTTAACCAAGGTTTTCTTAACTCCTTAATATTCCCCAGAGCATGCGCCCCACGTTTTTATGAAAACTAAAAGCCCCACTCTAGCAGAAATTATTTTATACTTTTAAGTCCGTTTTAAAAACGTGGCATATTAAAAATTATTTAAATTATTTTTTAATTTATTTAAAAATTATTTTTATAATATGTTTTTAGTCCTGTGTAAAATTTTACAAAAGGTTTTATAAATAATAAATTTTGAAGGTTTTATGTTTTATCCGTACAAAATTTGTTTTAAAAACCGAAATGGTTTGTCAAGTTCCATATATAAAACCAAAAAAAAAAAAAAAACCGAAGAAATTCATTGACATTGTTTAGGCTAGAACTCTCAACTTTACGATTATAAAACAATCGTCGTTCGCTCTGAGCTATACAACCCATTTAAATATATCATTAAAATAGCAATAAATCAAACAAACTACTTTATACAATTTTTTTTCACCTTCTGTGATGAGTTTTTAAAAATTTGAATTTGTTTCATAAAAAAACATAAAATTCGTTAATTCTGCCGAGGTTCGAACTCACTACCTACCTATCGCTCATAAAGCGATCGCTTTACGGTTTGAGCTACAGAACTCTTAGATAAAGATATTCTAAATAGCAATAAATCAAACTACTTTTAAAAATAACTAAAATAATATGTATATAAACTACTTTTTTACAATTTGTTTTTTCACCCTCAGTGGTGAGTTTTAAAAAATTTGAATTTATTTCGTAAGAAAAAAACGAAAATTTCATTCACATTGTTCAGGTTTGAACTCACCACCTAGCGTATAATAAGCCGATCGCTTTACGCTTTGAGCTACAGAACTAACAGGAAAATATATTCTAAATGAGGTAATAAATTTACTTTAGTTGTGAATTTTTGAAATTGAAAAATGTCAATGAGCTTTTCATTTTTTTGTTTGATTTTTAATATGTATGTATCAAATAATTTCGCATTTTAGCCAAACAAATAAACGCGCGGACAAACAAATATTGTGTTGTCATACAGTTCTGAGCTACATTTTAAGTTTCAAAACTCTAGCTCATCGGTAAGTTGGTTAAAAATGGATTCCAAGATTTGTACGGACAGACAAATGAAGTGAAGCTAATAAAAACGTTTTAAAATAATATTTTTATAAAAAATGATTCCTATCAATCGTTCTACACGAAAACTGTACAAGACATCCCACACATATATTCATTAAGTGGTAATATATGATGACTTTGTGCATTTACAGAATTTTTGCATCACTTCGAATTTTGTCAAGGACCTCATAAATGTATCAGTAAAAATGTTCGTACCTTGCCTTACTTGGTATGTCATAACATTGCTTCTGCTCAACTGATTTTTAAAACCTTTATATTATGGAAAAGGTAAGACTTGCAGTTTTGTATTCTAATTTAAATAATAGAAATATGTCAATCCATTGCAAAATAATAGACGCTATAACAATCAACGCACATTTTTTTTTTTAATTTTTACATTTTCTAACGTAAAGAAATCAAAAAAAGTCTGTTGACATAATTTTGTTTATGTTTTTCTTCAAAAGACAAGGGTTTTTATTTTCGAACTAATTAAAAAAAAATTTAATTGGTTATTAAATAATAAAGCTATTAACGAAAGTATGGTTTAAAATATTTTCAGATTTTTAATAGATTTTTGGAATAGAAATATAAATTTGAAACAAATAATAACTTGCTTCTCTGTGAATGAGTTGTGAAGCGAAATCATTGCTTCACTTAAGTGCATGCATCTCCTTGTATATGGTTTAGTGTTCCAAATTTTTTGGCGTTCTTCCTAATATTTTAAGGTTATCATATCGTCCCACCCCTTTATCTGTGCGACTCGAGTTCGAGACCCCCTTAAGGAACCACAAGTCTGGTGTTATTTTTTGCCTATCTTGCTTCGTTTTCGAGTTATGGCGCTTGTTTTAATTTTTTAAGTTAAAATTATATTATGGTGCACTCAGTGTGCTCGCTATGATTTCCAGTTACTTTTGCTTCAGTGCCGAGCTATGATTTGATATTTTATTTTATTTATCAAAATTTTCAAAACACAACCATATTAACGAAGGGCTTTCAAGACATGACATTAGTGTTTAATTTGGCTTCGCTTTACACAAAACATTTTTTCTCGATGTCATGGCTACACTGAAACAGACTGCACCTTCATAGTGTACGCTATTCTAATACTATGAATAGAATATTTTGTATAGCTCTTGTATGTATCACTTGTTGCGCATAACACACCAATTAAAATAATTTTCGTACAGTGAGATCACCTTCTTGGTTTGTGGATTAATCAATTTTAGGATTCGAATCCGTAAACAAATCACATATGAAACAAAAGTTATCCCATTTATCGCACATTTTAAGAAAGTCTTTATTAATATTTCATAAAAGTATTTTACCGCGGCATTGTGGTCAGTATTTTTTACTGTAATAAGAACCATAAATAAAGAGATATGAAACACTCTGACAGCTGATACAAAAATTGTCAAAAATTTCAACTCGTATTCTGATATAAGAAAATTGTGCTGCAGTGCTGAGGTTAGAAGCTCAGTTACTTCAGTGTTGTTATCGTATATAACCAAGTTATTTGTCAACCAATTTTGGTTTTATTACAAGCACTGAAAATCTCATACCCTGGACTTTATACCCAATAAGCCAAAATAATCATGTAAGAAGAATTTTTAATTTTTTTTAATAGCTAAAAGCAAATATTAAAAAAAAGATGCTCTCTCTGTTCATATAAGCGCCTATAGATTTGTAATAAATTAAGGGGGGGTAGGGTTTGTTTCGTCTAAAAAAGACCTTTCTTCATGAATTTTTTTAGAAAAAAACTATAAAAGTAGGTTTATTTTACATATTATTATATAAAAGTACAACATTTTAAGAATATTTAAAAAAATTTTTGTTAAAAAATAGAGAGAAATAACGGATTTATTGAATATCACCGCAGGTGCCTCGAAAAAAAGTCTTTGTGCGGTGACCAGCCTACAGCACCACTGGATTATCTGAAACCAAAAAATCCAAATGCGTTCTTTAGTTTATTACTTTATCTCTCCAGTGACGTCGAGCTTTTTTTAATTTTTCAATTTTTGGCACCATTTCGAAGCCAAATGACGATTTTTGACGAAAAAATGTACCTTTTTGTTATTTTAAAATTGAGGAGTTGGGTGCAATAAGGGCACAAGGTGAGATGTGCCCTTTTTGCGTAAAACAGCTCTATGGAAAGAACAGGCCCTGTTTTATGTGCCCTCAAAATATCAAGTTGATATCTCTTAAACAGACTTCAAAAAAGCAAAAAATGTGAACCTCTATATGTGCCCTTCTTGCATGGGTCGATAGAAGTAGCATACAAAACTAGCGGAACTTTGTTTAGTCAGTGCACAAACAAAAATACTGTTTTGTTCTTTGCTTTGGTTTATTCTTCTTCTTACTCTGCTGTTTTTTATTTGATTTCGGACTTTGAAGAATCAAACGCAAATTAGTATTTAATATTTCAAAAACATTTTAAAAATGAATTCGGAAAGTGATTCAAAAAGTGATTTTGAAGGGTCAGAAAGTTCATATCAATTTTCACACAGTTCAAGTGATAGTGAGCTGGAAGGTTCTACATTAAACACAAAAAACTTGGGGAGAAAACGAAACATACTCAAGGAATCTTGGAAAAGAACTATTCAAAAAACTGCGAAAGTCAATGGGAAAAGATATCGAAACACCAAAGGTAAATTTTTCAAACCTTGTATTTCAAATCCCTGTGGCGTATCAGGAAGGTATACCAATAAGTTTACCTTAATGATCAGCGTCGAAAACTAAATCGATTTAGGCATGTTCATCCGTCTGTCTATCTGTCTGTCTGTCTGTTTGTTTGTCTGTTTGTCCGTCTGTCCACACGATCATGGCCGCAAGTTTTAGGCTATCGTCTTGAAACTTGGGTAACAAGCTTTTATTTATAAAATAAAGACTATGATTTTACAAAAACAACGCTTTCCTATCTTACAAAGTCACGTAATCAAAGAAGTTAAGCCTTAATATACCCCGAAGTTTTTGAGCAATAGAACGAAAATTTAGCGCAGAAGATTTTCTCTTTAAGTGATAGCCAAGTCTGAAAATAAGCAAAATCAGCTAAAAACCACGCCTATTTTCCATATAAATTGACGTCGTTTATGAAGTTCAACCTTTATTTGATCGCATGCCGAATTAATATTTCTCTTCACTAGTTAAAACTTAATAATATCAAAACTTTACTATGCTACCAGGTTTAATTGTCGCAGCAAAGAATTTTATAGCTGTCAGGAGTTGCTGTCAACGTAAATGTGCTGAAAAGTTCTGCATAAATTTACAAGAGGAACTTTTCAATAAGTTCTGGGCACTTGAGAGTAAAGATCAGCAGGATAATTTTCTTCTCAGCTGTATGTCTCCATTTCATCCAAAAAAGCGAGTGTTAATTCCAAAAATAAGAACGAGAACTAATTGGAAATATTTCATAAGAGTTGACGATTCTCAGATTGATATTTGCAAAAAAATGTTTGAAAGCCTCTTCCAAGTTTCAAAAAAACGTATTCGAATAATTTATGGAAAAGTTCTAGAAGAGGGACAAATCTGCATAAAAGACAGGAGGGGTAGGCACAAAAACAGACCTAATAAAATAAAACCTACAGTGTGGAACATAGCTAAAGAATTTTTAGCTCAGATCCCTAACAGAGAATCACACTACAATCGAGAAAAGTCTAAAAGAAAATATTTCGAAGATTCGTCGCTTAACGTTAAAATTCTTTTCGAACATTTTCAGAAATTTTTTTTTGAAAATACTAACAACAAATTGAAGATGAAGTTCAACCCATTTCACAAGTGGTTTAGGGAAAATTCTGAATATTCTTTTAAAAAGCCGAGGTCAGATATATGCGATTTTTGTGAAAGGAATAAAATACTCTTGAAGATGAATCCCGATGATCCATGTAAGGTTCAGCAACATTTACATGAGAAAAAGGTTGCTGCATATAAAGATATGAAGAAAAAGATAATAGATGATTGCAGGAAATATAAATCAACTTTGGTGGTTGAGTTCGACTATGCTCAAAATCTACCGCTTCCCAAACTCATAGTGTTTCAACAATTTTATAAAAGCCTTCAATGGCTGTACGTTTTTAACGTACATTGCCATAATGATGGAGTAAGTGCGTTCTACTGCTTTACTGAAAACGAAGCAAAAAAAAATTCAAATACTGTTATATCATTTTTAAATGACGTCTTAAGAGCCAGCATTCAACGAAATCCAAATGTTACCAATATTGTTCTATTTTCTGAAGCAGCAGGAAGCCAAAATAAAAACTATTATATGATTAATTTCTGCTTGTGGTTTGCAAAAACAACGAAAATTTCTATCAAACATATATACCCAGTTCGTGGGCATTCATATTGCGTTTGTGATAGGAATTTTGGCATTTATGGAAAGCGTTTAAAAGTCTTAGAAGTTGTCAAAACTCCTAAAGATTATCTAGAAATCATGCAAGAATGCCGAAAAAAACCATTTCCTTTTCAGGTTATTGAAGCATCTTCGCTTATAAAAAAATGGGATGAAGCACTGAGCATATTTTTCAACAAAAAAAATAATAAGAATAAAAATTTTAAATTGAGGAAATATTGTATTCTCAAATACACATCTTCTGGAATGATGCTAGTTGCTGAAAAATATAATGAACTTTATTCTCCATTCAACTTTTGGAAATCAGAAGATCAAGATAATTTAAAAGTTACTTTGAAGTCTGAAACCTCGGTCGAAATAAAACCAGAAAAAGTTAATAATCTCAAAGAATTAATGCAATATTTGGATAAGGTAGATTCAGACTGGTATGAGAGGAATATATTCACCAAAGACATAAATTCTAATACTTATGAATTATCCGATGAAGACGATAGCGCTAGTGACCTTGACTATTAAGGGGTAAGGCCTAATATTTTATAACTGAATACTTAACAGGTTTAGGGACTTTGGATGTAAGCCCGTTATTTTTGATTTTACTTTCATGAAAACATTAATTTAAGTTATATAAAATATCGTTATCTTTTGAATTTATATTGACTAACTTAAAAAAATGTAACAGCAAAATAATTTTGGGTACAATAAACCCCTTATCCTTTAAACTTTTTGAAAAAATATAAGACTTATTTTAAATGTATAAAAAAGTTAAATTTTTATTATCAGAATATTTTAAATGATCAAAACAATAACAACTCTTAAGAAGTATAATTATTTTCATACTGCTTTTTAATTACTAATATACAACTTTATGTAACAAAAACAACTTTGGAGCACAAAATGTTGATTGTTTTAATAAACTTTTGATTTTGTGCATTAAAAACGTGAGATTTTTCTTCAACACCTTGTTTTATGCAAGAAGGGCACATCTCCCTTTGACTTCTCTCTCAGTTTTTGAAGAGAAAAATGCAGAACAGATTTCGCATATATACAAATTAGAAAGACAATATATGAGTAAAAATATTTATTAAAATTTTTTTTATATACTTCAGCAACAACAAATTTATCACACATCAAAAACTTTATATGCAAATATCTCAAAATGCAATTTTAACAGAAGTGCCCTTATTGCACCCAACTCCTCAATTGTTAGTAATTAAAAAATTAAAAAAAAACTCCACGTCACTAGAGAGCTACCTATATGTAAAATATGTGTAAAAAATTTCAAAACGATCGGTTTAGTAGTTTTTTCTGTAGGTTGGTCACCGACTTTAAAAATTACATGTTTGGGAAAATCGATTTAAAGTTTTGTACACTAAGCAGCAGTAGGTGGAGGTACGGTCATTCAACCTACTGTAACTTCGTTAGTTTTGCTCCTGACCTAATGACCTAAAAATTTAATACATTATTCTTCAGATGTTGTACTTTCAGAAACAAAAATAAAAAAAATTTAAAAAAATAAAAAGTTGTCAAACCTTTTGTCAACAAATTTCAAAATAACAAAGTCCAATAGTAGTTTTCCATTTCATAAATTGGATGTAGTGACTGTAACTTAACTTTATAAGTTAACTTATTAGTTCTTAGAACGGGAATATAATAAAAACTAGCGACCACCGGTGCGCGTTGCTGCCCACAATGTGAGCGGAAAATTGCAATGTATCTTGGTTGCGAGCGTTCAGCGCGAGCGGCTTGCGAAAGCTTTATATTTTTCTGACCATGGTATAATAATACATGGTAGCATTGACAACTGCTTATTTTCTCTTCAACAGGAAAACATAAATTGTCAAAAACAGCTTTTTGTGGAAATACATCAGCAGCTGCTGTGGTTGTTGTTTTTTTTTCACTTCAACGTTTTCAACATTGCTTGTGTTTTCAATGGCGGATTGTGAGCGCTCTCTTTTTGAGTATATTTTTTGACAGTATATGATTTCCCAAGCAACTGTCAATGCTACCATGTATTATTATACCATGTTTCTGACTTTCATTTTGTTGTTAACAGACGCTCGATTAAGAAGAGACAGAAGAGAGCGAAATGTGAGCAGCGAATAGTTTTGCTCTGAGTTTGACAACGTTGCTCTCAGCTGCTGTTAATAAAAGAAAAACCAGCATAACAACAACAATTATATGCAATTATATGCAAACTTTAATAAGCTACAACTTAAAAAATATAAATTTTTAAGAAATAAAAAGTCCAGTTTGCACATCTACAGGTCTAAACCTATCAAACCATACTAAATTCATTAAAATTGGACTTGTACTTAAAAAGCCTTACGCCGGACAAAATTTGTGTTTGCGTAATATATATAAGATTGTTGGGTCTCTGGGATCGGTTAAAATAAATTACTCTGCTGCTAAGAATAAGAATGCGAGAACTAATACGATTTTGTGTGTATCCAGTTTATTGGTCACTTAACGACTAAATGAAACAATATAAAAAAATGCATATGAATGCTCAAGAAAGAGTTTCGGGTTGCCAGACTATTAAATTGTAAATCAACTTTTTAAAAAAAAAAATAATATAATATAATAATAAACAAGCCATTTGAGCCCAATTCCTTGGCCCAATTTCAATTTTACACAATTGATCGTGAACCTCCTAGTTTTATGCCGAATCTACATGTTCTCAAGAAGCTTTACATGGATTTATTTACTCTCTGAGGTTTGCCATTGTCTGTAGAGAGGTAACGACAGATCAGAAAAATTTATTTCAATTGAAAATATTTTCTGTGTCTAGTAGCGGATTCGAACCTCGGACCTCGCAAAATTTTCACCGAGTGGTTTAGCGCACTCAGCCACGACAACCACAAAAATACATTTCTGAGTCTTCAGCTGTTATAAATATAATATACAAACGTAACAACATATGATTGGATACTTAATACATTACAAAAAATTAAGAATTTAAGATATTATTCATCTAAATGATCTTACATAGATCTTTTTAAAAGCTCAAAATGCGTTCTTTGGAACGGTTGTTAGTGATAGCCATATGTACACTATTATTTGCAAAGTTCGCAACGCATCGTTTCATTATGCACTTAATTCTAGGGATGGTTAAATTATGAGAAGAACAGAGATGTTACAAATGTTATTTTAATACATTTTTTCTAAATTAACTTTATATATTTGGCCGGCCATTAAAATTACTTGATTTTTCGAAAAATTACTGTCATACTGTATGAGCAGTAAAATTACTGTAGAAAACAGTAATTACTGTGCCGTTAACATCAGCGAAGCAGACTCTCATACAAGCCTTGCTACTACTTTTTTGGAATACAAACTTAATAGGGGTATTCTCTATGCCTAGGATATGCCGTTGCACGGTGCAAGATTAGGAAATGTATAACATCTGCAATTGAGAAACAACAATGGCGGATTGTAAGCAACAAATTATTTGCTCACTTGCTACAATTTTAGCAACTCTGACATAAAATTAATTCACTTCAAAACAATCTTGTTATATATCAAAATTGCCAAAAAGTATTTCAGATGTATCTATTATTTTCATAAGGACTATAATTATACTGCCAATTATGCCGAGAAAGTTACCCGGAATTTATTTTGACAGAAATAATCTAAAATAACATCTACTTCGATGCAACCCTGTATCAAGGTTAACCTAGATCGTATCATACTTTTAGGCATAGCCTTAAATTGGAAGTAGAACCTAAGTAGCTTGAGTGGTTCACAGTGCAAAGTCATACTAGACTACTGATGAGTTGGTGTAGCGGCCAACGAAACAGTCTGTATAGTCAAGCTGTATGATTTGCTCTATACAGAGCCGTTGTTGTTGGTTGTTGCCTTCTTTGTCTTCATGTTGTCTTGTTGTCAACATGCTTGGCCTAAAGCTCAAATTTTTTCTCAATATATATAATGAAAGACCGTATTCAAAATATTAAGATTAAAAAATATTTCATTTTTGTTAAGTAAAGGGTGTTTTTTTTAGAGGTATAGAACTTCGAATTGAAATAAAACACAAGAAAATCGTTTTAATGTCCATCAATTTGGCTTTATTGGAAGGATAATTTTATGCCATTAATGTTTAAATATGATTTCGGGCATTTGGCCGCCGCGGCTGGCTCGAATAAAGCCAATTCTACAGGTCCAATTTTCAACCACTTTTTCGAGCATATGGGGCCGTATGTCGGCAATAACGCCACGAATATTGGCCTCCAAGTCCCCTAACGTTTCTGGTTTGTTGGCGTAGACGAGCGACTTCACATATCCCCAAAGAAAATAATCCAATGGTGTCAAATCACACGATCTTGGTGGCCAATTGACAGGTCCATTCCGCGAAATTATGCGCTCATCGAATGTTTCCTTCAATAAATCGATTGTGACGTGCGCTGTGTGGCATGTAGCGCCGTCTTGTTGGAACCACAACTCATCCACATTCATGCCATCCAATTCGGGAACAAAATAGTCGGTTATCATGGCTCTATACCGGTCTCCATTAACGGTAACTGACTCTCCAGCATTATTTCGGAAGAAGTATGGCCCAATGACTCCACCAGCCCATAGAGCACACCAAACAGTCAGTTTTTGTGGATGTAATGGCGTCTCAAGGATCTCATGTGGATTCTCTTCACTCCAAATGCGGCAATTTTGCTTGTTGACGTAGCCATTCAACCAAAAATGAGCCTCATCACTGAACAAAATTTTGCAATGAAAATCAGCATCGAGATCAATCTCATTTTCGGCCCATTTGCAAGGGTTGTTCTTTTGTCAACCTGTTCATGATGAAATGGCAAACCAAACTGAACATAAATGACATTAGAGTTGCCAGATTTGACCACAAAATGCCAGTTTTATCTCTATTCGAAAAACAAACCCCTAAAAAAAACACCCTTTACAAATGCAATGGTAATTTAGTCAGTAAAAATATAAAAAAAAACAAAATTTAAATATATGCTTTTTTTCTAAGTAATAAATGTTTCAAATTGCTTTAATTTTTTAGCTTGGAATGCGCTACTTTTGTTCGAAAAAAGTTTAAACTTTCAAAAATTCCATAAAAATATCAGAAGAGAGCATCATTAGCAATTATCTATCCAAAAAAAAAAAATGTATTTTTGTTAAATTTAAAAAACTGTTGTCATCTAAAAATCGAAAAAAGCGCACTGTGCGCCGCCTACATAGCCACCCTGCAGTCGGTTGTAACGCGTGCTGCTAAGGACCGATACGTTGAGGAGGAGGGAAGAGAGACAGACGTATTTCCACGCTAACGCCAAACTTAGGCTACTCCATACAATGCCATGCCTTGCAAGTTGGTTTTTTGCCCTCTTGTTTTTATGGGAGTTCAAGTTTTATTATATATGTTATGTTGTAACACTTTTGTAGCAAATGCGCGATATATTAAGGAAAGAAAATGTGTATTGCTCTCCCGAACTTAGGAGTTATCAATATCTTCAACAAT
The DNA here is from genome assembly GCA_943735915.1 of Pherbina coryleti. NCBI lineage: Eukaryota > Metazoa > Arthropoda > Insecta > Diptera > Sciomyzidae > Pherbina > Pherbina coryleti. The sequence goes on from OX030950.1 coordinate 117,939,106, forward strand.
TTGTGAAATCACAAATATTTCGCAGAAACAGAGTTTCTTTTTTCAAAGCTAGAATCCATGAAAATAATGCATAAATGTTATAAAAACTATAAAACGCAAGCATACAAAACAAAAAGTTCAAATAAGATTTATGAATACAAACCCGAATATTCCATTATTGAATTTTGAGTAGAGGATATATCACTGGATCCGTCATCAAAGCCACGACGCTTTGATACTAAGCCCGGAGGAAGGGATCCCGGCCCAGAAGGAGATGGCATTTGTCTTCCAGTAAGAGCCATTCCAGGTGACGGCGCACGACGTGGCGGAGTTGAACGTCCCAGTCCTGAATCTGTATCTAGCCGGAGAAGCGAATAACATGGAATCACAAACCACGAATTAAAAAATTAATTAATGGAATAACAAAAACTTTTTGTATGATTTGATGAAGATTCTTTATTTTAAATTAAAAAAATAACTAATGCAGAATTTTTGAAACTTAATTGAATAAAATGTGATAGAACTTTATACGCATAAAAAACAAAATATAAAAAATAAAATATTGCGCTAAAAAATTATGCTTAATAAATTTGATCATATCCCCATAACACCATATGGGAATAGGATTAAAAATACTACTAAAATTCTACTACTACCTACTTTTTCAAAAAAAGTTTTATACTCCATGTATTTTTTGATACATATTTTTCGATTTATTACCTAAAACGACCTGAATTTTGTGCACAAACAATTAAAATTGTCTTTCTACGCCCGCTGTTTTGTGCAAAATTAATATTATTTAAAAATCAACGATTAAACCCAAAGAACCCTTTACTAAACAGAAATTTTTTCAGATGCACCAGTCTCCACATATCTTGTTCACCGCAAATTTAAGGTCTTTCGCGGCATTGCATTTTTCTACCTTATCGACTAATATTTTAGGACCAAAATGTCAGGGATATATCTTAACACATGTCCAATAAGTCCCGAGACTAAGAATTAAAAAATTTTTGTTTTGCAAATATTCTTCTTTATTCATCAACATAGGTTCCTTCAAGAGCAATACATTATTCCACCGCTTTTCTAACTTTTCTATACCGGTTTTGTAGAACGAATTGTGCTTCGCCTCAAAATACGCTTCAGCTTCAGCCGTCACCTCTTCATTGAAGCCATTTCTGAACTAAACGTTAGATTGCCATAAAATTTATACACGTATTGTTTGAAGGTTGGAACTATCGAAATGTTATATTGATATTTCGTTAGAGATACCACTTAGAAGTTAGTCTCGGGACTTATTGGACCATGTGTTAAATAGTTTTAGTTTAATAATGTAAAAAGTGTTTGGTCTAAAATAAAATACAGCTTCAAAAACAAAAAAACAATTTCACGTGTCTTTTTTACATTACATTCGCATTCGCTATGATACATTTTAGCATTCGCTTATGAAAAGATGTCAAATACTGCGTCGGCGATAGACGCGAAGCATGCCGTTAACCTTTCCCACCGTGTTACTTATGTGGTTATTCCAAGCGAACGTTCTGTTAAAGGTTACCCCTAGATTTTTTGCGCAATCCTTATATTCGATATTGCTACAATTCAATGAGAGGTTAGGGGCAGTGGAAATGCCAATGATTTTCTTCGCGATCACCAAACATTTTGACTTTTTAGGATTAAGGCTTAAGCCGCTTTTGAGTACCTAAGTACCAATATTTTTAAGGATAATATTTAAATATAGATACACAGTGATATATGTAGGTTCTAACCAGAGGTCTGCAGCGTTACACTGCAATTGCTTGTACACTAAGTTAATACCGGGTTTTTGTATGACTCAATATCATTGATACCATGCAACGCATTCTGCGCTATCGAATTCACTTCCAAAGGCAATGATTTTGCAATAGCCGATCAAACCAATGCCAAACACTATGCGATGTTTGCTTCGATTTCAGCCGTACATATCGGTGTTTGTATAGAACAAGTATGAGTATGCACTGCAACGCATGAGCGCAATGAATATAAATATGAGCTCTTTTGAGTAATTGACTCGTATTCCATTGCATGTTGATTGAACTTCGGCTAAGCAGTGATACGAATGATTGCTTACGAACAATGAAATCAGCGCAAACACTGCAAATTGACTGAATATTAAAGTAAATTTTGCAGTATATGTGCTGATTTCATTGTTCGTTAGCTTAAAATTCGTATCACTGCAACTTTATCAATTTTTTTTTTAGATTACAGCATGGAGCGCGTAACTAATTTGTATGAGGGCTGTTCACATTATCCAGGCTGTCACATAGGATACTATTGAATGTTGTTATCTCGGTTTTCATGCGATTTATTTAATATTTTTAAATATTTAGAAAGTTTATATTTTATTATATAAAAAAAAAAAAAAACAAAAATCATTTCGTGACATGTATTTCAAAATTCTTAGATTTTTTCTCAATTATAGCGGAAAAATTTAAGGTAAATTAAGGTAAAATAAAATTCAAAAAATTTTTTTCTTTTTGTTTGATGTTTTCTTTATAGTTTTAAGAATATACATACACATTTTTAAATCGATATTTAAAAAAAAAACAGAAGCTTTAATGGTTTTCGTTAACCTATGTCTAAACTCCATACAACGTAAATTTGTTATAATATTCAGAAATTCAACATTGTAATGCAACTAAAGCAGGCCGTATGGAGAAAAAAAAAAGCGAAGGAACTCGAGGAACAACATTTTGGGACTGCTTTTGGATTGCTGTATGGACCTGGCATTGCAAATTAAATAATAGTTAGCGCTATCAACCGATAATTTTAAAATATATGCAAAATTTTGAAATAAAAAACTTTAAACGCGATTTCCTCGAAACTAGTTTTTTTAAAACGGTTCGATAGATAACTCGAAATCTATTGGTTCAATTTCAATGATTTTTTTTTAATATTGTTCGTTATTTTGCATCCCCCTTAAATTCAAGTATCTATTTTTTTTTTGTTTTTTTATACATATATGTAATTTGATTTTTTTGTTTCCGATACATGGGAAAGGCCATATCCATCGAACCGTTTTGGATGCCTTTTTTTCAATGCTATTTTTAGCGCCAAACGCAAATTTTTCAAGTCGTGTAACTTTTTTTTTTTTTTTGATATATCAATGTCGGGTTTTTTTTATTCAAAAATAGACGTAATATACTTGTGATTTTTTTTTTTCGTTTTGTATATAAATATATCATGCTGGTTGTGGAATCCGGCGGATCAGTTGCGGGGGGAAAATGATTCGATCTCGTTGATTTAGCTATTGTAGAAACCGGCGAGCAAGTTCAATACGGATCGATAATAAATTTTGCGGATTTGCAGCGATTGTTGAAAACGCAACCGATCCGCACTTTATACAAATTTGTTCACTTTTCATCCGCAATAAATTTGGTGCGGATCAGTGCGGATTTAAAGAAAAATATTCAAAACAAAGAATGCGATACATGATTTCAGTGTAATTTGAGGTCGTTAAACTCGAATTCAACGTAAAAATTATTACTAAATTTCGATATTTTTCTGTTTGTTAAAAACAATTTTTAAAAATTTAAAAAAATTGTCAAAAAATGTTTTCTGTTTTCAAGACAAATTTTAATTTTTTTTTATATTTCAATTTATTTTTAAATTTATCAGAGCAAATGCAAACATTTTTTGTAGCGTACTAAGCCGAGGTAAGAAAATTAATGCCGCTCGAAAAAAGCCAGAAATACCATCGGCATCTGTACCAGAACCCGCAGAGCTACAGCTGCAACGTCTTGGTTTAGAGCAAGATGATTAAAGACCCATGTAACACTTAAGAAACATCCTCACCAACAAGAGCTACTGCGATGTGTCCTGACAGCTCTTCTGAAGTGCAAGGTGTAGCAGAACTCTCGCTAAGAGCTTCATTATGACGGGACAATGTTGCACTCACGTTTAAGCAATAGATTTCTTTTAAGTTTGCTTTTAAGGGGAATGCGGATCGAATCAACTCCCGCCGCAACTGATCCGCCGGATTTCACAATCAGCACGTATATTTTACCCCTTTTCCCATTGCTTTCAAAATGGCTCCTCAAAAAAAAGTTGTCTGAGTAATGACGCGTTTCAAAAAAATTGGGACCACCTATTGACTCGCTGTTTGATGGATATCGTCGGAAATTGTGTCAGGCAGGTCCCTTACCTCGGAAATACCGGAAATGTCAAATTTGACAAAATGGCTCGCATTTAAAAAAAAAATAAAAAATCGACCTATTTTTTTTGGGCTTTAATTGCCTCACCCCCGTCAGGAGAGGGATTTTGGCCGATTTTACAGTTAAGGTCCAGCCCGGGATGATGATGGGTTAAAATGGCACCAGCCGCATGTCTCTATCTAGTCTAGTTTTTGACAAAACGTGTCATTAATAGAAAAAAAAAGTCATTTCGAGAAAAACGCATTTAAAGTTTTATTTAATAAAATTTTTACATTTTTTAGTGAATAGTTCATTTTAAAGAAATCCAAATAATCAATCTGCCAAATAATCAATCTGCCCGTTTTTGGCTGTTACACGTATATTACACCTTAAGGGGGGAAATATACCCAGAGGCCGAAAAAAGGTCATGTTTGTGAATTTTTTTAAGGAAATCTAAGGGATATTTTTAAATGAGGGTTTTTATACCTTAAAATATGCACATTCAAGAGTATGCTTTGTTTTTTTTTATATTTAACAAAAAAATTAATATCAAGGTAGATACAGCATTTTTTGTAGAGCGCTCTGAAAAAAGGTGAATTGCGGTGACCAAGATTGCTCCTCCTAAATTCATCTGCAAAAAAAAAATTAATAATATTATTAAAATAGATACTTAAAACTCGTACTTGTCGTAGCCGGTTTTGAAAATATTGATTTTTTATAAAATGGCGGACTTTCGAACGTAAAAAAACGATTTTCGACCAAAAATTCGTCATTATTTTGCCTATAAAAAATGAACGAAGCTACACAGAAAATAAAAGAATTGATTTATTACCTAAACTAGTTTAGCTAATGTGAAAGTTTCTATTTCACCTAATCTTTTCACCAACTTTTCTACTTACACAGTTAATTTAACAGTCATGCATTAGGTAATTCAACTAAAATTTTGCTTTTTAAATCATCTAATTCTTCTAGTTATTTTACCTAATGCAAGTTGTCGATTTGTTCGTACACTAGGGAAATAACGCATATTAGCATTATCCACGCCTCAGTATAATTTTTATATAAATATTTACGTGGATAAATCAAATGCTTTCCTTACAACTTGTTTTTTCCCCGTATTTGAATTTTATAGGAGCACAGCGCTCTCCTATAAAAAACATAAATAAAAACAAAGTGAGAAAATTTTACAAAAAGTAAAGTCTCATGCGAGAATTGAACTCGGACCGCTGGCGTTATAGTCAAACGCTTTACTGCTGTGCTGTTACGCCGTTTTATAACTTGTGAACAAAATGTATATAAAAATATGAGGTCCACAACTCTGAAATTATTTTTCCACTGGGCATCTACAGCAATTTGATTAATTGGTATGTAGCGTAAATTCCTGTATTGGAAATTTAGCTCAATAGATAAGGCGTTGGTTGTTGAAATCTTGAGATCACAGGTTCGAATCTCAGCGGTTGCAAAGAAATTTTTTCAGTCATTTATACAATGTATATATCTCTCTCATTCTATCTACTATAAAACAAATCTTTCTTCTCTATGATGTGACGAAATGAAGTAAAGTCACATAAGGAAAGTTTCACTTCAAAATAGAAATTGCAAAACAAAAAACATATTTTTTGCATATTTTTTGCACGGCATTCCCACTCTTAAGTGGGAATGCTATCTAAATAATTAGATGATTTTTCTACACTTAGTAGGTGGCTTGCCTAATCTGAAGTGGTCATAGTTTAAAAAAAATGAGCTTATTCTTCTAATAAATTATGTGTCTTATCTATTTTATGGTTGAAGGTACACCTAAATATTTAGGTTTTTTTAGCTACTCTCGCAGTTAAACTACCCAATATAATTGCATATAATTAACATTTAGAAATTGGTAGCGCACCTAATCAAATTCGTTGACTGAAAATCACCGGATTACTTTAGCTGAATTCACTACATTTTTAGGTAAAAGTTCTACTCTTTTTTTTCTGTGTACGAAAAAAAAAAATCCTATGACAAGTACGAGATTATTATGAATAAAATAAGACTGCAAAAAATCAAAACGATCGGTTCACTGAGTTTCGAGAAATCTTGGTCACCGACTTTGAAAACATGGTTTCGAGAAAAACACGTTTGAAAATAAGGGCCAGCACTACGCGCTCTAGAAGGCGATTCACTCGACTTGAAATTTTCATCACATATGTTTGAGACTTAAAGCTTTAAGAAACTGCAAAAATTTTTTAAAAAAAAAAGTTCTGGGTATAAAACTCCCCTTAAGAAGGTGCATTGCTACGCTTTTAACCCGAACTTTGAAGGTCTTTTGTGCAGGGATCGTAATTATTATAAGCGATATCCAAAAACTTGAAGTTTAATTATTAGTTTTAGATTTTTACTTTATTGCTCAACAATAAAAATTATCTTACGATTTTTATTGTTTTGAGCAGAAATAATAGTTTTTTTATTTTTATTTTTCTGTTCAAGAATAAGAGTTATTTTTAAATTTTTATTATTTTGCTCAAGAATAAAAATTGTTTCTCAATTTTTTATTTTTTCGCTAAGAAATAAAAGTTATTTCTCAATTTTCATTTCTTACGCTCAAAAATAAAAATTATTTGTCCAGTTTTATTTTTTGCAGGTAGGGAATTAATATATCGACTCATAACCGCCAAAATATCTTAAGCGACATAATATCCGATTTATGTTTTTTGATGAAAATCGATAATTTGCGATGGTTTACATCGTCTGTCAAAATTTCATAGGTGTACGAAATTAGATTATGAATTTAAACCAAAAGCAATTTTAGCTTAAGTACACACTACATGTTTGTTTACATTTTTCATGACAGCAAAGTGTCGCTTAAGATGAAATTCTCTAAAAGAAATTAATCAATATAAGAGATAAAATTATTAAAATAAAATTAATAGCAAAGAGATAAGTGATAAAAGATAAAATTAATAGCAAAGATAATTAAAAAAAACCTTCTCCTGTAAAATTTTCTTTTTGGCGCTTAAGATATTTTGGCGGTTATGAGTCGATATGTATAATAATCCTAATATTTGTATGGGAGCCCCCATAAGGAGTGGTTGGGGAGAATAAGTCCCGAAGGGAAAAATTTTCCCTTCGCAAAAATAATGGGGGTCGGTCATACTTATTAACCCTCTCCGGCCCTTCCTTAAAGCCCCCCTGTTCAGGTGTAGGGAATAAATACCCAAAAACCATAAAATTTGTATGGGAGCTCCCCTAACGAGTGGTCCAAGAGAATAGACCCCCAAGGGTAACATTTTCCTTTTGCATAATGAAGTGGGTCGGTCATACATATTAACCCTCTCAGGTTCTCCCTTATATGATTTTTTTGCATTTATTACTCCACCTGACCAGGGGGGCTTTAAGGAAGGGGCGGAGAGGGCTTACAAGTATGACCCTACGGAGAAAAGAACCGGTTCTGAACGTATCACGTGATAGGTCTCCAAGATGTTTGTGTCATGCAGTATTTGAGCTGATTGCCTTTATTTCGTTTCTTGTGAGCAATCATACTTACCACTGCTTACCAGATGTTTAAACCAACTAGCGCTGGTTATCAAACCGACAAAGCAAACGGGAAATACCCAGTCATACGAAAGACTACCAACGCAATTGGATTCGCTGGCGGCAGTTCATACTAAAGCCCTACATGAGTGCACTCATTCTTTCCTACACACAGTGTGATTTACTGCAATGTTCACAGTTTGCTCTCATTCATAACAGTGAGAGAGTTATACTTGATCAACACTAAAGCAAAAATGAAAACAACAGTCAATACTCACATTCATCTCTCGGCGATCAAACTCAACTCAGAACTACGAAAACGAGTAGACGTGTTTCTTTCGGTGCTATTTTATTAAACGCAAAATAACTAACGTATAAGTCTAAAAAAATTTAATTTAAAGAGCAAACATTGTACCGTCAATAATCTCTTAATATTTAACACTGTCATCTTTTTAAACAAAATATTTTCGCGGAAAATAATATAATAACAAAAATATAAAATGTCAACAAAAATTAAAAACACAAGAAGTGCTGCAAACAGTCGTAAAACTGCTGCCCCGGTAACCCCCCTTGGATCGTACAGATCGTATGACTCATCGACTTCAACTACTCCAGGGCTTTCAGATGCAGGTCTATGTGCTCAATTGAACTGCATAAGAGAAAGCATCGTCGAGCAATTTACTGGAGCAATAGCTGCATCGGAAGAGAGGGTGATGCAGAGGATTGGTGAGGTATCTGCTGAGCTATCTAACATGAAGACTACTATGAGAAAGCTGGTAGAAAGAGTTACTGTTGTTGAAGCTGCAGTTGCTGAAGTAGATATGATTAAAGAGAGAATGAAAGAGCTGAAAATGCAATTTGAAAAACAAAAAACAAATGCTGAAGCAAATACTCCGCTCTCCTCTATACATAATGATGAAGTGAGAACGCTGATGTCGCAACTGGAAGCGCATGAGAGTGATGCCATTGCTGCTGACGTCATAATACACGAAATCCCCGCTGTGGCTAATGAGAACCTTAGCAACATTCTTAGCAGAGTTTGCTCACTTCTAAAATGTAACTCTCTTAGGCTGCGTGATGTTTTTAGAGTGCGTACCAACAACAACAACAACACCAACACCAACACCAACACCAACACCAACAACAACAACAACAACAACAACAACAACAACAACAACAACAACAACAACAACAACAACAACAACATCAACATCAACAACAACAACAACAACAACAACAACAACAACAACAACAACAACAACAACAACAACAACAACAACAACAACAACAACAACAACAACAACAACAACAACAACAACAACAACAACAACAACAACAACAACAACAACAACAACAACAACAACAACAACAACAACAACAACAACAACAACAACAACAACAATAAAGCTGTGATCATAGCGAAGCTTTCGTCAGCATATGAGCGTAATTGTTTGCTGAAAGCTATTGCTGCAATTCGCAAAACAAACAAGCGGCAACTCACACTCAATGATATCGGGTGTGGAGGAGATGAAAAAATTTATCTCAATGAAAGCTTAACTAAAACTAATCGCTCAATTATGCTCTATGCTAAACAGATGAAGCGCGAGAATAAACTTGTGGCTGTATTTAAACTGCGTGGGCGAGTGTTCGTGAGAGCTTCGCGTGATGGTGAGGCCAAGCTGGTAAATAGCAAAGATAGCGTTGACTGCGTTGCTGGAACATTAAGCTGACTGTTAAACTTTGGTGATATTATCATATGTATCTATTCTAGGGCATTTATTATAATGTATTTTATATTATTTCTCTACACTCTTATTACATTAATTCCTTCTTTACTCTACTGCCTCTATGCCTAAATTTATTTCCTTCTACATAACTATAACTATCTTACTTTTGAAGTTGGCTCGTGGTATGAATATTATGTCATGTCGTAATGTATTGTCTAATGGTGCTGTAGATAATTATAAGGCTCTAATTAATATTCTCTGTAAGCAATGTAATGGGTTGAATGTAGTTCAGTTCAATGCTAGGAGCTTAAATGGGTTTACGCTTGAATATGCAAGATATATTTTTGAAATGTCGTCTGTGGACGTAATTTGTGTTACGGAAACATGGTTTAGGAGTGAAATTCCGGACTCTCACTATAATTTTAATGGTTACAAACTTTTTCGTAGTGGCAGGTGTGCTAGAAGAAGTGGAGGTGTTGCTGTGTATTGTAAGTCCAATCTCAATGTTATGTTTGTCAATAAATATTTTTTGTTTGTGGTGATTTTAATATAAACTTACTAAAAAATGATGTGGCAACTGATAACTTTCATTATCTATCTTCTATGTGTGGATTGAAAATTGTTAATAATTCTGTTCCTACTCGTTATATGCGTGAGTGTGAGCCAATTCTTCTTGATGTTTGTTTATTGTCTGATATTTCCCTTCTTCTTAAATTTGATCAAATGAGTTTTCTGTCTGATCATGACTTAGTTTTTTGTTGCCTTAATGTTAATCTACGTAGAACTGCTTCTGTAAGTTTTTCATATCATGACTATAAATCAATAGACTATACTGCCTTATATCAAAGCCTTACTGACATTAGATGGAATGATTGCTGGTTTCATGATACAGTTGATGAAAAACTTAGGGTTTTCATGAATAGTTTAAATGATGTTTTTGATTGTCATGTTCCGTTGCGGACAGTGCAAGTCTTAAATAATAGCTGTCCTTGGTTTACCAATCGTGTATTAGTTGCGATTAGGCTTAGAAATAGAAAATACTCTATATGGAAAAAAAATCGTTCTGAAGCTAATTGGAATGAATTCAGAAAGGCTCGTAACTCTGCAACTCTTATGGTTAGACAAGCTAAAACCGATTTTTTTAACTCCAAGCTGAACCCTAACTTGAACTCTAAACAGTTGTGGAAGAACATTAAAAAGTACAGAGTTTCCAGTAAGAATTTGACTGAATGCAATTTAAACTCTGATGAACTTAATAACTTTTTTTTGGGAAGTGGTAACCTTGCCTCTACACACAGCGTTAGCAATGCGGACTTGACAGTGCCGGTAAGAAACTCACTGTTTCCTCCCTTTGAATTTGCTCCTGTTAGTGAAGATCACGTTGCCATTTGCATAATGAAGATACATTCTAATGCTGTAGGTATTGATGGAATGCCCATTAAGTTTGTAAAGTTAGTCTTACCTTTCATATTATCGGCATTAACTCACATTATCAATCATTGTATAACCTGTTCCAGATTTCCTGATTTATGGAAGGCTGCCACGGTTTTACCCGTGGCTAAATCTGCATCTGCCTCTGTACCCACTGACTTTAGACCCATAAGTATCTTACCGGCTCTTGGAAAGGTACTTGAGAGGATTATGGCTAACCAAATTACGGAATATTTAAATACTAATAAGTTGTTATCGCCGCTACAATCTGGTTTTAGGACTGGTCACAGTTGCTCCACTGCTTCAATTAAGATCTTGGATGATATTAGAATTTCCTATGATCAAAACTTTTTGACTCTGCTTTGTCTTATCGACTTCTCCAAAGCACTTGATTCTGTTAATCATACTCTTCTTTGCCATAAGTTAAAAAACTACTTTCAATTCAGCTCAAGTGCTACCAATTTTATAGCCAACTATCTGGAAGAGAGACTGCAGCGGGTTAAAGTAGGAAATCTTTATTCTTCCCTCAGATCAGTTGTAGCCGGAGTCCCTCAAGGGTCTATCCTGGATCCATTACTATTTTCTTTATTTATAAATGACGTTTTTTCAATTTGTAAATTTGCAACTGATCATGTATACGCTGACGACATTCAACTCTACCTCTCTCGACCAACTGGACTGTTAGAAGACTTGACTTACAGACTGAACTGTGACTTAACCTCACTGAATAAGTGGGCTGTTACCAACCTGCTTCTAGTCAATCCCTTAAAATCAAAAGTTCTCCCAATTACGAGGAATGACTCTTGTTTTATTGATATTCCTCCCCTTTTTATAGGAGGCGAAAAACTTGAATTTGTGCTTAAAGCGAAAAACTTGGGACTTATAATTAACTCTAAACTGACTTGTTTCGATCATATCAATAACACCATAGGAAAAATATACGGAACTTTACGTTACTTACGGACTTCATCTGACTTCACGCCTACTGAAACTCGTCGCAGACTAGTCGTGCAATTAATTATGCCACACATTATGTACTTTGATGTCGTTTATTCTTCCACTTCTTGTGGCATTTAATAGTGCTGCTAGATATGTATATGGAGTCAATCGCTATGATCATATTTCACAAAGAAGTAAAGGAATTCTTGGCTATGGTCTGGTTGAGTATTTAAACATTCGAAACATCTTATTTCTGCACAGACTTATTCACACCCAACGCCCCGCATATCTCTATGCAAAACTTCAATTTTTCCAGAGTCAACGATCAACCAACTTTGTTGTTCCTAGATGTAATTACCTTAACAGTAGTAGATTTTTCTTTATCAGTACCACTAAACTTTGGAATGCTTTACCTATTTTTTTAAAGCATATAACTTCACGAACCAACTTCAAAAAATCCATCTTTAACTATTTCAAATCCTTCAATCAATGAAACTTTGCTCTGTTTTATTCTTTCTTCTTTGTCTATGCCTTACCTCTTTTCTTAGTTTTCTATACAGTATAACTTTACTACTACTCTATTTGTTTATAACTCTATTTATATTTTGTTACCTTACTTATTAGATAAGATATTTAATTCCTAGTTATAATTATATCCAATATAACTTATATCTCATATTATTTATAATTTTGTATTGTATTCGTTTTATGATATTGTTATGTGAAATAATTTCTAAAAAAATGTTAGATTTAAATTAAATTTTATGAAATGATTAATTGTTAAATTTCAATGAAGTGCTATAAAAGACTTAGTCGTATTGTACACCATCAAATTAAAATAAATTCAAATAAAAATGCAGCAATAAACTTGCAAATTTGATCTTAAAAAAAAAAAAAAAAATTAAATTTTCCATAGTACGTTTCCTGACCGAGTAATAATTCCTTGCAACGATATTACATTCCTGTTGCAAAAGCTGCTATCTTCACGACTTGACGACGTCAGAATTTTTTATTTTATTTTTGTCGTAAGGCGATGCACAGTGGAATTATAAGCAAGCGTAGGGTAATTTAATTAAAAATTTTTTTTATTTTTTTGGTCAACTATTTTTTTAAATATGCAAGAATATAGTCCATTTTAAAAGTAAATCTAATTTTTTACAAAAAAATTGCCTACATATAACCATAGCGGGACAAGAAACGTCATTAAAAGCAGAACATGAAAAAAATAACTGTGCTCGTAACAAGGATTCAGTATGTTTAAAGCTCAGCAGTTTTTTAAAAACACGTTGTAATAAATAAATTATTTTGTAAAATTATTTATTCAAGTGTGGTAAAATCCTGTAAGTGTTTCTACATAAATCCTTTCGGAGCTAAATACATTTTTACCTTTTTGGTAAGTACCAAATTTAATTTTTTTCGCTTTCGTAGACAAAATCTTTCTTATATGGTAAAATATAGAGCACTAAAAATACTTATTTTTTTAATTGATCAATGTACTAACAGAAGCCATCAACAAATCTTGCGGCTAGCTGCGGCACCCATACAATTTTGTTCAATTCCAACATGACTCCCAATATTTCAAGAGTAGAAATTTTTGATTTGTGGCTTTCGACATCGAAATATGAAAAAGTTGATAGAATTATAAATTCTCTTTGTGGACATATTTGTTTAGGATCTAATGATAAATTTGATTTCGACAAATTAAAATCATTCGTGCGTCGTCTAGCCCAACAATTCAGCCTAAGATGGACAAAAGCTTCCCGAAAAAGGGAGCGCTTTGTTCTAGCAAATAAAGATTGGCTCTCATTTGAAATTGACCTAACTCAATTTATTTCTTATAAATTTGGTGGACCAAAGATCTCACTTTCTGTTGGTAGGCCAATAAAAAATTTTGAAGATTGTTGCCAAAAAGTAAAAATGAGGAAGGCTAATGAACTTGCAAAAACCCACGAGCAAGGTGTACTTTTTCTTTCTACTGAATTGAAAATGAGATCGGCTTCCCCAAAAAGAGGTACTACCATTAAGAAGGCAAGATTAACTGTTGAGACTCCTTAAAGTATTTATACTGAACAAGCTCGCGCTCTGACGTAACTAAGGTGACGTGGATTGTCAAAAACAAATAATATTCATTCAAATTTATTAAAAACAGCATTTATTTAATATATTTCAATAAATCTTGAACTAAATTGCTATGTTTGTGTTGTCTGCATTAAAAAAGGTAATAAAAAATAAGTAAAGATTTTTAGGTTATAGGGTAAGTAGGCGTGCTCTTGTTCTGATTTCGCCCATTTTATTGTCAGATGTAAGCTATAATTTAAAAATTATTTATACAAAATTTAATCTCGCTATCTTTATTCGTTCACAAATTATTAATTAAATTACCCTACTAGAGCATATTAGACCACTGCGATGTATAAATCTTTCATTTTTGTTTTTAAACATTTGCCTTAGCTCAATGTTGCATTAGTCTAATTTGATTGCGTTGGCTTAAACAGGCCTTTATTGTCGTATCATATTTTGTACCCTAGCACTAATACTCAGCGAGTAATAATTCTATGTAACAAATTTGCTGTTCCATTGCTTAAAAAGCTCCCCCCAAGTCTGGAAGATGTCTTTAATTTTGTTTTTATTTTTGTCACAAAGTCAAAAAATTAGCCCTGCTGTCGTACCATTATTTAAATCATGTCACCTATAATTAGCTAGTAACAAATGAATTTAACGCTTATGCATTTTTTTTCGACATTTTTAAAAACCTGCGCGGGAAAACGTATTGTTATTACGTCAAAATAAGCGATACAAAAATTTGGCTTGATTTTTTTGAAAAACGCCCGAACTCTTTGGAGATTGAGAGAAAGAGGCAATGAGAGGCATATGAATGACACACTGCTTAATGACTTGGAAAAAATCTCCAGGTGGGGACTTGCTAATAGAGTTGAGTTTAATGCTAGCAAGACTCAGTGTAGCCTGTTAACTCACAAACGAATGAATTGCCCCTTAGCTCCCCTCAATATGAACGGTGTGGATCTAGCGGAGTCGGATGCTCTTGACGTTCTCGGCATCTCGACCAAATCTGATCTTCGTTGGAATGATCACATTTTCGATGTGTCGAAAGAAGCGGCCAAGTGCCTAGGTTTTTTAAAACGGTGTAAGAAATACTTCACTCCAACTGATTTACGCGTGATCTATACCTCATATATAAGGCCGAAAATGGAGTACAATTCGCACATTTGGGCAGGAGCTTCAAGATCTTATTTGGAGCTTCTGGATCGAATTCAACGACGTGCGATATATCTGATTGGAGATGAAAACATTTCATCTTCTCTCAACTCTCTTGGGCATCGACGCAATGTTGGTTGCCTAAGCCTTTTATACAGGTACTATCATGGGAAGTGTTCAAGGGAGCTACATGAACTGACGCCATCAGCTCGTGTGTTTCCCAGGTCCACTCGGGCAGCTCACCAAGCCCATCCCTGTACCATTGCGTTGATGCACAATAGAACCTCGCATTACCGAGATAATTCGTTCTTCGGTCGTACAGTAAAATTGTGGAACAATCTCCCTGCGAGCGTATTCCACGGCAGTTTTGAGCTATGTAAATTAAAAACTAATCTTCACCGACACTACTCTATCTTTCCACCCTCCAACTAACTATCACCCTTCTTCCGAATCAACACAATGCTTTCGCATTTATAGGGGCATCCCCTGAGCGTTGGTTTAGTCTAAAAAAAAAAAAGTGGGCGTTGTGGGTGGGTGTGATAAATTATATATGTTTTTTTCGACTCATAAAATTAAAAAATTCTTAAAATTTTATTTTACTTAAATCTGTCAAACACTTCTTGAGTTATTGCGGAGTACAACATAAAAAATACCTGTAGAGATTATCATTACAATGATCTATTGTACTCATTGCTATTGCAGTTTTTTTCATTGCCTTGACTGTGAACTGCTTTTAGTGTGCCTCTAGCAATAATGATTTAAAGCAGCAATGTCTTTGTACTCATTTGATTTGCACCCATTTCGATTCTTTGTCTTCGCTGCAGTCGTTCATTTGATTTGTTTGCTGAGAGCAAGACATTGCAGTGTTGTGTAAAAATTGTGAATGTCTTGAAACTGATTTCAAATGCACTCATGCAGCCTTTTAGTTCATACTTGCACTGCATTAGGTGTGAGTAGATTGCAAGTATCAAAAATGGTATCGCTTGCAGTTATCTGGTTCTAACGCTTACAGGTAACGTACAAATTAACGTCATCTGCGTACATATGGATCTTACAGTTTTCCAAAATACAAAGTAGATCATTTATGAACATGGAGAAAAATACAGGTCTCAAAACAGAACCTTGGGGGCACCTCTTTTAAGAGGGCACCAGGTAGAAAGATTGACGAAACATGGCTAGCGAAAACAACTGACGACCTATAGGTAAGATGTGACGTAATAAGAGTCATGGCAGATTGTGTAAAGCTGAATGTTTTATGTAGTTTTGTCTCTTAAATATCATGGTCGACTGTGTCGAAAGCCTTAGAGTTGTCAAAAAGAACTAAGAACCCAACTTAATTGCAATCTATGCCAGCACGCAAGTCTTCAGTTGCATCAATTCTGGCAGTGAGGCAACTATGTTTGGCCCTGAAGCCCGATTGCCTTTCAGTTATAAAACCGTTTCTGCGCAAGTGTTAGTTAATTTGTTATCTTAACCCTATGCAACTGACGTGCTCCAAATTTAACAATATTCCTGACGTGGGGTCTAGCAGAACTCACTTTTAAACTGATTTTTTATGATGAAGTTTCTGACTGAAACTCTCTTGACCTTATTCCATATAACAGCTTATAATTATTAGGCTAACATAAGAATAAAATTTGAAATAAAATATTTTTTTTTTAAGATAAAAACGAATTTTTTATCTTTGAATTTCACGTTTGTACGCACGAAGTTTTGATTTTTGGTGTCTCTCAGACTACGACGTTAGCTGCAGAGGGTTAATAACAAAACATAAGAGCTTTGGATATAAATAAGAGGATAGCTATAAGGCGGTACTCGTGATGAGATTTTGGTACTAGTAAAATTTTAGCTTCCTTACATTCGTTAGGCTAAAGTGACTTCATGAGCATAGTATTTAAAATGTGAGTTAGATAAGAGAGTATCTTCTTCGTAAACAAAATTTTAATGAAATTAGGGTTACTAATACTACTGTAGGCAAAAAATACCGGGAAATTTGAATTTAAAGTTTTTCCGGGATTCCGATAGGGACAAATGTTTTCATTTTTAAGTTGGCACTACGGTTACTGACATCTGTGCCAAATTACACGTAAAAATATTCATTAGTATTTGAGATACGCGTCCTTTTGTAAATAGCTATAAGTAAATTTTTCGTTTTTTTTATAATATCTGAAAGTATTCAACAACGAGAAAGCGTTGAAGACTAGGGACGGCCAGGAAGACCATCAACATCAACTGATGAGCTACACGTCAACAGTCCGAGACCTTACTGACCTTGTTGGACTATAGGAAGGATCAGTTTAAACAATTTTGAGTGACCATTTGGGCCTCAGAAAAGTGAAATCTCGATTGATGCCAAAAAATCACTCGTAATTCGTGATAAATTCGTCAAAAACTCGACCCATATTGTTCTGCAACCACCGTATTCGCTAAACTCAAGAGACCACTCCATGGACAACGTTTTGAATCGATAGAATAGATAGCACCGAAACGAAGAAGGAATTGAAGCCTATTTACAAAAAGACGCGTATCGCAAACACTAATGAATATTTTGACGTGTAATTTGGCACAGATATCAGTGACAGAAGTGCCAACTTAAAAATAAAAACATTTTTCCCTTTAGAAATTGAATTTAAATTCAACTTTCCCGGTATTTTTTGCTCACAGTAGTACATATCAGAACATAAGCTTGACAAACGCGAGAGAAGCTCAAGCTAGAATTGACATTAAAAGAACTGTCAATAGTCTGATAAACATTATAACCAACCGAAGGCATAGGAATATTAACAAATTTTATATTTAAATCCTCGACATCCACGTTATCAAAGGAACTAAATGATTTTCTACAAAAGCCAATATAACGTATCTCACTCCACACAAAGGGAAAAACATAGCAAAAATCCTCGCATTGGAGCAAATCAAAAGGTTGGGGGAAATGATTTTTTTCTTCACGCTTTATAATCCACACATATTACTGCAATTGATTTCAATTGATTTTACGTACAAAGAAATAGGTCTTTGAAATAATGTATTTTTTTCGAATCAGCAGATTTTTTCCGAATTAAATAAAGTGTTACTTGTTCAAATCAATTCCGATCGATCAAATCCTTTAGTTTCAATAAGTTGAATCCGTTGTTACCGAGTACTATCAAAAGGTTTTGCAAGAGTTTGCCACAAATTGAGTTAAAATTGATTTAAGTTAAAGCTTTTTATAGTAAAAAATTCGTTTGGGTATTTTCTTACTTAAAGTCTGTTGGGCTCAAAATAATCACAATAACGTGGCTGAATATATTAGGGTCATGTATTGAACGATCTCCTAGACTATTTTTTAACAAAATTGACACTAGATAGCTCTGAATCTAAAAAAAGGTAAGTGCATTCACGTTACTTATCTATGTCACGTGACCCAGACAAGGTTTTTATAACAATATTAGCAACATTAATGGCCGTATTTTGAAAAATGGTCGCTAGCATGTCACTTGAGGTTTTTTGTCGGGCAATAAATTTAATAAGAAAACAAAACCAACAAGACAAAAAATTATGGCAGAAATGGGTAAGGAGATAAGAAATTTAACATTTAAAATACATCAAGAATTTTTTTAAACTACCGATGTCTCAAATAGACTCGTTTGCACAACATTTTTGAAACGAAAGTCCTATAATATTGCCGAAAAAGAGCAAGAAATTTGCAAATGTTTAGAGGAGATGAGAGTCCAATTGCCGTCCACTAATTATACAGTACAGGCTCCATGAGAAATAGGAATAGAAGATGGGCACAAAATTTTTGATTTTTTAATTTTGATTTTTGAGAATTAAAAAATAAGATATTAATAAATATAACGCTAAAATGAACTAACTAAAATCTACGTAAAACTTCTTATAACGAGTTAAGATAATCTTTGACAATATATTTTTCTTAAGTTTTTTATTAACCTTTATACATTTATGAAAAGAAAATGAGCATAATATTTTTTATATGGTTTTATAAAATATTTTCCCCATATGCCAACTTTTAACTGCATTAAAACATTTTTAATGAAGATTTTATGCCTGAACTTCTAAAATTCTTGAGCACGGGTATGCTTATTTTTGATTAGCTTTGTAAATCCATTATAAGAATTTCGATATATTTCTTCGCTTCTACGCAGTACAGTTTTCTAAGTCATAACTTCCGGCTGTAGGGTATCAGGCTCTGTTAAAGAACAACAAGGGAAACTTACATCAGTCTCTTCCCTGAAGAATTCTGTAAATAATACCCAAAATTCAAGTATCTAGCATTAATATTATAGATGCTAGCGTTAAAAACAGGTGATGCGAGGGTTTTTGCTACGTTTTTCCCATTGTGCGCCACTTTACTTACTGTTCACCACAGAACTAAACTTATCACCATAAGAGCTTTCTGCAGTTTTCACCTCTTTCACCACTGTCGAACGCAGAATTTTGAAGTATTCATATAATTCTGAAGTTCTATTGAACCAAGGACATTGCTTAAGAAACTTCTTTGGTGTTTTGTATAGACGAACTTTTTAAAAAGATAATTGACATTGCCATGAAAAAATTCATGTTAACCATTAACTGGGTTAATATAAAAAACTTGTTCCCAGTTTATATCAACTATACCTGTTTGAAGTCGTGCGTAGTCTATGTTATTAAGTCACGGTAACAGAAGCAATTTACAGTCTTATTGAGTTAAAAGTCAAAAACTAGGAAAATAAGGTCATGTTTAGAAAAATTAGATGCATATAATTGATCGTACTTTGCTCTAGTACAATTTTTTGCTAAGAGAATATTTGAATCAAATTAAAGCTATCTTTGGAACGAGAATTTTCATTACTATGAGAGCTTATCATGTTTAAAGAGTATATAGAAAAAAGGAGTAAATTCAATACATACTTTATGATAAAATAAGTTTTCTTCGCAGCTGTAACATATAAGAATGTGAAAACAAGCTAAAAATTAAAATGAAAATGGTAGAAATTAAAGATCAAAATATTAGTAGAAATTAAAGAAGATGTTCGGAATTGAGAGTTTCAATAATTTCTCCCAATTTTGCCAGCGAGTCAACAGACAAAGCATTTCTTTTACCCTTGAGCTTTACATGTAGTCGCTGCGCCACAAAAATCAACTATGTGTTTATCGACAACTTTATAGGAGAGCAAAAAAACAAATTTATTCTGCGCATTCACAAAATTAATGAAATGTCATTATTTTGTATTTTTTGCTACGGAATCCCAGAGATAAATATGCAACTTCTTACTACTGTACGAAGTGAGGATGAAATCTTCCATTTTTCCGAGCATGATTCGGGTAATAGAGAGAAAAATCAAAAATGATAGAAACAAACTTACGCGTTCCGCAAATGAGAGATAGAGAGAGAGAGAGAGAGATCATGAATTCATTCAGCGTTATTGGTAGACTTTGGAATAATTTGGGCCCATACTTTTGGGCCCATGCCTAAATATTTTTTTCTTATTTTTATAATATGTATATGGACCTCCTAAATTGGTGTAATAAAATTTTGTAGATCTGGAGTGCTTTAGGAGATAAAATTGTAAAAGTTTAAAAAATTTATATTTTTTCGTATACGAAAATATCCATATTTTTATATAGAAAAGTAGTTACTTCTACTTTACTTTTCCGCAAGAATTTATTTTCAATTTCGACAATTTGATTAAGCGAGCGCACATTTGCATTCGTTTTTGTTAAGCAAAAGCGCTCCGTGACGTTATGCACTCAATTGAGAAAGAGAGCATTACTTAACGAGACTGTGGAACGCGTTAAAGCCCGAACAGAATCAAAACGATTGGTGATTCTCTCTTCTCGCCTATCGCTAGAAAATAATATTGAAGTAAAAGTAAATATGTTCCAAAAATTGCAGCCAATTTTGATAGTATTAAAAATAATAAACATAACATGCAGAAAACATGTGCACGTGCATGTACATGTGATGCATAATTGACATGCAGAAAACGTAAACACAGACAACACTTGTCAGAAGATAATAAAATTTAAGAAAAGAGCACTGAACGTACCTCATCATTAGGAAAAATACGGCAACACTTATCATGCTTGACAGCACTCAAAGAGAGGATCACCAGAGAAAAAAAAATAGAATAGATTCTAATCTGACGAATGTTCGTCGCGATTGACGACCAGCGATTTGATTTCGGACGTATTCATACGTTTTCATGCATTCTATTGCTTGAAAATGTCGCCAATCGCTAATCGCTTTGATTCTGCTTAGGCTCTTAGAGCCCACTGTTGGTTGTCGGTTGTCGGGTGCGCTGTGCAACAAAATATATGAAAATCTATGCAGCTGCCAAATATTAAATGGCCGTAAAAACGCTACAATGTGTTCAGTGCTGTTTTCTTAGTTTTTACCATGAGCTAACGTTTTGTTTTGTATGAGTGTGTTGCATTCGATGAGCTGAGGTTTCGTTTTGCGTGTGCATTTGTTGCATTCACACACCTAAAAGCCGAATTAAAGAATTTTTAATTCAATATATTCGGGGCTGTCATAGAATCCAAAAGCTGTCGGAATTGGTTTTAAAAACGACAAAAAATTTACTTTGGTGTCATGAATTCCGACATTATTGGTTTTATGTTCGAATCGGAATTAATATCGGTTTTTGGTGTCACAGAAACCAATATTATCGATTTTCTTATCGGAATCAAACCAAGCATCTAACCGTTGACAGATTTAATTTGCTCGAGTTTTTTTCTCTTGCTAGTTGATATTTCGTTGAAATGTAAGTAAATTCTTGTTCTTTTATAAAAATAAATAAATAAATCTACAAAAAAGAAAATGTATTTATAGCTATATTTATAGATATAGATAACTCCACAGTAAAAGAAAAATATGCTAACGCCGACGCAAGCAGCTCAAGTGGATTGCTGCAATCTATCAAACTCTTCTTTTCACCTTTTCTGAGCTCCTTTCTCCTATTAATAAAGAGGCTACAACAGCTGAAGCCATTTTATGCTTATGTATTGCTTCTTATTTAACATAATCAGAAAAAACACTTAAATTTAATAAAATTGTGAACTAATGAAATAAATAAAATTTCCACATACACAGACAAAAAGTGAGAAACAGCTGATACGAACATCGGTTTTGTTTATGTTCGAAAAGATCTAAACCAAGACGATTTTGTGACACCAAATGAAATCAGAGTTGGTTTGCTATTCCGACAAAAAGCAAAACCGTCTTGGTTTCTATGACAGCCCCGATTAATATTACTTATATCAAACATAATATTAAATTATTATACATAATATTGCGATATGAAATTATATCGTCTCCTAAAACCCAAATTCATCAAGCATATGCTTTCGCCCATAACGCTGACTTGACACTGTGCGCAAGAAACGTTGGAATAAGTAATTTCAATAGCTAAATATTTCATAAATTTTCATCACATATTTCAGCCGATCCACATAACTGATTTTTTTCCTACAAAATATACCAACTTTCGGCAAAGTGCCGTTTTTAAAAAAAAAGCTATGTGGAAAATATCACATAGCTGCTTTTCTTAGAACATTATTCTTATATATGACTTGCACATTAAGTCGTATCGAAAAAAAAAAGTTTGCAATGCTACCGCCTCATATGAACTATTATGTCGAGTAAATTACGGGAGTGCCAAAATTGTTTTTGTGGGCGTGGCAAAAACTGTCGAATCGGTTTTTTGTCTATAACTCGGTTATTTATAGTCCAATTATTAAGTTTTACATATCGTTAGAAAGGTTACAGCAAGGGCTATATGAATGTAATAAAACTTTGAACTGTGACGTCACCTTGTACTAGTTCTCAACATCACTTTCTTAAATACCCCCCTAATCAAAACTTTTTTGATGCAAACAAAAATAGCTTCTTTATAGCATCGCATTGTAATATTTAGTACGTTAAGCAATATTGTTGTTGTTGTTGTATTTTTTTCCTTCGTGTATGTTGTTGAAAAACCTGTTCTTGTTGTTGCTTTCTGTTACACCATAAACTATAAGTTTTTACCGTCAGGGTGTTCATTAGACCGTACCACCTCCTATGGAAAAAAAAAAGTTCGCCGTATACCAGCGAATATGACGTATTTTTGCAAGACATTTACGAAAAAATTTTTTTTTTCAACAAGAGGTATCAACACTATTTTTGTTGTGATTTATTAAATATACAATGTATTATTATTTTATTTTTTCACTTTTGCTTTTTACGTTCGCTGATTCGCTTTCTACAGCCACATTGAAAATAGTAAAGCAATTTCAAACACTGGCTATTGCAATTCTTTTTAACCGTGAAAAAACAGTTGAAAATTGCGTCCGTCTAATATTTATTTCAAACACGAGTTTTATAGAGTTTTGATCATTTTCAATAAAAATCGACCAAAATTATTTAAATAATACCAAATTACCAACGGAGTATGATGTTATACATTTTTTATTGTATCTGCGTCATAACAGTGATAAAAGTCGAAAGTTCGATGATTTTAAACAATAAGCTGTTAGAAATGTAATCGTTTTGTGGCAACGCGACGGCATACCAATTATAACCCTAGCGGCGGTTCGGAAACGTATTGATGTACTTGTGAATACCTATTATACAATTTCTAAAAATCGATTGAGATATAAGGTGAATGCTTGGAATAAATTGTTTAAAATTTCGCGTTGCAAGTGTGACATTAAAAGCAACAATCTGTGTAGTTGCAACACTTCAAATAAAATTCCAGACGCAGCAAAAATTGCCTTTATTGATCAGTGCGGTCCACGATCAATGGCATTAGATGATGTCTATGAAACAGTGTCGATGAGAACTGCCAAAAAATAATTGGTCTCTTTCAGTCAAAAACATCGATATGTCATTCAATATAATCAGACTTTTAATACCGATGATATGATGCAAATGAAAAAAGGGAGCACTACGTTCGGCAAAAACTTTTCAAAAATTTTTTAAAAATAGTTCTGCTGGAAATATCGATATACTTCTGAGCAAAAGATTAATAATATTTTAAGAGCTTTATTTTTTTGATATTAGGGTGGCACATTTGGATGGTAGGAACTAAAGGGCTGCATGAGTGCATTTGAAACCAGTTTCAAGACATTCACAATTTGTACACAACACTGCAATGTCTTGCTCTCAGCAAACAAATCAAATGAGAGACTGCAGCGAAGACAAAGAAAAGAAATGGGTGCAAATCAAATGAGTACAAAGACATTGTTGCTTTAAATCATTATTGCTGGAGGCACACTAAAAGCAATTCACAGTCAAGGCAATGAAAAAAACTGCAATAGCAATGAGTGCAATAGATCATTGTAATGAAAATCTGTACTGGTATTTTTTTATTCTGTACTCCGCAATAACTCAAGAAGTGTTTGCCGGATTTAAGTAAAATAAAATTTAACGAATTTTTTAATGTTATGAGTCGGAAAAAAACATATATAATTTGCCACACCCAGCCACAACGCCCACTTGGTGCAATTAATGTCTTCAAAAGGGAAATTTTAGCATTTATTTGTGATATTTTTTCATTATTTATTTATTTTTTATAGCTTAATTAATGGTTTAAAATTTATGTAATACTACCTGGATGGTTTTGTCATGTTTTAATCTGAAATTAGTAAAATAAACCAAGTTTTGTTATTTAATGTCGTTACAATGTTAATTTATTTTAATTAACTCTTATTCGGCATATTGGGATCATAACATCCCACTTTTTTGTGTTGTATACGTTCTTTTGCTTTTACTATAACTTTTTTAATTTCCTTAATTAAATTTTTTGCCTATGAAACTTGCATATGGAGCATTCCAAGATAATCGCTACCAAGGCAAAAATTTTATATTTTAAGATATCAGATTAAAACCTATTATTTATGGGAGAGATTTAGTCTTAGTTAAGTGTCATATTTTAAAAAATTAAAAATAAATGGTAATCTAAGATATTTTTCACTTTTAAGTTAAGCTTTATAACGAAAAATATTTTTCACTTTGTAAATAGAGCAGCGATGTAAGCACCGTTCTATGCGTCAATTAGTTGTCAGTAAAAATATTAAAGTGGAATATGAAAAAAAAATTGACGACGGTAACAGCTAGTTGTTGTAATTCAAATTAAGTAAATTAGCAGAAGCGATATTTTAGATTATTTAAACTTGCTAGGTTATTTGTAACACCCGTCACAAAAAACAACAAAAAGTTATGTCAATACAAAAGTTGTAATCCAATTTAGGTGTTACTTTACAAAAGTAAGGCTATGCATGCAGCTTATTAATTTCTAATATTATTTTTGCTCATTGTTTTTGCAGAGCGCCAATTTTACTCGATAAAATTGTGTAACACCCGTCACAATTTTTTTGTTTTTTCTTAACTATTACACCTCGATAGTTAGTTAAGATTTGTATATATTTGAATAGGTCTGTTGTTCTTTCATACCCTACACATATTAATGTTACGTAGGTTGACTTTTAAGACTTGAGGTTTGCCAACACTAATGCGAATATATCAAATTTGACATTGTCATAGTAAAGTTCAATATTTTTAATGTTGAACGTACTCAGAAAGTTTTGTCATACGAGTGCTTTTTGAGTTGTTTACAGATACTTGGAGCATTTATATTGGTAAAAAAATGGAATTAAATGGTTAACATTTTCGTGCGACGATTTTCTACGACTTTCGATGTGGATTAAACCAATAGCAGTGTTCTGATAGAATTCGATTTTGTTGAAGCCCCATCTCAAGACACCATGTGTTGCTGGTTTTCTAAATGTGATCATGGTCGCACTTCGCTACAGGACGAATTTCTAAATGTCGTCCAAAACATGGTAGAATTATAAGGTAGGGCCGAGTCGCTCAGTGCCCTCACGCGTCAACGAAGAGTGGATAATAAAAAGGTTGGCTAATTGTCAAAATGGCGAAGTTCGTAGAAACCTCAAATGAAATAAAAATATTATGTTTTCAAGTTGTAAATAGTGCGTGTTAAGTTGTTAAGTTTGTGTTAATTTGAGTGGAAATATTGTAAAAACATTGTAAATAAATCTATTCAATGCCGCGGAAGTGTTAAATTTGAAAAAAAGCTTGCACAAAATTAAACTTAAAATCAACAGCAAAACATGAATATAAAGAAACTCGAGATTAACAGCTGATTTTGACAACTAGCCCCCTTTTTTCTGCTTTCTACTCCATTCGTCTCCGAGTCGGCCCTACCTTATAATTCTACCATGGTCCAAAATAGGTTGTTGTGACACAAAAAGTTAAAGTTTCACTGTTTCGTTAATTCTCAACAAGCAAAGATTTGCAACACAAAAAAGAAACAACTACAGACACTACAGCTATATTCCAAGTTGATTTTACCGAGAACTGCTCTTTAACTTCATTGATTAGACATTCTTCGCAACGGGCACTGGAAAAGGTCCCATCGATGGTATCGGCGCAACAGCGAAGCGCAGATTATGGTGTGTCACGAAAACTCAAAAAGTAAATTTAAATAATATATTCGATTGCTTCGATTACCTCGCCAAGGACCTAAAAGGGATTAGACAGCACAGACGTCAATATAATAAAGGTAGTTCTTCTAAAGAGGTGGGAAACTTTAAAACCTATTCCGTAAATACAAAAAGTCATTAGTTTATGCACATGTGGGAAATAAAATTGCATACGGAACAGCAGCATATTCCAAACAACATAATATTGCAGTATTTGAAGATACCATATCCTGTGATTGTCTCCTTTAATTTGATTAGTTTTAAATTTGTTTTTATTTTTCTACTGTAACACCCGTCACAATCTGTGTAACACCCGTCACACATTAAAATTGTTATAAAAACCTCCAAAACGAGTTTTTAATTTTTTTATTTTAATACAGGGTTAATCGTCATAGATTATTTAATTGACAGAAATTAAAATGGTTTTTTTAACAATGCTAGTTTGGCTAAATTTCACAAACA
The DNA here is from genome assembly GCA_943735915.1 of Pherbina coryleti. Lineage (NCBI taxonomy): Eukaryota > Metazoa > Arthropoda > Insecta > Diptera > Sciomyzidae > Pherbina > Pherbina coryleti. The sequence continues at coordinate 117,965,996 of OX030950.1, forward strand.
TTCAAAGTGAAGTCTGATTTTTCAATGAGTACTCGTAACACCCGTCACAGGTACTTTTATAAAAATTACACAAACATTGACCATGATTTTGAAAGATTTTTTACACGGATAGACAAGCATAAGAGCAATTTTTTATGACTTCAAAAATTTTAAATAATTTTATCTATGCTAAAATATTGATATTTTAAGGCGTGCAAATGTAACACCCGTCACCGTGGAATGTTCCATATTATTTAAAATAAACTTATGAGAAGCTAAAAAAATAAAGTAAAATTTTTGTATCGCTTATTTTGGCGTGATAACAATACGTTTTTCTGAGCAGATTTTTAAAAATGTTGAAAAAAAATACATTGACGTTTGATTCATTTGTTAGTCGCTAATTATAGGTGGCATGATTTAAATAATGGTACGACCCCAGGGCTAATTTTTTGACTTAATGACAAAAATAAAAACAAAATTAAAGACTTCTTCCAGACTTGGAGGGAGCTTCTTAAGCAATGGAACAGCAAATTTGTTATATAGAATTATTACTCGCTGAGTATTAGTGCTAGGGTAAAAAATATGATACGACAATAAAGGCCTGTTTAAGCCCATACAATCAAATTAGACAAACAATTTCTGACTTCTTGGGGATACAGAGAGACTAATGCAACATTGAGCTAAGGCAAATGTTTAAAAACAAAAATGAAAGATTTATACATCGCCTTACGACAAAAATAAAAAACAAATTCTGACTTTATTTCAGGCCGTGAAGATAGCAGCTTATGCAACAGGAATGTAATATCGTTGCAAGAAATTATTACTCGGTCAGGAAACGTACTATGGAAAATTTTATTCTACGACAGCATAAATGTGCTTTTAAGCCTCATCACGAAAATATTAAAAAAATTTGTAGAGTCAGGGCTTCGGGCAGGTAACCACTTAATGCAGTAGAATGCAACAACAATAAAACGTTGCATGGACGTTGCAAACGTTTTAACTCTGTGACTACTGGCGCAACGGTAAATTTTATAGAACGAAAATGAAGGTTATTTCTTTGGGCTACATGAGGACCCACAGGAGCCCGTCTAATGTAACGTAAACACATCATTATTGCATGGATTAATTGTATGGAGCTAAGGCAAAGTTAACGCACCAAAAAAAGCACAACTAATAGAGAGGCAAAAGCAAAAGCAAAAACAAAGACAAAGACAAAAGCAAAAGCAATAACAGCAACAAAACCAACAACAACAGCTAAAACGAAAGCAACAACAATAAGATCAACAAAACCAACAACAACAGCTAAAACGAAAGCAACAACAATAAGATCAACAATAAAAACAAGAAAAACAACAACACCAACACCAACAACAACAACAACAACAACAACAACAACAACAACAACAACAACAACAACAACAACAACAACAACAACAACAACAACAGCAACAACAACAGCAACAACAACAATAACAACAACAAAAACTACAAACTAAGTACCAACAAGCTAAAAACAAAATTTGTGGCGACCCAAAAAAAAAATTTTTTTTTAAAACATGCTTTTTTTTTAAATATTCAAGATTATTTATTTTGATTCAATATTTTCAATTTATTTGATTTAATTAATAATAAGATTACTAACATCATCCAAATCCATCTCAATAATAAAATTAAGCCTTCGCAATCTCAACTGTATAAATGATTTATTGCATTCAGTGCATTCAGTGCTTTTCGTCTTGTTTGCTATGACAATGATTATTTTGCATTGCTTTTAGTGTTTATGAACGAAAGCAAGACGTGCATTGATTGCCGAGAGATGAATGTGATTATTGACTGTTGTTGTCATTTTTGCTTTAGTGTTGATCAAGTATAACTCTCTCACTGTTATGAATGAGAGCAGACTGTGAACACTGCAGTAAATCACATTGTGTGTAGGAAAGAATGAGTGCACTCATGCAGGGCTTTAGTAGGAACTGAGATTTGAATGATAAGTACTAGAACAGTGCACCTAAGGTCAATGACCTCTATAGAGGTTGAGGAGTGTTATTAACAATTCTAATACGTTAGTGAAGAAATGATTTCTTAACTCAGGTCCCTTGGCTGTCAGGATAGAAGACCTTGCATGGAAGGCATATTCAAGTTTGTAGACATCTATTGCGTTCAGTCTAGTAAGACTTGGGTTTCAGAATTCTTCAATTTTAATGTTATCGAAGTTATCAAGGCTGGCAATTTTTTTTTTAAATTTTCCTCTCTATAATTTATTAGCAATTAAAAATTTGAATATGTTAGTTGACAAATGCTTTCTTAACTAAGGTTTTCTTAACTCCTTAATATTCCCCAGAGCATGCACCCCACGTTTTTATGAGAACTAAAAGCCCCACTCTAGCAGAAATTATTTTATACTTTTTAGTTCGATTTAAAAACGTGGTATATTAAAAATTTTGTTTTTAATTGTATAATTATTTTCTGTTTTTTAGTCTTTGCCGATTTTTTTTTCACCCACAGTGGTGTATTTTAAAAAATCTCTATTTGTTTCATAAAAAAAAACAAAAATTTCATTCACATGGTTGAGGCTCGAACTCACTACCTAGCGTATAATAATCCGATCGTTTTACGCTTTGATCTACAGAGCCCCCAGGAAAATACATTCTAAATGAGGTAACAAATTCAGTTGTGAATTTTTGAAATTTGAAAATGTCAATGAGCTTTTCAATATTTTTTTGTTTGATTTTCAATATGTATGTATGTACACAAAGGGAAATAACGCATATTAGCATTATCCACGCCTCAGTATAAATTGTATTTAAATATTTACGTGGATAAATCAAATGTTTTCCTTACAACTCGTTTTTTTCCTGTATTTTATTTGTACCACACACCTACACACACATTCCATACAGCTGAAATAGCCGACAAGCAGCAACAGCATCGCACTCTGTTCCTGCAGTTATTTCTTGCAGTTGCAGGTTTCTTATAGTTCTCGTTTAGTTTGTGTTGCAAGGGTAATATAGCATGCATGTTTGGTCAATATGATTTGTGAGTGCGATGGGTGATGTATGCGATGGTGAATCTATGTAGGGTGGAGTGACAACTCGATATTTTTTTAAAAAATATCTTGCAACGGTTGTCACTTACCTGCATATTTGCTTCATACTTTCTCTTACTTTTTCTTCGTCTTTTCTTCCTCTTTTCTTCCTCCTCTTCAACTTAAATGTGTTGTTTTTTAAATTCAATATTTTGATATAAATTTTCTTTAAATGCGATAGTTTTATTTTCAAATAGTAAATATTTGAAAGATATTGAAATATATTCGTGCATAATTTTAATATATTTTTTATTAATTTTATTTTAAATATTTTAATTTTTTATTTAATTAAAAAAGTATTTAAATAAATTTTAAATATTTACGTAGTCGATTTAAGTACATGCGTTGGTGCAAAAATGACTCGCTTTTTGGATAAATTAAAAAATTTTTTGGATAAATTTAATATTTTTTTCCCTTAGTGTATGTATGTATCAAATAATTTCGCATTTTAGCCAAACAAATAAACGCACTTACAAACAAATTAGATAGTATTGTTCTGAGTTACATTTTAAGTTTCAAAACTCTAGCTCATCGGAAAGTTGGTCAAAAATCGATTCCAAGATTTGAACGGGACAGACAAATGAAGTGAAGCTAATAAAAACGTTTTAAAAAACTAGACAATAAGCCTCTAAAACTTCTAAATTACCTGCTGTCTAGTTTTGAGTCTTAAAAATAGAATTACAGACCTATTCCGGTGAATTGACGAAGTTCAACATATTTACAATAGTAAATATATTGACAACTGTCAATATTTCCTATTCTCGTTCAATTCGAAAAGCTCTTTTCTTGACACAGTTTTCAATAGTAAAAGAGGTGCCGAACCAAATAAATGATTATACATATATAATAATATATAATACATACGCTAAGTGAAAAAAATATTAAATTTATCCAAAAACTTTTTTAATTTATCCAAAAAGCGAGTCATTTTTGCACCAATAACGCATTTGCTTAAATCGACTACGTAAATATTTAAAATTTATTTAAATACTTTTTCAATTAAATAAAATATTAAAATATTTAAACAGAATTATTAAAAAAAATATATTACAGTTATGCACGATTTTATTTTTAAATATCCTTTCAAGTATTTACTATTTGAAAATAAAACTATCGCATTTAACCTTAAACCCGTTTATCGGGTCATATTGACCCGAGGCACTTTTCATTTGCAAAAAATTCATTTGCAAAAAAAAAAACATAGTAAAAATCAAACATTATAAAAAATAAAATTACCATTTTATTTGTTGAACTTTTATCTTTGCAACCATATTAAAAAAGTTGTACATATGTGACATATGCGCATAGCAGAGACAAATAACTGACATGTGCACAATACGTTTATCTGGGTCAAAATGACCCGACATTTTCTACCATACAATTTGTATGTAGTATCAGTTTTTGTAGTACTTTTTTCACTACTTTTTGCTGTTGTGCAATCCTTTCTAAATTTTTTGCAACTGTGAGTACATGAAAAGTGAGAGACAGCATTATTCTGTCGTTGGCGTATGTACTTTTCATACTTATGTACACTTACACGTATGAAAACATGCTTCTTTATGGATCTTTTGTGCATGTGCAGTGTTCTCTTTTGTCTTGTCTTTTAGTATTTGCGTTATATTATGCTAAAAATCAATTGGAAAAGCGATGCAACACTCCAACGAAACAAAACTCGTGGTGGAAAAGAAGTAACTGACTTAAATACAATTTCTGTTGAAATATAATTGTCATTTTTACTGTGCAAAAAAGGCGATGAAATTTTGACAACTAGAAATTTTGACGTTTTAGATTTCGGTAGAGTAGTAGAGCAAGAATTTAATTTAATTTGTAAAATTGTTAATATATACTTAAAATGAACAGTATTTTATGCAAATTTTCCACTTCTGGTTGCTATGTCAAAAATTCTCTTGCCGATTAACAAAATTTATACTAGCCCCTGGGGCTACATAAATTTTAGACAGTCATATTCACCTCACATCTGCCAAATATTCTCATTCAGACTGTCAAAATTTCGTAATCCGAGTGAAAAGTTTCCGGATAGCACACGGCCTAAGAATTGCTTTAAGTTTGATTGGTATAAAGCCAAAACGCCCTACAGAATTGCTTCGAATGCCACAAATTTAGGTAAAAAAAAATAAATAATTTCCATTTCAAATGAATGTTGTTCATTCTTGTTTCATTCACTGTTTTTACTAGGATAAGAAATCACGACGTAGAGGCGAAGCATGTAGGGATAATAGAAAAACAAAGGATAATAAAACGTCTGCTGTGTGTGACCATTGCTTAAAACTTTTTTGACCTTTGCATTATGTTCATTCATGTTAATCGTGTTACCTTTACAAATACTAAGAACCGGATATATTGGAAGATAACGATAATGATGGGGCAGATCCATCAATGCCTGGCACATCAAATGCAGCTCAATCGAATCGGATTTATCAATCGGTTATAAATCTTTTTTTTTTTTTTAATTTCGTGTTTTTTATCTCAACATTCATATGTAAATTGCAAATGTTTTGTGAAAACATATATATAAAAAAAGAAAACAAATATTAAAATTAATATTTCATGAAATAACAACACGTTTTTATTTTATCTCTTTGAAAAATGTCAAATGGGTCAATATGACCCACATAAACGGGTTTAAGTTGTAAAACATGTAAACGGGTCTACGGATAAAGAAAATTTATATAAAAATATTGGAATTAAAAAACAACATATTTGAATATTCCCCACGAGCTGCGTCCATCAAATGCCATTTGGTAGCATATTTTATTTTCTTTTTTACTTTTTTCGTTCTCCAATTTATACTACTTTTGACAGTTGTTGCAGTATTATTGCAACAAATGTCAAAATAGTTCAAATTAGAGAAAGAAAAATTAAGATTAACATAAAAATATGCAGACAAATGACAACCGGTGCAAGACATTCGTGAGAAAATGTCTGGGTATCACTCTAACCTTACAAAAATTCATTTTGCGATCATCAATCGCACCCACAAAGAATCTTGACCAAACATGCGGCTATATTACCCTTGCAACAATAACTAAATGAGAATTATAAGAACTAAGGTTGCAACTGCAAGAAATAAACTGCAGGAACAGAGTGCGATGCTGTTGCTGCTTGTCGGAATATGTGTGTACGTGCGCGATGCTGTTGCTGCTTGCTTGTATGGAATATGTGTGTACGTGTGTGGTATAAATAAAATTCAAATACGGGAAAAAAACGAGTTGTAAGGAAAACATTTGATTTATCCACGTAAATATTTAAATAAAATTTATACTCAGGCGTGGATAATGCCAATATGCGTTATTTTCCTTAGTGTATTAATAAAACAATAAGAACTTATTTTCTATGTACTTGAAATAATTAAACACTGTCAAAACAAAGAGTTGCCTCCTATAATCAGCATTGATCAAATATGTTGTGGGGGATAATTCAAGTGCAAAATGATTTTTTATATTTTTGTTTCTATAAATATTTTGAAAAGATTTAAAAATATTGAAGCGTTTAAAAAGATTGATAAAAAGAAAAAGTGTAGGTCTCTTTTGATTAAAAAGATATAGTTGCTCAAAGTTACATCTTAAAAGTGTGCTATCTCTGAAAGTATTCAAGATATTTCATTAAAGCTGGTATCATTAGAGTCAATTTGATTACCTTTATTATAATTGTTAAAATTTTAACTACAAAAATTTCTTGATGGTTTTTCAAATACAACGATTTTAGTTTTTTTTAAAATTTTTTTTTCCAATAAACTTATTTTAAAGAAAAAAATGAATTCTTATTGCAGTCATAATTACTATAATAAAAAAGTCATGTTTTTATCCTTCAATTTGATATATATGTTTTATAGTTACTGTTAAACTGTCAGAGATATCAGTATTATACTTTTAAGAAATAACTTTGAGCCAATATAACTTCTAAAATAAAAGAGAAAGACATTTTTTGTGCCATTGTTTTAAAGGCTTTAATATTTAAATATATACTATCAAAAGAACTAACAAATTCTTAATGATAAATTCATATTTTTATTTTAAGAAAGGAACTTAACAAAATTAGGGTAATTTTTTCAATAATAGTGCAACACTTAACAGCTTTCTGACAACATGCTTTTCACCTTCCTGTGGTGAATAAATAAAGCTTTTCATTTGTGAAGTGTTCGCCTGAATAGGTTTTTAGGTCAGGTTGACAAAATTTTGACAAATTATTTCTTGTAAATTGACAGCCAGGAGAGGTCTGTTAATTTTGAATTTTATTAAAATTATTTACAGGAGATCCGCACAGGACAGACTTTTTGTCTATTTAATACTGTACTATTTTTTATATACATAAATTTATATCTAATAATGCTCAAAAGGAATATTGTTAAAAACTGTAATATTTTCTTTTTAAAAAATCTTAAAATGGTGTATGAGTCATACAGTATGACTAATAAAAAACCAATATGATTAATTGTTTCTTGTGTCTTGTTTAACGTCTGAAAGTCAGTTTTTTGTACACTCTGTTCGTCTTTGGAACGCACTTCCTAATAGTTTAAGATCGTGTGATAACGCTGTGCAATTCGAAAATAAACAAGCTTTATACTTTCTTCGTTGTAATAGTACACACTCAAATATGTGAAGTTATTAAAATGTTTAATAGATGAATGTTTAATGATTGTTGTATTTATATATTTTATACCTCACTTTAGGTGATTAAATCTTTTATTTAAAGTTTTGAAAATTTTTACTTAAGTTTCGAAAAGATTTAATTTTATTATTTTATTTTGTTTCGACTTTCTTTTTTACTTCCAGAAGACTGTAACTATAAATTTAAACTTTTATATGTCATGTAATATCATGTTATATTATAACCTTCATCTGCCCCTTGTCTCAAAAACGACACAAGAACTTTTTTGTAATTTTTTTCAAAAACCATGGTAGCGTGATTTTGTTGTTGCGTTAAACAGAGAAATGGCTTCAGCAAACTACTTATACTAAACTACTTATTTGAAAGAAATAGACAGTCTCAAATTAATTGCAAATTCAATTTAATTTGGAGAACAACAAATTCGGCAGCAAAGGAATCTTATTTTATTTGTTTTTAATTTTTCTGTCAGCTGATAGCTACCAGGTGCTCTGTTGCCACTATTTAAAAAAAATTTAATTTGTGGTATTTTTTAATTGCTGTGGGAAAAGGCAATCCCTTTGATACAATAAGGCTTTTTAGTATTTCGCTCCCTATTTCTTTTCTGTTTAATCAAAAAAATATATTTATGATTTATTTACTTATGAATTATGCTCTTTTTAAAATGTAAACGTGGTATTTTTGTCGTAGTTTTAATGATAGTGGGATTTTTATTTTTAGTGGCAACCGTGACGAGCTGTCATAAGTAACAAATTCCACAATTAAGCGAAATAACAATGTATTGTTGTGAACCATCATAGCGCACTTCTGTTGTGTCTACTTGATTGTGGTGTAGTATATTGTTGTAGCAGTATATTGTTGTAAACCGTAATAGGGCTACTTATTTTTATTACACCATGTTTCTGCTGATGTGCCTTTGACATCTTCATCTCCACATCCACAAAAAAAAAGCAAAAAGTGTCCCACCAGAAATAAAAGGTAGAGGAAGATATCATCTTTGCTACAAGACTAAATCTGACTCCAAAACTAATTTATATGGAAACATTTGTTGCTTCTGTGCAAAATCTGCCTGCAAAAAGGAGCAAAATCGAAATTTTTGTGTACAGTGTGTTGAAGAAAAGCTGCTGTGAATACGATAATATTTCAGTAATTTGTATTTTTGCCATTTTTTTTTTTGCATACATATATTTGAAAAAATCTACTTTAAATACATTTTGCCTCCATTAATTTGTGTACTTAAAAACGTTCAAAATAAAATGAACGTGGAGCAAATGAAGGTTTAGTCATATTTTAATCGTTGTTAACGCTACATGCTGCCGGTACTTCTCTTAAACTTTGTTGTGCTAGTTTTCGAAAGAAATAATTAAATAAAATAAAAAAAAAAAACAAATTAATAAATAAAGACCCCTTAAATATTATATTTCAATGCGATTCTTATAAATTTATTTTGTTATTCCTACTAAGGCGGACATATTCTTTCACGTTTGAAATTTCACTATTTCATGATTATGTGCTTTGTTTTTTTTTTTTAGATGATACAAAGACTCGTTTGAAACTTAAGCCAATACAAAAAAGATTTACTTAAAAATTTTAGTTTTTTTATTTAATTTAAAGGGAAATCTTTTTTATTATTCTTTTGTCTTAAAATGTAACACAACTGCAATTTAAATATAGAAAATAAAATTTAAGGGTCATTTCAGAGTGCATTAATCTTCTAGTAAAAACTTGAGAATCTGACGTCACGATATATATACATATATAGAAGGTGGCGCAAAAGTAATCCTCCTATCAGAAAATGCTATAAATTTTGCGATTGGCCCCTAATGCCAGTTCTGTTTTGACATTTGTGTAGTAAACACATGTGAAATACACGTTAATAAAAAATGTTACGCTACACTGCTCCAGAACGCGGAATATTGCTGACTATTTATTCGACCAATATTTTCATCAAAAATAATCATGAGTGATGAGGCCCATTTCCATCTTAGCGGGTACGTAAATAAGCAAAATGTACGCTTCTGGGGCACTGAAAATCCGCGTGTAACCCACGAAGAGCCATTACACCCGCTCAAAGTCACTGTATGGTGTGCTGTTTTCGCTGGAGGAGTCATCGGACCTTTTTCTTCGAAGACGTCGCGGGCCAAACGGTTACTGTGAATGGTGAGCGCTACATAGCAATGATCAACGAGTTCTTTTTGCCGCAACTTGATGAATTGGGATTGGAAAACATGTGGTTCCAACAGGACGGTGCAACGGCACACACTGCACTTGCCACAACCGATATGCTGAAGCATGCATTTCCCGGGCGCCTAATCTCCCGATTTGGCGATTTGCACTGGCCAGCAAGATCGCCTGATTTGACCGCTCCAGACTTCTTTTTGTGGGGCTTTTTGAAGTCGCGGGTTTATGTCAACAAGCCTCAGACTCTTGCAGCTCTTAAAGACAATATCCGTCAAGAATGTGAGGACCTATCGCCGGAAGTTTTGGCCGAAGTGATGGAAAATGCCATAAAAAGGACTCAAATGACAATCAACTGTGGCGGCGGCCATTTACATGACATCATATTCTCGACTTGATGTAAAAAAATTAAAAGACCAAATAAAAATAATCCACAAGAAAAAACACAGTTTTTCATTTTTTTTTAAATTACAGCCAAAAAACATCGGAAGGTTATTTTTGCGCCACCTTGTATATATATACATATATATATTAGAGTGGAACGAATTTTAAACCTCATGGGCTTCATATATCCTCACTAAAGATATTGTAAACAAATGACCGATTTCGGTGATCTTTGAACCTGAATATCTTCTAGCGCATACATGACAAGTTGTTATTAATGAGTAAATGAAAAGGTTTGCATCAAAAATATTAGCACTTAATTTTTTTGGATTTAAAAAAAAAAAGTCTGACAATGAAATATATAAACCCTTGGGCGCAGTCAAAAGTTATGTCGCAAAAAAAAAAAATAAAGATGCAGAAATTTATTTTTTTAAGCGTAGTTTTCAAAAATATATGAAGCCCATGAAGATTTTTTGATTCCATACATTTCGTTCCACTCTAATATATACATATATTTCCCGACTGTTAAGAGACCAATCTATATGCTGTTTATATTTTTTGCTTGATTTTTAAAGATATAATTTCTTTAATACGATGAAAATGCCATGAGTATCTATCAGTCTCAATGGTATTTACAACAATAATTCATATTAGAATCTCGAACACCAATCATTGCAGTTATAATTTCTGAAAAATATGAGCATTAAATTTGATATAATATAGTATCCTAAATGTGATGCATATATACCTTAGATATCCTCTTAACAATAAGATGTAAAATTTATTTTTAAACCTTTAACAAAAAAGATTTAGCAAACAAAATATAGGACTAAACCACCCAACAAACCCTTATATAAAAAGTCTTCTGAATTTCTTACCGCACAAATTCATAAGAGAGTTAGATTTACGACCACGAAAAGTTAGTGTACTTCCTTTAGCTACGGAGATACGGGAAAACGTGCGACCTCGTTCGGTTGTTGGCTCTGGAAAAGTTCCACAATTTTTAAAAGTGCCATAAGAAAATAAATAAAAGTCACAGCCTTAGTGAATGTGTCGTAAATAATAAAACGTTTTTAAAGAATATACAAATACCCAATGGAGATAAAATATTACGAGCGTTTTAGAATGAGAAATTCTTTGATCGTTTGCAATTAGTTTTTTAAAAGCAAACTTAATCGGAAGTTTTAATGAAAATGATTTTGTTTTTTATAATTATTATTAGTAATAAATCTTTGTTTTTGTTGTTAGGTCTTTTGTTACTTCAAGACCAAAAACTTTTAGTCTTACATTTATAGCAGTTGCCATATATATATTGCATCTTCGATTTATTGTTGACCTTCTCTACCAAATAACTATTTGCGATACTTTAAACACATAAAACTTATGCCAATACCAATTAAATAAGGAGTTAAAAGAGTAACATAAATTATTATATTATCAATAAATATATACTCGTATGATAAGTCATTTATGGATGAATCAATAAAACCAAAGGTGACCAATTTGCTACAGTTTGCAGGAATGACATATTTAAAAATATGCAATTTATTTTTATGGCAAATTGAACTTTTTGGTAGAATTTTAAACAATTTAATACAATTAACACGAAAATTGTACAAGACATCCTACACATATATTGCACTAAGTGGTAATATATGATGACTTTCTACATTTACAGAATTTTTGTATCACTTCGAATTTTTGTCAAGGACCTCATAAATGAATCAGTAAAAATGTTCGTACCTTGCCTTACTTGATATGTTATAACATTGCTTTTGCTCCACTGATTTTAAAAACCTTTATATCATAACAAAGGTAAGACTTGCTGTTTTGTTTTCTAATTTAAATAATAAAAATATACCAATCCATTTCAAAATAATAGACGCTAAAACAATCAACGCACATTTAGAAAATCGAAAGAAGAAACCGAAAAAAGTCTATTAACCCTAGAGAGGTAACCTTATTTGCAATACATATTAAAAATATGTACATAATCTACGTCGATTCGATATTAGGGTTAATACCTTTCTAGGGTTAATATAATTTTGTTTATGCTTTTCTTCGAAAACCAAAGGTTTTAATTTTCGAACTAATTAAAAAAAAACTAGTAAGAAATGATCTTCGACTAGGCCAAGTTAAAATACCCCACGTCCAAACCGAACTATATTCAAAGTCTTAAGCAATCAATAAAATGTTTATTTGTTAAAACATTTTCATCATAGTTTTAACAGAAAACTTTTGGTTTTGTGTTTTTTATAAAGTCACTTTGTATGGGCGGTGGGTGTGGTTTTCACTCTATTTGGTTTTCACTATATATCAAAGTTCATTTGCAAAATTTCAAGTCTATATATTCATTTTTGTGGAATTCTGAGAGATTTACCGGATAAAGCCACTTTGTGTGGGAGGTAGGCGTGGTTTTCACGCGATTTGGCTCATTTTCGAACTTGACCCTTATTTTTTAGATAAAAGCTTAAATATCGAATTCCGTGATGATTGCTTGAAAATAACGGCTTTTAAAGTGATCGCAGACAGACAGACGGAGATGGCTAAATCGAATCGGGTAGTGATACTGATCAAAAATATATGTGCTTTTCTATACCTGCCACGGCTCCTAATGGGCGTTACAAACGGAGTGACATAATTAATATACCCCTTTTACGTTTTTTAAACGCGGGGGTGTAAAAGTTAAATCGGTTTTTATATAATAAAGTTAGTAACAAAAGTATGGTTTAACATATTTTCAGATTTTTAATAGATTTTTGAAATAGAAATTCTGTAAATACGTTGTGAAGCGAAATCATTGGTCCACTTAAATGCATGCATCTCCTTGTATTTGGTTTAGTGTTCCTATGTTACTAATTTTTTAAGATTATTATATCGGTATAACCCTCTACCGATATAAGTGGCGTCCGTGGCGTAGTTGGTTAAAGTGCGTGGCCGCTATGTCAAAGAACCTTGGAGACCCAGGTTCGAACCACAGCCAGCGACAGAAAATTATTTGAATTAAAGTAATTTTTCTGTACGGCCGCCACCTCTCTGCAGACAATGGCAAACCTCAGAGAGTAATCAAAATGCCATGTAAAGCTTCTTGAGAATAAGAACATTCCGTTCATCGCCGTTCGGAGTCGGCGTTAAGCATGTAGGTCCATTTCTCGGTCAATTGTGTACAAACTTAATAACACGCACAACACAATTGATCATAAGAAGCTAGGTCAAAGTCCTTTCAAGGGCTGAAATAGCCAGTTATTTCTTTCTTTTTATTATAACCCTCTTCCTGTGCGTCTCGACCCCCGTTGGGACCCCTTCTTTTTGTTCTATCTTGCTTTTTTTTCGAGATCTGGCGTTTGTTCCAATTTTGAAGGCAATCATATCGTCCGACCCATCTATCTATGCGTCTGGTGTTTTGGTCTATCTTGCCTCGTTTGCAAGACATGGCGCTTTTTTTAATTTTTTAAGTTTAAGTTGTTATCGACTGACCCTTTATATTTGTTAGTGAAAAAAATGCTCTCTCTATTCATGTAAGCGTCTATACCTTTGTAAATTAAGACATTTCAGCAAAAATGGAAGGCTGCAAGTGTAATTGTTAATAAAAAATCAAATTTTGATAAATAGAAGCAAAGTTATGATACTTTAAGTAAGGCAAGGTACAAAAATAGAAGTGAATTATTTAAAGGGTCCTTGACGCAAAAATTGAAAACATTCTGAAAACGTAGAATGTCGTCATATGGATCGGCAAAATGTAAAATATCGGTGGGATCTTGTACAGTAAAAAAAAAAAATATTTGTAGATTAGTGTTATTTATAATTCACAACGCCTATAGCAAGAAACATTAACCATATAAATAAACCGAATTTTTTTTTGACATGTACTGCTTTTGTAACAAACAAAATAAAAAAATAAATTATAATATTAAAATTTGTATACTATTTATTATGTACCCGCCACCAACCTCTTGTAGTTTTATAAGATCCCCTTCGTCCGATGGGGGTCGAACTACTGCTTGGACATTCATCTGGTGATTCTTAAATTAAAGAAAGATTTTGTATTTTGTTAGAATAATTAATGATTAACATCAATATTAGAAACGAAAACTACATAAGAAAATATGAAGAAAAGATGATAACAAGTTCACTAATTGTCTTTTTAAATGAATAAGTAACGTAAAAATTTAATCTAAATAACATCAACACTCACATTTATTTTAGTAAGTAACTCATTATTTAGGCAAAATAAATTCCAGGGACAATTTTAACCTTTTTATTCCAACTCCAACAAGGCTTGGATATGAGCAGAATTTTATTGAAATAACCGAGCTTGCAACTTGTTTGCAATATTGGATTTTTTATTTCTTCAATATGAGTGGGCTTGTACAGTTCTCTAGTATACATCTGATTCTTATATTCTTATATTTATTGTTTATTTTTTATACGCGCATTCTTATGCTTAAGACTGAGTTATTATTTCTGTGTTCACAAGCAATGATCTCTTATGTCAGAACTGAGTTATTTATATTGCTGTATTCCTTGAATATATCGTCAAACACAAAATTTGTAGCTTCTAGCGTGAACCAAACCAAAGTTATGACTCAAAAATCAATGCAGTTTTAAGGTAAATTTTTTTTTGTTTAATGTGATCTTTATAGTTTTAAGAATATACTACACATTTTTAAATCGATATAAAAAAAAAACAGAAGTTATAACGGTTTTCGTTAACCTATGTCTAAGCTCCATACAATAAATAAAAAACTTTAAACGCGATTTCCTGGAAACTAGTTTTTTTAAAACGGTTCGATAGATAACTCGAAATCTATTGATTCAATTTCAATGATTTTTTTTGCATTTTGTTCGGTTTTTTGTTCTTAAAGCATTCCCCTTAAATTCAAGTATCTATTTTTTTCTGTTTTTTTTATATAAACAAAAAAGCGCGTGAAAATGTATCCATTTTTCGAACTTTTTACTTCAACTTCCGCCATAATTAAAAAAAAACACCCCGGGGGTCTTGCGTAGGGGGGATGCTTAATATAAGGTCTATGCTTTAAAATGTCATTTGATTTTTTGTTTCCGATACATGGGAAAGGCCATATCCATCGAACCGTTTTGGATGTATTTCTTCAATGCCATTTTCAGCGCCCTCTATATAAAAGCCAGAACTGTATTTAAAAAAAAAAATATTTTTATAAAGTATTTTTTATGTACAATAACCTGTATAAATTTAAGAAAAAATAATAAGTTCTTATATCTAAAACAATTTTTTGAGAACAGCTCCTGTTTTTGGTTGTTACACGTATATTATACCTTAAATGCAGTGCGCGAAATTTGCTTAGCCGCTCACGATTTTTCATCAATATGAATTAAAACATAAGTGTGGAGTTAACTGAATAATGAAAGCCTTTATTTTTTGTATAATATTGTTCAAAATTATTAAGAATTTGAGAGATTTTATGTTCATATTTTAAGAAATTCTTAACCTTAATCGGTCCCTTGAGTAAATTTTACACACACTTTTCAACTTCAAGCTGTTATTTTTTTAATATAATTTCAGCAAATCGACCGTGCTAGGATTTTGGGAGGTTTTTTAAAAATCTTTTTTTTTTAATAAATAAAATAATGAATAATAAATAATTTTTAACGACTAGATCGCATTAATTTCATTCATCGATAAAAATATGGCTCTTGAAAAAGTGTGTAAAATTTACACACAAGGAACTTATTCGTTTCTAGAAATTAGGGACCGATGAAGGTTAAAATAGTTAATAGTTATAGTCCATTTGTATTAATTACTGCCAAAATTCTTTCAGAGAGTGAGTCAATTAATGTTTTTAGTACATTTATTTCGTTTTATAAATAATTAATAATTAATAATTAATAATTAATAATTAATAATTAATAATTAATAATTAATAATTAAAAATTAATAATTAATAATTAAAAATTAATAATTAATAATTAATAATTAATAATTAATAATTAATAATTAATAATTAATAATTAATAATTAATAATTAATAATTAATAATTAATAATTAATAATTAAAAATTAATAATTAATAATTAATAATTAATAATTAATAATTAATAATTAATACTTAATCATTTTGAATTGAAGAGTTGAAGAGACCAAGACGTATACCTTTCGCGCTCTAGTGCTTTTATCAAAATTCTAAGTAAAATAAATAATAAACTATCAAAAATGCCGTGCATCTGTTCGATAAGAGTAGAACGTCATTTGGACGAGGACAAAAAAAATCAAATGTGTTTACTGCAATGAATATTTTCATTGCCATTGTGTAAAATTGACAAAAACTGATTTGGATTATATGAAAAAAAACAGTCAAACATTTAAGTGCAAGGCATGTCTGTCGGCTCGTCGCTCATCGATTCACGATCTGCCGATAAAACAACCATCAACGTCAGAAACCGCTTTAGATAAAAACAAAGAGATACCAATCCAACCTTCATCCAGTGATGCCAACTACACGGAAATTACGGGTTTCTACGGATTTTTAAGCCTTGCACAGATAAACGGACAACAGCGGCAAAATAAAGTAAATCTACGGATTTTTAAGAATATCACACAGAATTTTCGTAGATTTTTCACGAAATTTCATGTTAAAATTAATTTTAATGTTAAAAAAATATATTCAACACTCAAAAATACGTTTACTTAATTTGTTAAAACTTTGCGCATATCAACACTTGCAACTAATAAAAATGTGCAGCCCTGAAAGTTGCACACAATATAAAGCTCTAAACATGTTCTTCAGAGTGAAAATGTTAAGCAACACAAAGGCAAAAATAATTTCTGATTAACTTGACAACTGCTGCACTAACAATAAGTAATATTTTTTTATTTTCAGAATTCGTTCTATCATATTTTTATAACTAGCTGACCCGGCAAACGTCGTTTTGCCAAAACTTAATATTCGATGTTTCTACTTTTTCAATAGATAACGGTGTAGTTTTGAAAGACAAACACAATTACCAAATTTTAGTCTTTTATTACCAAAACCGTTTGAAATATAGCATTTTCATATATTTGTGGGTGGTAAAACATATTTTTAGTACAGTTTCCGACAGCAAGCAAACAAAATAAATTAGTATAAAAATTTAAAAATTTATTTATAATACCAAATTTTAGTATAATACCCCCAAAATCTTCTGATATATAGTTTTTATTGATTTGTGGGCGGTAAAAGGGGGTGTGGTAACCCAGTTTTAGTACAGTTGCCGACAGTGAGCATAAAAACTAAACTCCAAAATTGTAGCCTAACACGGCGAAAACATCGGAAACATAGCATTTTTATTGATTTGTGGGCGGTAAAAGGAGGTGTGGCAACCCATTTTTTGTACAGTTGGCGACAGTGAGCATACAAACTAAATTACCAAATTTTTGTCTAATACTACCAAAACCTTCCGATATATAGAATTTTTATTAATTTGTGGGCGGTGAAAGGGGGCGTGGCAACCTATTTTTAGTACAGTTTCCGACAGCAATCAAACAAAATTAATTACCAAATTTAAGTATATTACCCCCAAAATCTTCCGATATATGGAATTTTTATTGATTTGTGGGCGGTAAAAGGGAGGTGTGGCGACCCAGTTTTAGCAAAGTTTCCGACAGTGAGCATACAAACTAAATTACCAAATTGCAGTCTAATACGACCAAAACCGTCGGAAATATAGCATTTTTATTGATTTGTGGGCGGTAAAAGAGGGTGTGGCAAATTTTTTTTCGAAAGACTCCTTCTTGAGTTATGCGCGCACACACGGACGTCAGTCATTTTTATATCTATATATCTGCTCTGAAAAATAACGGCAAATAAATGTAAACGCATTGCAAGAAAATAGTAAAACAAAGGCAAAAATAAAATAAACTCAAACCAAACATAACATCACTGCAGCATGGTAATGTTTGGCTATATTTGTTTTTGCTTGCCTCTGTCTTTTTTTCACGTCACCAGGCATAGCGTACGACAAAAAAAAAAACAAAAACAAAATACATTGACATTCTCTGTTGCTATATCCATAGCACACACACGCTCGGGCATATGTAGGCAAAACAAAAACAAATCACATTGCTATTCTCAGCAAAGCAATACTCACTGTAGGATGGGAGAGTAAAATATTTGGAACACTCGCATCGTGTTGATGTGCCACACACAACAACAATTTTTATACGCTATGAGTCGTTCATGTCCGTTTGTGCTTGCAGGTGAATTTTACTTAGGATTTTGAAAGCCATGAATCTCCTTTTCTAATCAACTTTTTAATAATTTTTTTGGCCTAAAACCTTCACCAGGTCGAGAGCTTTTTATTATAAAAAATTTCATGAAAAACGGCCGGGCCTTTCTCAAGATTGTTCCGAACATAAAAAAGGCACTTCAAAATATAATATTAGTATAGATATTAAACTTGAAATGCAAACTGAATCCTTAAGAATACACCTATTGTATGAAAGTTTTATCACTTTTTATAAAACAATTTTAGATTTTTACATTAAACCAAATATAATTTAAATAGCAAAGTCGAAGATATTGATAAAAGTAACTCATGCAATTACTTAAACTGCAATTACTTCAAAATGTGAAGCGGAAATTTTAAACCTAGGTTCACCCAATATTAACGATATTCAGCAAGTTCGAAATTTTTGTTTGAATTTTTATGTTGAGGCTTCATTTCAAATAAAAAAAAAATTTCCATTTCAAAACATGAAATTTTTAAAAAATTTGGGAATGGTAGATACAAAAAATTTTATTAATAATAAAACATTAACACCCTTGCTTCAATATATTCCATCAGTCTTACCAGAAAAATTTTATAACGAAATTGACATCGAATATAGAATTTTACGGAATATGAATTGGCCGTCAAAGAACCTTGAGGTGGCCGCATATTGGCAAGAAGTCAATAAAGTTGTAAAGGGGGATGGAAGCATACATTTTCCACTAGTTTTAACACTAATACTGCACATATTTTTGCTACTACATTCTTCAGCAACCGTTGAAAGAATTTTTCCCAAGTCAATCTAAATAAAACTAAAATTCGCAATCGATTAGAAACAACCACTTTGGATGGAATATTGCACGCAAAGAAACTTTTCAAGAAATGTAATTGTTATGATATGCAAATAAGTAACTCACAGTTATAAAAATTTTCCATTCAAATGTATGACCATAAAACATAGTTTTATACAGGTATTTCTTAAAAGATATGATTTTATTTTTGTTATGATTTCCAAAGAGAATCAATTCTGTAGAGTTTCCTAAAAAAATATTACGTTTAAAACTGGTTCCTCGAGATCTTGTTCTCAAATTTAAACTTGGTATAATATACAAAAGAAAATTAATTGAAGCTAAGTAATACATTACTGAGAATCAATTAAATAGTGGGCAGTGTATACAGCTTAAAAAAAACTTAAAGTGTATTTGAAATGTATTTCAATGTTATTGTATTGTTAAAAAAAAAGTGAATAGTCTAAATAAAAGATATGTTTTATGTTATTTTTTCAATTATTCTTACATTTAGTTATGTTGTTAAGTTTTTTTTAACTTTTTTAAGTTTAATGCAAATTTTGAAAAATAAATTACAAAATATTTGTAAAAAACTTTAAACGTCTTTAATTGAGTAAATTATTTACTTGTATCGCCTTTGGTCGAAATTCGACCATTCAAGAATTGATTTTTTTTTTGTATTTTTATTGAAACCTTTTTTTTTCTTTCTTCACTCATGTGCAAACTTAACCGTACTCATACCACACCATATGCTCGACCAGCAGGAAATCACAAAATAGTAACTCCATTCCGAGTTTCCATATTCTGTGACTTTTACTTTCAACGCTATTCGATATCAAAAATTTGGCTTATATATAAGGAGCCACACCCCTTTGTCCAATGACCGTCCCAGTACCCTACTTCCCACACTCTAATTTCTAGTAGAAGAATATCACCAAGTGGGAACTCCATATTGAGTTTCATTGTTATACGGCATTTACTTCCAAAGCTATGCGATATAAGAACTTTGAATTGTATGGGTGGTGCCACGCCCCCTCGTCGAATGCTCGTTAAATTTTTCCAGTCGAAGAACACGACTAAATAGGAAGTTCCTATCGAGATTCATTGATTTGTGACCAATAGTTCGAAAGCTATACCAAAAATTTGGGCAGCTGAAAAGTGACATGCCCCTCTTTAAACACGCATTAAATGTAACCAGTGGAATGGTACTTGTGATTTGAGGTTGAATACCAATTTCCAATGCTGTGTAAGCTATAACTCTAAAGCTATTCGATATCGCAAATTCGGGTCGTATGGGATGTGCGCCCACCATAGATATTCGGTGCACTCCTTCTCCATACTCTTACTGATTTAAGACAAAAATTTTCAAAATCGGTTGAAAAACATAAGAGAATGGTTCTTAACTGTTCTAGTTTTAAATTAAAATAAAAATTATATAAATGTACACGGATTTACACGGATTTTTTATGTCGCATTTGTGGATTTTTACTCTCTTCGGGTTGGCATCACTGCCTTCATCTCTTAAAAACGATACATCAACTACGCAGCTTGATTCTTCGTTTTGGCTCAAACTGAGTTAAATGATGGATTTGCGCTTTTCAAAGCAAAACGAACTCATTGGAAAACAAAACGAATCTCTCACCTCTCAAATTAACGAACAAGTGACAAATGCAATAAAATTAAGTGAAAAGAAAATACTCCATGTGCTTCAACATAATATAGAAACAATAAATTCACAAATAGTTTATATAAAACATGATCTCGAAGCCATATCGAATAGGGCCACCTTTTAGAAAATAATAAAATCAATAAACATCTGGAGTCTGACACTTCAGAACTAAAAAAGCAAGTCAGTGAATTAAAAGCACAACTTGAAAAACAAGAAAACTCTGCCGTCGCGTACGATCTGCGTTTGCACGGTATCCCGTTTGAGAACAATGAAAATCTTTTAAACATTTTTCATAATATATGTCACACAATTAATATCAAGCCACCGAATATTAAAACAATTTTCCGAATTAAAAACAATAATCACACAAAAACCGACGCGGCAGTGATCTTACGCTTATGTTCACCGTACGACAAAAATCAAACACTGAAATCGATTCACGATTTTAGACGCGCTAACAATTATAAACCTCTCTGTTTAATGCATGCTGGCTTTAAGTCCAATGTTCCCATTTACTTCAATGAAAGCTTAACAACAGCAAACCACGCAATTCTCAAAGCTGCAATAAAGTTCAAAAAGCAAAATTGTCTCTCTGCTGCTTTCGTGAAGCGTGGGATCGTACATGTCAAGCGCAATAATGAAGTTAATTACATACGCATTGACTCCCTTCACATCTTAGAAGATTATCATGTTCAATTGCAGCGAAGTGAGAGTTTAAGCAATGCAGCTGAGCCAAACCATCAATTGCAACAACAACAGTTTTTTCGGTGCGAACCGAACCAACGAACCTCGACTTAAACCGTATAACCACGTATAGCAACAATGATAGCCAACAAAAACATCGTGGGCGACGACCAAATTTGAAAGTATTTTAAGCTTTTTATTATTATTATTATTTTGTTCATTATTCTTTTTTTACTATCAATTTAAATTTTTATTCTATTGTTTGATTTGCAGCAGATACTTCTTTTTTACCTTTATATTATTTGATAAACGTGCGTTGCAGTTTTGTTTTTCAATTTTCAATTATGAGTTTTCAACATAACACTTATCTGAATTCCAAAGACAATGCTCACAGCCTTATCCGCATACTCTGCAAACAACATAAGGGATTGAATGTTTGCCATATCAATGCTCAGAGCTTAAAAACGAAAATCGATGAGTTCAGATATTTATTTGAAGAATCAAAAATGGACGTAATATGTGTATCTGAAACATGGTTCTCACCGGCATTGCAAGAGAGTTTGATTAAAGTTAATGGTTTTCGTGTGTTTCGAATGGATAGAGATGGGCATGCGGGGGAGTGGCTATTTTTGTAAGAGATAGTATAGTATGTAAACTTAATTTTAAATCTGCTGCTCAAAGTACCATAGAGTTCATTTTGACGTGACGAAGTTACGTTGTACTGCTCTAGTTTCCAAAAAAGTTAAAAATTAATTTTTTAAAAACTCATCTGCGTTTCATTGAATTGTTACTCGCTGGGTATAAGAGCTATGATTAAAAAAATAGTATGACCACAAAGGTTAATTCTTTGACTATATTAAAAAAACAAAAAAAAAATTTAATACGGCATAGGGACGTAGTGGCAGCTGCGTAAGCAACGCAACTGAAAATTTGTTACATGGAATTATTACTCGCTGAGTATTAGTGCTAGGATTAAAAATACGATACGCCAATAAAGGCCTACTGGAAGCCCTCACAACAAAATTAGACAAAAAATTTCTGACATCATGGGGACGCTGAGAGAGCCGCTCAAAGATCGATAACGCAACATTCATGAAGCGGCGTTGCATAGAATTTTTACTCAATGAGTATATAACCTGTGGCGAGTATTGTGGCGTCCGTGGAGTAGTTGGTTAAAGTGCGTGGCCGCTATGTCAAAGAACTTTGGAAACCCAGGTTCGAACCCCAGCAGCGACAGAAAATTATTTGAATTAAAATAATTTTTCTGTACGGCCGCCACCTCTCTGCAGACAATGGCAAACCACAGAGAGTAATCAAAAATGCCATGTAAAGCTTCTTGAGAACGAGAACTTTCCGTTCATCGCCGTTCGGAGTCGGCGTTAAGCATGTAGGTGCAGTTCTCGGTCAATTGTGTACAAACTTAATAACACGCACAACACAATTGATCATAAGAAGCTAGGTCAAAGTCTTTTCAAGGGCTGAAATGGCCAGTTATTTATTTTTATTTATTTTTTTTGAGTATATGACCTACGATAAAAGTTTAAAAAGGAAAATAAAGTTTTTATACATGGCTGTACGACAAAAATAAAAAAAAAAATTCGGCGTCGTCAGATCGTGAATATAGCAGCTTATGTAACAGAAATGTAATATCGTTGCATGGAATTATTACTCACTCAGGAGGAGTGCTATAGTAAATTTTGTTTTACGATAGCAGGGATGTGTTATTACGCTTCACAACTAAATTACAAAAAAAATTTTGTTGTCATGATTTCAGGGATGCAATCACATAATGCAGTAAAAATGCTACAGCCATGAAAAAACGTTGCATGGATTTTTAACTCTGTGACTACTGGTGCAACGGTAAATTTTAAGGAACGGAAACAAAGGTGAGGTCTTCGGGCATATGACAAAAATAAAAAAAAAAATTTGACGGCGTGTCAAAAACCCTCAGGGAACCGCCTAATGTGACGCATATGCATCACTTTTGCTGGATTAATTGAAATTAGAGCACAACCAATGGGGAAGCAAAAAAAAGCTAAACGAAACGAAACGAAACATCAACATCAACATCAACATCAACATCCCCATCAACATCAACATCAACATCAACATCAACATCAACATTAACATCAACATCAACATCAACATCAACATCAACATCAACATCAACATCAACATCAACATCAACATCAACATCAACATCAACATCAACATCAACATCAACATCAACATCAACATCAACATCAACATCAACATCAACATCAACATCAACATCAACATCAACATCAACATCAACATCAACATCAACATCAACATCAACATCAACATCAACATCAACATCAACATCAACATCAACATCAACATCAACATCAACATCAACATCAACATCAACATCAACATCAACATCAACATCAACATTAACATCAACATGAACATCAACATCAACATCAACATCAACATCAACATCAACATCAACATCAACATCAACATAAACATCAACATCAACATTAACAACAACAGCAAGAAACTTCGTCACGTCAAAACCTACGGGTGTGTCCGTGCACAGCACAGCCAACTCTTTTTTATTGACATAATTTCAGGCAATGAGAAAGTATTAGTGGGCTGTGTATATAGGCCACATCGCAACATAGATTTTCAGCCATTTTTCGATGTGATACAAAATAAAAGCTTAGCACACGCAAATATTATGATCTGTGGTGATTTTAATTCTAATATCTTGAAAGAAAATGCATTGGTTGACGGCATGCAAGCGTTAGGTTTAGCGTGTGTTAATACTGACATGCCCACCCATTTCACCAAAACGTCGAATACACTTTTAGATGTCTTTTTTGTGAATGAATCGACAAAAGTTCAGTCTTATGATCAAATTTCTGTTCCGGTTTTTTCTAAACATGATTTGATTTTTCTTTCTTATGATTTTAATTTGAATGATAGGCCACAAACTTTTTTTTATCGTGATTATAAACACATCAATTATGAGCAATTAGAAACTCAAATGTCAAATATAGATTGGAATGCTATATACCACGTTGATGATATGGTCTCTCACTTCCAAACAAACGTTTACAATCTTTTCAAACAATTTGTTCCTCTCAGAAGCAAAACAATAAAACGGAAAGAACGACCTTGGTTTAACGAAAGCATACGCAACAATATTCTTGAAAGGAATGCAGCATACAATCGTTGGAAAAGATACAAAACGCCAGAACTACATAAAGAATATTTTGAACTCAAAGGCGCCGTAGCAAAAAATATAAAAAGAGCAAAATTTGAATTCTACACCGAGTTATTCGAAACAGCCGTAGGAAGCAAAGAAATATGGCAACGCATACGTGACATCGGCATAGGTAAACACATTTCAGATACTGAAGATGAAATCGATGTTGATTTATTAAATGAAAAATTCTGTGATTTATCAATTCCAACAGTGACGTCAAATTATTATGATAATGTATCCTCTGTTCAGAAAACTTCTTCGAATTTGTCTGCGTTAATCAGTACGATGTAGTATATAAAAGTTTTTGTGAAGTAAAGTCTTACGCGACAGGCTTTGATGGCATTCAACCTAAATTTCTCAGAATAATACTTCCGAAACTGGTGCAGTATGTAACACATATTTTTAACACGATTCTGACTACTTCGACTTTTCCAACCAGTTGGAAGTCCGCAAAAATAATACCAATTCCGAAATCTAGTAATGAGTACAGACCAATAGCGATACTTCCATACTTATCTTAAGTTTTTGAAATAGTTTTAAAAAACCAAATAAACACATTTCTTAAAAATGAAAACATATTAACTGAATTTCAGTCTGGATACAGGCCAAACAGCAGTTGCATTACTGCATTGTTGAATGTAACAGAGGAAATCCGCTCGAAGTTAGATAAAAATGAAGTCACTTTGTTAACTCTTCTCGACTACTCAAATGCATTTGACTGCGTGGACCACAATATTCTTTGCACCAAACTTCATAAAATGTACAATTTTTCTAATACTTCTACTAGGCTTATATATTCTTATTTAAATGGAAGAATGCAGGCAGTTAGCACTAAAAACTCACAATCTCGACACCTTTCACTCACACGTGGCGTCCCACAAGGGTCTGTTCTTGGACCACTAATGTTTTCAATATACATTAATGATCTATATAAAGTTTTGAAACATTCTTCAATTCATTTGTATGCAGACGATGTTCAGCTTTATGCTAGTGCTCCTTTAATTGAAATTGCGCAGTGTATTCAAAATACTAATATTGATCTGGAAAATATTTTCAGTTGGGCAACAAAAAATGGCTTGTGCCTGAATGCGTCGAAATCAAAATGTATGGTTATATACAAAAAGCCACTAAATATTTCTGAATTGCCAAAAATTATAATAAACAAATCAGAAATATTTAATGTTGGGTCTGCAAAGAATCTGGGTATTACATTTAATAGGACACTTACGTGGAATAATCACATTAATGTTATTATTGGTAAAGTGTACGGAATGCTACGTACACTTTGGTCTACACAGTACTTCACACCACAAAATTTAAGAATGCTTTTGGCCAAAACATATTTGCTTCCAACACTTTTATACGGGTGCGAAATATTCGCTAATTGCGACTATGTTGCCAAACGCAAACTTAATGTGCTTTACAATAGCATTGCCCGATCATATATCCCATCGCGCGAAACAAATATGCTCGATGAGCTTTGACAAACTGCTAGATTTTCGTACTCTACTTCTTTTACATAAAGTAATATACACCAAAGAACCATCGTATCTTTTCGAAAAACTTTACGCATTCTCAACGTTCAAGACAACTTATACACACACGACACAATCTTTTAATATCAGAGCGAAAATTTTTCCTTTATGGAGTACGGCTTTGGAATTCTTTACCACATTAACTTCGGAATATCTGCAACGCCGCGCTTTTCAAAAAAGAACTTTTTGAAAGATTTAAAGATTGATTGATATCTGCTGCTTTAAAACTTTTGTATGTATTTTTAAAAAAAAATTTTGTTTGTACTTTTAAAAAACTTTTGTATGTATTTTCAAAAAACTTTTGTATGTATTTTTAAAAAATAATTTCACTTAAAGTGACTTATGTTTTCAATATAAGATTCTTGTAATCTTTAACATAAGGATTTATACCCTGTTATTTTAAAACGAATAAATAAATAAAATAATTAATAATTAATAATTAATAATTAATAATTAATAATTAATAATTAATAATTAATAATTAATAATTAATAATTAATAATTAATAATTAATAATTAATAATTAATAATTAATAATTAATAATTAATAATTAATAATAAATTATTAATTATTGTATGTCGATACATTTTTTTGTCGTTTGTCAAAAAGTTTATCGTATTTTAAAAAAAAAAAAAATCGTTTATCATCCTAATATCGGATAAAGCGCACTGTGCAACGGTAACAAAGTGTTCAGAGTGCATCATTACTTTTTACATTTTGATGAAATTTTTTAAATTATGAAGCGTTTTTTTTATTTACGCAAATTTCATGAAAAAATAAAATATAGTAACCTTAAAAGCTGCCAACACTTCTGATTTATATACATTACAGTTAAGTTTGGATATTTGTCTTTCGAATTCTGCCTATAGACATTTTTGCATTCCTTTGTGCCTATAGATTTATTCTTCCAATGTTGACAATTTTTTAAAGGATTTAGATTTTCTATTATGTAATGAATCGTCAAGTAATTTAATTTTTTTAGGAGATATTAATTTGAATATTTTAGAAGATAACTCATTGGCTGACAACTTTTGGGGGTTTCTTAATAGCTTGGGTCTTGATTCTTGCATAAATGTTCCGACTCGAGTAACTAGTACATATCGAGCTATAACCACAAAAAAGATGTAAACAGCACTTTTACTGAATTTCGTTTTTTTGTCGAAATCGATAATTTATTGCATTACGCATCTCTACTAAAAATATGAGAGCTGTGGGAAGTACCGTTACAAAGTTATATAGAAAAACAAATTTGATGTAAGTGCACGCATATATTTTTTGAACAGCGGAGTGTTGGTTACATCAAAATTGATTTTAAGTGTTATGGCGTTTTCACAAGAGGAGGTAGGTTTTTTTTAAAGAAAATTAATTGAATGTTATATTATTGTTTGTGTTAAATCATTTTTATTATGTTAAATAAGTTAAATAAGTTATTATGGAGAGGATTTCATTTCAGTTTTCAACTTAAAGTGCGCAAGTGCCATATAGCGACAGTGAGCCTGAAGAAGAAATATGTGTAGGAAAGAGAGGTTACAAAAAACCATTACCTGAACGTCTTCGAAAAACAAAACCAAATGGTAAGCCTGTTCAACCAAATCCTTGTTTAAATAAAAAGTGTGGAAATTCATGTGCCGAAAAATTAAGCGAAAATGAACGTATTGCAATAAATGAGCACTTTTGGGGAATGGGTAATAAGGTCCGCCAAAAAGATTGGCTAATTTATTGTATGACGCGCAAATGTATAAAAAGAAAACTGACGGAAAGTAACAGAAGATTATGTAGTTACGATTATGCTATCCCTTATAATGGTGCTAACTATAAGGTGTGCCAGCAGTTTTTATTAAGAACTCTTAATATTTCACAGAATGTGCTAATATTTGCAAGAAAAAATGCAAGTTCTCTAAAAACTATGAGTGCAAGCAAAAAACAAAAATATAAACCTCATAATAAGTCCGATGAAGATAAGGTAGCTCTCGTTAAATCGTTCATTGAATTATTACCCGCTGTTCCGTCTCACTATTGCCGTAATAAAAGTAACAAGATGTATTTGCCGCAAGAATTACATAACGTCCCAACAGTATATAAAGCTTATGTTCAGCATTTGAAAGACATCAATAAGGAATCAGCTAAATTATCTTTAAGAGTTTTTAGAACTATTTTTAAGAAAGATTTTCATATAGGGTTTCACATGCCCAAAAAAGACAAATGTGTTTTATGTGAAAGGTACAATAGTTCAGACAGCATAAACAGAACCAATTTGGAACAGACTGAAGAATACCAAAACCACACGCAAGAGAAGGAGAAATCTAAAGAAACATTTTTAAAGGATCAGAAGCAAAGCTCTGAGAACTCATCATTCTTGTGTGCTAGCTTCGATCTAGAAAAGGTTTTAAACACACCCTACGGAAAAAGTGTAACTTTATTTTATTCGAGAAAATATGCTTTCTACAACAAAAGTGTATATGAAAATGGCACCAGAAATGGTTACTGTTTCTTATGGGGGAAGGCTGATGGAAAAAGAGGATGTAATGAAGTTTGCACCATCATTTTAAAATATTTAAATATCATCGATCAAAGAGGAACTCACACTGCTATTAGTCTTTATTGTGACAGTTGCGCTGGTCAAAATCGAAACAGAGCAATGTTAGCTATGTTAGAATTTTTTCTTCAACGTTCTGCTAAAATTCAAAGCATCAAAATAACGTTTTTACTACCTGGACATACCATGATGCCTGTAGATTCAATTCACAGTACGATCGAATCTTTTATTCGTAAAAGAAGTGTGTGGGCACCAAGTGAATGGTATACAATGATTTCTAATGCCAGAACCAATCCAAAAAGTTATCATTGTATTTCCATGCATTATTCCGATTTCAAAGACTGGAAAACTTTCGCGCAAGCAATGTTCCCCGCTTCACTAAGAATATGATTTAGTACTTTACGTTCAGCTTTCTTTGAAAAAGATAACCATATTATTAGACTTAATCATTCATTTTCCGAGAACATCCAGAAAAAGGAATTAGACCTCAACTCGATTGCGCGGTCCAGGCGAAATCGTAACATAGTTAATAATGAACCTCTTAATTTATATCAAGATTCATTACCAATTTCATCAGCAAAATACAAAGATTTGAAGGCGCTTTGTGACAAGCACACTGTTCCAGAAAAATTTCATGAAGAATACATAAACTTAAAGTACAATGGACAAGTCAAAGATTTATTACCTGAAACAGATGAAGAAGAAACTATTTAAAAAAGTTATTTTCAATATAAACAATTTTTCAAAAAGAAGTCAATTTAATTTTTCTTAAAAATTTTTGATTTAATTTAATATCATTTTATGTTATTTTCCATATTGTTTATTTAACACTAGTTACTTAAAAACGTCTTATGAATTAAATCATAATTTCTTTAATTACATATGTAGTTATTGTTACTAAATCTGGCCAGAAGAATAATACACGAGTCTCACTAAAAATGATTTCAGCTGCAGTTACTTTATATACAAATTTTGATGTAACCGAGAAAAAAATACATTCCAGCTTCATATCATGACAGCTAAATTGATGTAAGTAGCAAAAACAACAGTTATATCGTACAAAAGCACAAAAATACAGTTGCATTGGATGTATAGATCAAAATAAGAATTACGTAAAAAAATTCGCGTTACTGAAAGTGTTGAGCAGAAAGATAATTAAAAAAACCTTCTCCTGTAAAGTTTAAGTTTTGTTGGTTACATCTTTTTTGCGGTTATGGCTCGATATATCAGCCTCATGCATTGATCATATTTTTGCGCGTTTATGTAATGAGTTGAGTGCTCTTAGTTCTGTTGTTGATTTTAAAATTTCTGATCACTGTCTTACATGCTTTAGCATTGAGGGTTGGGCAAATATGAGCAGGTCTGATACTACCCAGCAGTTATTTTGGAGTCAATTGAAAAAGTGAACTAGTTCATTTCTAGCGCATTTCGCAGTAGCTCTGAAAAAGTACAAAAGGCGTTCAGTGTAGAACAGTTATCTTTGCTTTTGTTTTCAAAAGTATTGCTGACAAAAATAAACGCGTTCTGGCTACTTTTTCAAATTTGCTGCAGCTGCTTTCTTAATGATAGATTTTATCCAAACAGCTTCACGTTTTCGCAGATTTACTCCATTGAAATATATAAAATCATCTTTTCTCTCAATAACTCTAACTCCTCTACTTATGATTGTTTTTCAAGTAACACATCCAAAAAGTCCAGAGACAAAGTAATAAAAAAACTTTTTTTTTTTTTGCAAATATTCTTCTTTAATCTTCAACATAGGTTCCTTCAAGAGCAATACATTCATTCCACTGCTTTTCTAACTTTTCAATACCGGTTTTGTGGAACGATTTGTGCTTCGCCTCAAAATACGCTTCAGTTTCAGCGATCACCTCTTCATTGGAACCAAATATCTTGCCGGCAAGCATTTTTTGAGGTCAGCAAAGAGCCAGTAGTCGCTGCGGGCCAAATCTGGCGAATACGGTGGATGAGGAAGCAATTCGAAGCTCAATTCATGACTTTTCGCCATCGTTTTCATCGATTTGTGACACGGTGCATTGTCTTGGTGAAAAAGAATTTTTTTCTTATTCAAATGGGGCCAATTTTTCGAGATTTCATCATTCAAACGCTTCAACGACGCTATATACTAAACCTCTGCACAAATGCACTCGTTTTTTCCACAACAGTAGATCCAACAGTGCAGAGTTCAGAGCTTGACAGAACTCTGTTAGTCAAGCAGAGCTTATCCAAGTCATTGAATGATAACAAACGAACACTGCAGAGCACTCGTCAGCTTCAAATCAAACCATGTTCTCGGTTTGCTTTAACAGAACAATTACTAACAGCGAAAAATGCACCAATCACACCTAACACAACAGAACCTTGGCGAAGTAATTATTTCTACCATTGGCAAATAGAAATGTAATTTTTACGAATTCGATGTTTGGGCGAACACTAGGTCAAACTAGGTCGCTGAATCCGAAATCGTTGTCAGTATTTTAAAATTATAAAATTTTTAACAAAAGGGTTGCCACCTTATAATGTATTTTTTACGAGTTTTAAACATTGTAAAACAGTTTTAGGGGGTCACTGTTTTCGAATCTGATGTCAGAATTTTAAAATTAAAGATAGCTGAAAGGGTTGCCACCTAATTTTATTTTATTTTTCGAATTCGGTGCTGGGGCGAACACTAGGTAAAAATGGGTCGCTGAATCCGAATCCGTTGTCAGAATTTCAAAATTATTAAATTTTTAACCCTATAGGGTTGCCACCTACAAATATGCTTTTTTAAAAGTTTTAATCACTATTCTACAGTTTTAGGGGGTCGCTGATTTCGAATCTGAAGTCAGAATTTTAAAATTCAAGATGGCTGATAGGGTTGCCACCTAATTTTTTTTCATTTTTACGAATTCGATGCTGGGGCGAACACTAGGTAAAAATGGGTCGCTGAATCCGAATCCGTTGTCAGAATTTCAAAATTATGAAATTTTTAACCCTTTAGGGTTGCCACCTAAAAATATGCTTTCTTAAAACTTTTAATCACTATTCTACAGTTTTAGGGGTCGCTGATTTCGAATCTGAAGTCAGACTTTTAAAATTCAAGATGGCTAATAGGGTTGCCACCTAATTTTTTTTCATTTTTACGAATTCGATGCTGGGGCGAACACTTGGTAAAAATGGGTCGCTGAATCCGAATCCGTTGTCAGAATTTCAAAATTATTAAATTTTTAACCCTATAGGGTTGCCACCTACAAATATGCTTTTTTAAAAGTTTTAATCACTATTCTACAGTTTTAGGGGGTCGCTGATTTCGAATCTGAAGTCAGAATTTTAAAATTCAAGATGGCTGATAGGGTTGCCACCTAATTTTTTTTCATTTTTACGAATTCGATGCTGGGGCGAACACTGGGTAAAAATGGGTCGCTGAATCCGAATCCGTTGTCAGAATTTCAAAATTATGAAATTTTTAACCCTTTAGGGTTGCCACCTAAAAATTTTGAAATTCTGACAACGGATTCGGATTCAGCGACCCATTTTTACCTAGTGTTCGCCCCAGCATCGAATTCGTAAAAATGAAAAAAAATTAGGTGGCAACCCTATCCACCATCTTTAATTTTAAAATTCTGAAATCAGATTCGAAATCAGCTACCCCAAAAACGGCTAAACACGAAATCTACAGAACTCTAAACGGTCTTAATACGCTTAAGTTTTTCCTACACTTCATTGAATTATTTGGATACTTGAATTATTTGGATCGGAGCCACACCCATTTGTCAAATCCCCATCCCAGTACCCTACTTCCCATATTCTACTTTCTAGTAGAAGGATATACCAAGTAAGAACTTCATACATATTGAGTTTCATTGTTATACGGCATTTACTTCCAAAGCTATTCAAAGACAGCATAACTCCAAGCGTTCTGCTGTTGTGTACATAACAACATAACTTTCTAGTCAGTGCACACTTCTTTTACGAATCGTGCCTAACATTGCTTTGGTTTTAGTTTGTTCTTGCTCTGTTCAAGCGACGAGTGCTCTTTGTAGTGTTAGGCTTGATTTCATTGATGAGAGCAAAACATAGCAAAAGCTTGCACTACAAACGAGTGCTTTGAAACGCATTTCAAGCGCACTCGTGCAAAGGTTTACTATATACATAATAATCGCTGATTGTTTTTCCTTTTGCGAGATAGTCGATGAACAAAATTTCATGCGCATCCCAAAATACAGATGCCATAACCTTTTCAGCCGACTGTTGTGTTTTTGGTTGCTTTGACCTGCTTTCATCGGTTTCTCCCCACTCAGCTGACGACCGTTTTGATTCCGGTGTGTAATGGTGAATCAATGTTTCATACATTGTCACATACCGATGCAAAAATTCATGTTTATTCTTTGTAAACAGTGCCAAACAGCTCACCGAATCATCGACATGTTGTTGTTTCTGGTCCGGTGTGAGAAAACGCGGCAACAATTTGGGAAGCAGCTTTCTCATCGACAAATGTTCCTGTAATATTGTTCCCACACTGCCTATGACATCTTCAGAGCCTCAGCTAGCTCGCGCACCTTCACTTTACGGTCGGCCAATACCATTTTGTGTACTTTTTTATGTTTTGTGGAACAACTGCCTTATTTGCGCTTCCTGAAAGTTCAGTATCATTTGTATCTGTACGACCAAGTTTAAACTCAGCATACCATCGGCAAATGGTTGCTTTTGAAGGAGCAGAGTCCGAGTAACACTTTCGCTCAGCTAGGACGGTATTTTTCCCATCAAAAAACAGTGATAAATCAACACACGGAATTGCTTTGAATTCATTATTTTGAAAATATCACTGCAACTTCTGAACTAAACTTTAGATTGTTTGAAGGTTAGAACTATCGAAATATTATATCGATATTTCGTTAGAGGTGCCACCTAGTAGTTAGTCTCGAGACTTATTGGACCATGTAACCCCTTACTAGACAGGTCACTAGAGAGAGTTTCAAAGTTAATAGATTTGCAATCTCGATAAGAGAAATTTGCATTGTAAGTTCTAACCAAAGTTAATGTTAACACTACAGAATATTAAATCATGGTCTGACAGGAAGGTCATCTGGTCAAATTTTAAAAGGAGGGAAATATAAGAAACCAAACAAATATCTAGTAGACTAGGCTCACAATTATGACCATATCTTGTTGGTATATTCGAGTTTACAGTTTTGAGTCCACAAGTCGTGGAATGGAAAAAGTTCTCAGTAGCAGAATCATTACGGAGCAAATTAACATTGAAGTCACCACAAATAACCAAAAAATCATACTTAAGTACCCTCTACTTGAAAGATCAGTAAAAAAGGTTCAGTGATATTGCAAAGATGGGGGTTATAAATACACGACACTAGTACTATAGTGTTTTTATCAAAGATTTCTACATTAATAAACTCACAAGTACCACCACATTTATTTACAAACCTTACATTTGAATAAGACTTACAGTACAGCCACACCTCCACCTCGTTTTCCACATCTATCACTACGAAATATTTTAAAACCATTGAAAGTATAAAACGAATCAGGTATTTCATGTTTAAACCATGTCTCAGATATGCATATAACATCAACAGGGGAATTCTCAAAGATATATCTTGCGTAATCAAGTTTAAATCCATTCAAATTTCTGGCGTTAAAATGAACCACATTATAACGTATACATAAAACATGAACTAAGGCTTTGTAATTATCAAAAGCGCCATTAGAAGAATTTTTAGAAAACAGCATGATAAAGTAACAAAGAATCAGCTTTAAACATTGAGTTCATCAAAATAGAGAAAAAGAAAGAAAAAAGAATTGTTAGGTGCATGGGAAAAGATAGCTGTAAAAGATATAAGATAAGGGACAGTAA
Organism: Pherbina coryleti; assembly: GCA_943735915.1. Classification (NCBI taxonomy): domain Eukaryota; kingdom Metazoa; phylum Arthropoda; class Insecta; order Diptera; family Sciomyzidae; genus Pherbina; species Pherbina coryleti. Next base: position 118,000,773 of record OX030950.1, read on the forward strand.
GAAGAGAAAACTTAAACATAATATATTATAATAAAAGTACAATAACAACGATTTCAGCTTAACGAACATTCTCCGATAAATAAATAACAAAACCATTTTAATACTTTAGTTAGAGATTCCAGCGACGCAGTCAACGCTCCTAGTGTCGTAAACCAATTTGGCCTCCCCATCACTCTATGCTCTCACATAAACACGTCCATCTAGTGAGACCGCAGCAACATATCGATTCTCTCGCTTCAGTTTGCTTGCATACAGCATAATCGCACGGTTTCCTTTGGTTAGGCTTTCGTGAAGATAAAATTTGTCTCCTCCTCCACACCCAATATCATTGAGAGTGAGTTGTCGCTTTTTGGTTTTGCGAAATGCAGCAACAGCTTTGAGCGAACAATTGCGATCATAAGCAGACGAAAACTTAACTATGATCGCCGAATCTTTTTTGTTATTTTTAGCTCTCACTCTGAAAACTTTGTTAAGTTTTGGAGTGACATAGTTGATGGAGTAGCAAATTTTATCAAACAGACTCGCAAGGTTCTCATTTGCAGCGAATTCCGTTAATGATGACGTCTGTTGAAGCAGGAATCTGCAGGAAATATGAATCATTCTCATATTTTTCCAGTTGAGATCTGAGCACACTAACCTCATCACTAAGCACTGTCGAAAGGGGGGTAGCGGACGAGGTTTGAATTTGTTTTTTTTTTTTTAATTCATTTATTTCCCTTATTTCTCCTTTATTGCACTGAGCTAAGCACATGCTATTTCCACCACAGAAACTCTCTCAAATACATTCCGCAAGGTGGATTTAGTATTAGCAAACTCAGCAGAGACTTCCCCAATACTCTCCTCTACTCTTCCTTCAGACTGCGTTATTGCTCCAGTTAGCTGTTCAACAATACTCCCGCTTATAGAGGTCAGCTTAGTCTGTCTGTAAATTTGGGTCCATGAGCGAAGGTGCAGTTGGAATCCCTGAATCATCTGGACGCGAGTTGATGGCTACAAGGGGGGGGGGGGGGGGGGGTGGGGTCACCGGTGTTGCAAGTTTTCTAGTTGTTGTAGCACTTCGGGTGTTTTTAGCAAAATTCGACATTATAACAAACAAACTTAAGTTCACGATATTATTATGATTATTATTAATTAAACAAAAATAAAACTGCTATGCTGCCGTAAAATTCTTTATTAGTGATATGAAGAAAAATTGGTGTTTTTTATTAGAAAAATATAGATTTTTAACGCGTTGAAGTTGCAACCGCCGAAAAAACACGTCTATTTACTGCAGGTTGACATTCGTTTTTTGAACAACAACAACGTCAAAATTTCGATGTCGATTAATTTCCATAAGAAAACAGAACGACCTCGTTTAACGCAACCCTCGATTATCACAACACTCAAAAATTAACATTGTTGACTCAGTAAACGCAACTTAAAAAAGAAAATAGCACAATTATCGCAACTTGCATTTGCATAAACTTTTATCTTATTTCCTTTCAGTTCTTCTTTGCTTGTAAACTACCTTTTTGATATAAAACTAATAAGAAATGACCATCGACTGGGCCGAAGTTAAAATACCCCCACGGCCGAACCAAAGTGTATTTAAAGTCTTAAGCAGTCAGTAAAATGTTTACTTGTTAAAACATTTTCACAGAAAACAGAAAGTATTTGCTTTTATTTTTTGATAGTCACTTTGTATGGGAGGTAGGCGTGGTTTTCATCCGATTTTGTTGAATTTCATACTCATTGAACAGCAAAACTCATGTAAAAAATTTCAAGTCCATATATTAATTATTGTGGAATTCTAAGAGATTTTACCGTTTTGATAAAGTCACTTTGTATGGGAGGTAGGCGTGGTTTTCATCCGATTCAGCTCATTTTTGAACTTGACCTTTATTTTTTAGATAAAAGCTTAAATATCGAATTTCGTAATGATAGCTTGAAAATTACGGCTGTAATTGTGATCACGGACAGACAGACGGACAGGCAGACAGAAAGACGAACGGACATGGCTAAATTAAGTCGGGTGGTGATGCTGATCAAAAATATACTTACTTTTCTATACCTACCACGTCTCCTTATGGTCGTTACAAACGGAGTGACAAAATTAATATTACGTTTACGTTTTTTAAAAGTGGCGGTATAAAAATCTAAATCTAAAACAATATGTAAGGATACAAAGTGCATAAAACCACAATATCTAGGATTCAGAGACATAATCCTTTTTGTTTAGAAGTTCGATTGTGTTTCTTCAACGTTAACTATGTCAACTGCCCGAATTTCTATTATTTGCATTGAGCAAGGTGGTACTGTAGTCGCTTTTTCTCCACACAAACTTTTTTGACACTACACCAGAGATCTGCATGAAAGGATTCATTTGCTGTTTCAAGTTCCTTTAATTTTTCAACTCCCTGCAAGTCGAGGCAGGCAAGCAACAAGTTTGCGCGAATCATAGGCAGCAAAAATCAAGTCGCCAAATGTAGAAAACTTGAAATGTAGAAACTTGAAATGTAGGGAAAAAGCAATTATTTTGCCTACAAATCGTTTATTTTCAAGTCTGTTTACGAAGTTCGTGGAATTAACTTTCTGTCGTCAATGCAAACTTCGTTTCTCGAGTTGAGAAAACAGTTTGACTTTAAAGAAGTGTCGACCACAACAATAGCTTTTGTCTCATTTACTCTTTCGTGTATACGCAAAAAGGTAAAGTGTTGCTTCACACTCGTGTGTACTACGCGGTCGACACTGCTTTAAAGCATTGGATTGAAGTATGTTTGTTTGTTTGTTTTTTTGTTGTTGTTGTTGTTGTTGTTGTTGTTTTTGTTTATTTTTTATTTTGTCACTTTGTATAGAAAAGTAAAAGTAGACGCTCATGGTATAATAATACATGGTAGCATTGACAACTGCTTATTTTCTCTTCAACAGGAAAACATAAACTGTCAAAAACAGCTTTTTGTGGAAATACATCAGCAGCTGCTGTGGTTGTTGTTTTTTTTTCACTTCAACGTTTTCAACATTGCTTGTGTTTTCAATGGCGGATTGTGAGCGCTCTCTTTTTGAGTATATTTTTTGACAGTATATGATTTCCCAAGCAACTGTCAATGCTACCTTGTATTATTATACCATGGTAGACGTTCGTCAGTAGCTTTCTGCGGCAGCGCAGTCGCATAGACTTGAAAACAGACTTGAAAAGTAGAAAGCTTGGTTTTTTCTACCAATTAATGTAGGGTAGAAACAAAATAGAATCAAGTCTGACTTATGATTCGTTTTTCAGAAGCAAGTCGAGGCTTGTAGGGTAGAAACATATCAAGTTTCTACAAGTCAAGTCGAAACTTGATTATTTTCAAGTTACTTGATTTTCAATTGACTTGTTGCAGATCTCTGCTCTATACTAATATTTCGGGTGTAGAATTATATGCCGAGAAATTTTCGTTTCTACATTATAAGTTAATTTGTTATGTTTAAAAATATCTTCCTTTGGCACTATGTGCCAATTAAAACAGTTTGTTTGGTTTATTTGGCACTATGTGCCGATGTTTACTAAAGGGAAACCGTAGAAGAACTGACTAAGTGCTGGCACTATGTGCCAGTTTAAGGAGTCCAAACAGGACTCCATTATGGCACCATTTGCCAGTTTTGGGAGTCCAAACGGAACTAACTTAAAATAAAATCTTAAGAATAACTTAAGCTAAGCTGCCGTTGCTGCTGCTGTTATTCTTGCTATTGTTGTTGTTTTTGTTATTGTTGCTATTGTTATTGTCGTCGTTGCCGCTTCTGCTGTTGTTGTTTTTGTTGTTGATGTTGTTGTTTGGTGCTAACTCAGCGTTTGTCAGTGTGGGAACGTTATGCGCGACAGAATCGCGAAAACGTCACGTACCGTACTCGAATTACAATTAGAGCGGATGCGTGTGTTAACTGCTCCCCCCTTTAAGAGGAGCCGTCCTCGGTTCCCGTAAGAACTCTTTCTAAGGCTATGGCATTATTAGCTTCCTGACGCCGTCTTGCGATTAGCAGGCCTATTAAAATTACTATTACCGTTCCCATAGAGAAGATGAAAATGACGAGCCATTGCGTAGATGTATTATGAATAAGTTGTTTCAGGTTAGCGGTGTGGTCAATGTTTTTTATGTTTAACTCATGCAGATATGGAAGTGATAGCAGTGTGCTATGTTCTGTTATATTGGCGAATTGGGCTGATGCAGGTTGCGGGTGTAATTGACTGAGTTTTCTCCAATTGGTGTAGGTGGTTTCATTGATGGTTATTTTTTCTTCAAATGTTACAACGAATGTCCCGCGCACCGAAATTAATGAACCATTTCCTTCTCGCACTTTTGCTCTCTGATTGTTAATGACTACCAATCCATCGTTTATCTCCTCAATTGATGCAATGTGATACGCCGAGGTAGTTTTGCAATTCGCGAAATTATTATTTAACAGTTGATGTACGCAAGTGTTTCTTTTATGAGGTTGACAAAACGTAGTTGTTGTTGCGTCTTGACAGTTTTCAAGTGGCTCATATAGTCCTTTGCAATTTGCTACAGTGTTTGTTTCTAGCAGCAGAATTTTATGATTACGTACTACTGGTAAGATCTTAAGTCTACTACGTATTTTTTGTTTTTTTTTTTTTTTAACTAAATTAATTCCATTGCTATCTTGACTAATTTTTAATTTTGAAATACTTAAAAATTTTATTCGAAGTTATAACTTTTAGTTTTTGCTTTGAAATTGCGAATTTGAAGGTTGCAAAGGTTTTTTTGAATTTCGAGTGAAAAATATCTTTTACAGCTGCGCTTGAGTTACCTATTTTTATTTTCTATTTTTTATAGCTTTGGTACTTCCAATTTACATTTAAATTTGGAGTGACAAATATTATTTAGCAAATTTGTGTAATTTACATGAAATTCAAGTGAAATCGCACTTTAAAACTTATTATTGTTGGTCTGAAAATACATTGAATCCCTATTTTGAATTTGAATCTTCAATTTTCAAATATCTTATAACTAAAGAGATTTTTTTGAAAATCCTTTGAATTCCATGTTTGTGTTTTCTTAAATGAATATCTACTTTTAATTTCTAATTGATAACAATAAACTTTTTGAACATATTCCATTATTTATTCCAATTTAATTTTTTATTTTTATGTGCAATATTTTTATCTGAAATCGTTAAAAAATTGCTTTAATAAATATAATTTCAGGTGAAAATTTTGATATTGTCATGATTTCAACAAAGGTGTGTAATCTTTTTTGTGTTAATTTAAAAAAATTAAAATATTAATTTTCTCTTTACTCATTTCTTTCAAATTTAATTTTAAAAGTCTATTAAAGAACTTCGATTTTGAGTTTCCACTTTGAGATTTATGATCTCTAAATCAGATTGCTTGCTGAAAGTTAAGATTTTGTAACTAATGCTTCGACTAAAAGTTGATTTTGGCTTTGAATTTTGACTTTTTCGATGTGGTAAAAGAAGATTTTGAATTTTCTAATATGTAATAATAAAAAATGTATCTCATAGGTGATTTTTTCACTCATGATTATTTGAGTTAGCAGAATATTCTGATGTAGTCCTGCTTAAAACGTTTTTGAAATAATTTAACAACCTTATTGAATGATTGGCTATGCTAAGTTTTTTTGAGTTTTTATTTATTTCTTTATTTTGTGTTCATAATAGCTTTATTTTAGTAGTTTTTACATTCAAGTGCTTGGGTTTCTGCTTTTATTTTCCAACATTTCTTATTTAAATCTTACGAAATTCTGGCAAAAAATTCCATACATTTTTTCAATATTTTCATTTGATTTTTTTAGTTAAATTTTTTTTTAATTTCGGATTTTTTTTGTGGTTGTTCGAACTTTATGAACCCTAAAAATGGTTGGATTTTTGTAGCGGCTTTTTGATTTAATCGTTGGAGGCCGAAAGTATTTTTTTGTTTTATTACTGTAAATATTTTTTCCTTTGTTGGATTCGTTTGTCTTGTGAAATGTTTTTAAGTTTTTTTTGTAAGTTTTTATTTTTTATGATTTTGTTTTAATAACTTATTGGAAAACAACTAAACAAATATCTTTTTGAATTTTTTTATTTTGCAAGCTTTAACATTTTTAAGGTTTTTATTTTTGTTTTAATTTCGTTGTATTTATTTAAATTTGTTTAATATGTAAACGTTAGTGAAATTTGTGTCAATTTGCATGTGAGTGAAAATGTTTAATACTTTTCATTATATTGGAGTTAAGTTGAAACGTTTAACATTGAACACTTTGAGAATTTCTTGTTTCAAAATGTCTTTTTTTTCTCTATGTGAACTTTTAATCTTTTGTTTTTTTTCATGTAAACATTTTTTTTGGAGTTCTTCACCTTTCCACTATGTGGAATTTTAAATTTGTCCGGAATTTTCATTGAATCCTTCGATTTAAGAAATTAATGTCTCTGATTAAATTTACAATGGATCTTATCATGTATAATTTCTAATGCTAAATCTTTTAAACAAATCAAAAATCTTATGTAGATACTTTGTCCAATAGCTGAACGCTTACAATAATCTGGCAGCTTCCATGTTAAAATTCGGTGCAGCAACGTTAAAGTTTTCCTTGTAATCCAATGTAATTATTTTTTCCAGATGAGTTTACCACAGATACGGTAAGTTTTTATAATTTTTAGTTATTCACATTTATGCTTGTTTTTTTTCTTTTAAATAATTTCTAGCACTTTCAGTGTATGATAGGTTCAGTTTTTTAAAAAATTCAAGCTTGTTGACATATTTTGTCTCATATGTTTTCACTATGTTTTTTTCTTTTAAATTATTTCTAGCACTTTCAGTGTATGATAGGTTCAGTTTTAAAAAATTCAAGCTTGTTCACATATTTTGTCTCATATGTTTTCACTATGTGAAACTTTTCACAGGTGAGTCCGAACTCACGGCCACTTTTATTTTTCTTTTAAAATAAAGAACTTTTTTTGTGGCCCCACGTTGGGCGCCAGTTAATTTGTTATGTTTAAAAATATCTTCCTTTGGCACTATGTGCCAATTAAAACAGTTTGTTTGGTTTATTTGGCACTATGTGCCGATGTTTATTAAAGGGAAACCGTAGAAGAACTGACTAAGTGCTGGCACTATGTGCCAGTTTAAGGAGTCCAAACAGGACTCCATTATGGCACCATGTGCCAGTTTTGGGAGTCCAAACGGAACTAACTTAAAATAAAATCTTAAGAATAACTTAAGCTAAGCTGCCGTTGCTGCTGCTGTTATTCTTGCTATTGTTGTTGTTTTTGTTATTGTTGCGGCTACTGCTAGCTTACGCCATTAAGCTAAGCTGCCGTTGCTGCTGCTGTTATTCTTGCTATTGTTGTTGTTTTTGTTATTGTTGCTATTGTTATTGTCGTCGTTGCCGCTTCTGCTGTTGTTGTTGTTGCTGTTGTAGTTTTTGTTGTTGTTGTTGTTGTTGTTGTTGTTGTTGTTGTTGTTGTTGTTGTTGTTGTTGTTGTTGTTGTTGGTGTTGTTGTTGATGTTGTTGTTATTTTTGGTATAGCTTTGACTCCGCTGTTGATGTTGTTGTTTGGTGCTAACTCAGCGTTTGTCAGTGTGGGAACGTTATGCGCGACAGAATCGCGAAAACGTCACGTACCGTACTCGAATTACAATTAGAGCGGATGCGTGTGTTAACTTATACTAGGCTTTAAATAGAACAAATTGAGTACTCTCGAGTTACTTAATGCAAAAAATACGAACTCTGCTTGAAATTGAAAACAAGTAGGTTTTGCCTTAGACCAAGTGTCATAACTTTGTCTTAGACCACACTGAAATCTGAAGAGTTTATGTTTACATGCCTATGGACCATAATAACATTAACACCTCAGCTCTATCTTTATTAAACTTAAGATTTTATTACTGCTGTGACAATTTCTTCATTTAGCTTGTTTTGAGATAAATGATGAAAACTTGCCCTACTCAACGATTTTTTTAATTTGAAACTCGAAATGATTAAATGTTGCTTTAATTTTTGAATATCGATGGTTTCTTTTAAGGCACCTTTTTCAATATAATTCCAAAGTTTTCATATGAAATGTACGAAGTTTTGTTTTATATAGACTTCTTGAATTTTTTATGCTTTTTGTATTCATTAGGTTTTGGAATTAAACCTTGGCCGCGGATTTGATATATACCGTCTAATCAAAAAATACCCGGAATTTCCCATTCAAAAAAACCTTGCGAAAATTGTTAACATTTTTTTTTCTGAGTTGGTACATTTATCATATGATGTTCAAGTATTTGTTTGAGCGTGATAGTTTTGTAAACAAGTCAGTGATTGTTTTGTTCTGCTAATTTGGCAATGTCGAATTTAGTTGAGCAGACTTTTTCTGTAATTTTGAGTTTTTAGATAAACTAGTATCGCTTGTCTTTGAAATTCGACCATATAAAAATCCATTTCTGATTTGTTTTTTTATTTTTTTTTTAATTTTTATTGAAAAACGTTTGGCAGAGTTATAAATATTAAATTGAGAAATAAGAACTTTAGGGTAATACAATGAATGAAATTAAAATTAATTGTTATTGAAGTGAATAAAGAATTAGTTATGTAGAGATTATATTAAAAAAAGTAATTGGCATGCATACATGCGAACTATTGTTTATGTTTAGGTTTCATAATCTTCGGGATTGGTAACAATAAACTTTCCAGAAGAATTCGACTTCATTTGAAATTTTAATTGTATTGAAATAAAATTTCATACAAAATTAATGTGAAAAACATATTTATTCCATAAAAATTTCATTTCCGTCACTTTTACTTTTCTAATGAATTTGCCACCTGTTCTCTCGAAGAGAAGAGCACAATGTGAGCAGCAAGCTGAAAATAGAAAAAGCGTCTATTTTGCTGTCAAGTGGAGAGCTTTCTTTCTCTTTACTTTGTGCGGATCGTTTTTATGCATGGTATAATAATACAAGGCAGCATTGACAGTTGCTTGGGAAAACATCTTCTGTCAAAAAATATACTCAAAAAGAGAGCGCTCACGATCCGCCATTGAAAACACAAACAATGTTGAAAACGTTGAAGTGAAAAAAAACAACAACCTCAGCAGCTGCAGATGCATTTTCACAAACAGCTGTTTTTGACAGGAGATGTTTTCTTGTAGAACAGAAAATAAGCAGTTGTCAATGCTACCTTGTATTATTGTACCATGGTTTTTATGGAACTTTTTTTATGTGAACGTTCTGTGGCCGTCAAATGTACACAAAATCGTTCGCCTCTGCTTATAGTTCTTCTATTTTTTTCTCTTTCTTTGCTCATATGCGAACGTAACCGAACTCACACCGCAGTGTAAAGAAAAAACTCATTTAACGAAACAATGCCGAAAGTTTTTTTCTCTCTCTCCTTTTTATGCGGATCTTCTACGGTGAAATACATTATACATCTTTTCACCTGTTCAAAGCAGGTATATTTCTATAAAAAATATTCTCCCCACTCTAATTCATTTAAAAAAAATTTTCAAAATCGGTTGGGAAACATGGGAGAAAATGGTTCTTAACTAGGCCCTATAGTCTACGTCTATTTATGTATAGATATAATCTGGAGAATTGTGGAGAAATATCAGAATTGTGGAAAAACAACTCGTGATTTTTCACCACGACAACGCAATGGTTCACAAATCTCATCTTGTACGCGAATATTTGACAAAAAAAAAAAAAAAAAAACCGTTCATAATGTTTCACAAGCACCCGACATGGCTCCTTGTGACTTCTTCGTTTCCCACGACTCAAGTTTTGAGACGATTTAGCGTTAAAGGAGTTATTAAGGAGAAAAGGGCGTTTTAATATGTATTTAACTGGTAATGAAAATATCTTTGAAGGAAATAAAATGAATATCGATGAATTATTGACCCGTTTTCGTTTTATTGAAGAATTAAGGATATTTTTATATCTAAAATTATCGTAAAAAGGCCATTTCATTTTTTATCCAAAAATTAGTATAGATTGTAGCTTATTTTATACTCGCCAAAAAAAAAACTTGCATAATTAAAATGAATCATGATAATGTATAATTTAAGATAAATTAAATAATGTTAATATTCAACCATTTTCCAAAGTAATCCCATTCCAACACATTTAATAAAAATAAATATAAATAAAGCATTCACCACAAATTTTTCAAATAAATAATATATCAAATTAAGATGAAGGTAATAAAAATAAGCAAAGAAAATGAAAATTACCTCTCAAAGTTAATGAATCTTGCGAGCCTCTATAAAAATCTCGTCTTATTGAATTGGAGCTAATATGACCATAATCTAATTGATAAGATATGGTTTGAGATTAATTTTCAGAATTTAAAAAATAAACAAAAAGTAATGTTAAGAGAAGAATAAAATTGTGATATTTAAACAAAACTTTAAAAAAATTTAAAGTAATATATTTAAAAAAAAAAAATTATTTATACCTTTCTATTATATATATTAGAAAGGTAATTGGCGTACCTGTCAAGTTCGTATTTGAGCCTTTCTTACCACGACTAGAAATGCTCGATGCCTCACTGATTTCAACTGACCCAGCATCAACATGGATTGTTTTGGGACGCGGACGTACAACTTTTTGCTGTCTTAAGCGTAGTGCAGATGTACTTTGGGTCTGCTGCTTAAGTGATTTTTCCGAACGATCAAGAGTTTTACCCTAAAGCATTAATTTCAACATTAATTTCAGTGGCAAAAAATAATCCTGTACTTTAATACCTCACGTTCCGCCTCTTCAACCGCTTTTTTCAACCGATGCTGTTCCAGAATAGCTGTACGTCTTGCCATTTGTTCTTCTTTCTTACGTGCACGCTCTTCTCCCTTTTCACGTTCGCGTTCGCGTCTTTGATTAGCTTCTATTTCCTTGCGCGCTTTGGTCTCCTCCTGTTGTTGGCGGCGTTGCAAAGAAAGCAGCATTATCTTCTCTTTTCTCTTTTCCATTTCGTCAATTGAATCCTTTAAATGAAAGAAGAATGCAAGATATTTAAGATACGTAATTAGAAGAAGATATAAAAATTTTGTAAGTTCACATCGATATCATGGTTTAATAAAGTGGGTAATTTAGCTTATGATTTAACATTGAATATAAAGAGAAGAGCGTAGTTTAAAACGAATATTAGTCCGAAATTTTGTGAAAATATATTCTTAATGGATATTCGGGAAGCTATTATGTATAGAATAGCATTAGGCCTTAAAATTGTAATTATAAAATAATATGTTATAGAGCCCTTCATTAGTATACTTTTTGCCTACTCAAATACAATCGTTTGCTGTCGGATAAAAAGTTTTCTCTCACCTTTTTTTCCAAAGCTCTTGTATGTAAACATACTCTCACTCTATTTTATGCGAAAGTATGAAACGACGAGAGTAACAATACACTGCTGAACTTATAACAGCAAGACCATGATACAATTACAAGGTAAGCTCATTTTAAGATGGCTGCTCAAATGAGAAATTTTGCAAAAACAATGCTGTAGGAGCTACAAATGTCAAACGAAAAAAGCAACAACAACGATTAGAAAAACTAAAATTTACCAGCTGATTTTAACAACTAGTGCACCCTGCTCTCTAATATAAGCCTACCTTGTAATTGTATCATGAGCAAGACCAGCTTCTTGCAATAAAACGTAACGCAAACACTACACGCAAAGAAAAAAAAACGTTTATCGCCAGTTTGCCGCAAACGAACTTCGTTTGTCGTGCTTGAAATCGTTATTTGCAAACGTTTCAACAGTTGTCATAATAACAGTTCAGTTGCGAGAAACGCGTCATATAGTTGCAGGTAATTAATTTCGTGTCATAAACTCGAGTGATTTTTAAATTGCAGCAATTGAAAACATATTTTTTCCCAACTGAAAATTTTGTTTATTTTTCCCTTCGCTGTATAAACATAGCGCTTATAGTTTAGAGTTACTTTTTGGACAAATTGTTACTATATAAGGAAATTGGTAGTTTGCTTAATACGCGGACGGAGATAGCAACAGAGGTGGAATCCATAAGAAGACGGACGGACATAATGAGAAAGATTATTATTATCTATATATATAAAAAAGGAGTTTATGTTTGTAAGGCCGCAATAGACTCCTAAACTACTCATACGATTAGCATGAAAATTTGTGTATAGAAGTTTTTTGGTACGGTGCGTGTTTGTGGGCTATCAATTTCGATCCACCTTGAACACCAGAGGGCGCTGTAGTACAAATTTTTTACAAAACTGCCTAAAACTCATAAACTGCTAATGCGATTAGAATGAAAAGTGGTATACAGTGGGTTTCATATACGTTGAGTGTTGTGCTGCTATTGTTTTTGACCTATATTGAACACCAGATGGTGCTGTAGTACAAATTTTTTACAAAATCGCATATTTTTAGTTGTTTTCTTAGGTTACATGTGAAAATATTTACAAAATATAAAATATTTCTTAAATTTAGTAAAATTAAAAAATTTCCGTTATTTTGACATCAAAAACATGAACATATCTTGAAAACTATGAAAAATTTTACTACAACGATATATTTAATGCAACATCGTTGCTCAAAAATGAGAAAAAAAGAATCAGAAATTTAATTTTGTGACTTTCGATTCAAATATCTCCGCTGCATTTGTATACATTTTGTTAAATTTTTTTTTGTCTTAAAGCTTCATCAAAGTACTATGAAAACCTTATTGCAAAAATACCGTTAGTTGAGTATATGTATATTAAATTTTTTTTTTCAAAAAAGGTCTAAAATTTTGGATTTTTCCTCAAAAAAAGGCTCAAAATTTGTTTTTGTTGTGAAACTAATTTAAATTCAAATTCACAAAATGTCAACTCTATTTAAAAGTTATAACATTTGTAAACAAAAGTTATTTAAATTTTACGCAAAAATTAAAAACCATTTTTGTGATTCAAAAAGCAAGGCATATCCCTTGATTTTTTCGAAGAAAATTTTTTTTTCCAATATTCTATTTTTATATTTTTGTAAAAATATTAAAGCTAAGAAATTAATTTATTAGAAAAAATTATCTTAGTATCTCTTACCTATAAAAAGTTATAACCAATAATCTTTATCCAAAATATATATACAAAAAGCAAAACGCTGTCTGTGTGATGGCTGGAAACTTCACAATTACTGAGTCGATAGAGCTGAAATTTTGGCAGCACATTTTTTTCAAGTACAAGATGGCTTAAATTTCTGTCACACCCCCTTTTACCGCCCACAAATCAATAAAAATGCTATATTTCCTATGGTTTCCGTCGATTTGGCTACATTTTTGTAATTTAGTTTGTATGCTCACTGTCGGAACCTGTACTAAAACTGGGTAATGTAAATCTACTAGAAAACTGGGATGAGCATTATATAAGAGGTTGTGGCTCCGCCCATACAGTTAAAATTTGTATTATCGAATAGCTTTGAAAGCAAAAGTAGCAATACTTACACTGAAAAAAATATATTAGCTTAAAATTGAACACAATGTGTTAAAAAAATGTGTTAATAATTTGACTTTTTTTTCATACGATTTTCAAAATTTTTAAACACATTTGCTCTTACTTTGACGAAATTTGTTGCAAGCTATTTTTTAAACACAAATATCGTCAAATTAATAACAACTGTCGTTAATTTTAAGACATTTTTTTTTCAGTGTACATACAAACTCAAAATGGAGTTACTATTTGGTGATCTCCTGCTACTGGGAAACTGTAACGGGCAGTGGAAAATAACAGTGGTGTCAAACTATGAGTCTAAGAAAAGTATTGAATACACCTATTATGTTCCCATATAGTTGCAGGGTGCAAGAACGCGCGCCGGGAAAAGCTATCTATCTATCTATCTATCTATCTATATATATAAAAAAGGAGTTTATGTTTGTAAGGCCGCAATAGACTCCTAAACTACTCATACGATTAGCATGAAAATTTGTGTATAGAAGTTTTTTGGTACGGTGCGTGTTTGTGGGCTATCAATTTTGATCTACCTTGAACACCAGAGGGCGCTGTAGTACAAATTTTTTACAAAACTGCCTAAAACTCATAAACTGCTAATGCGATTAGAATAAAAAGTGGTATACAGAGGGTTTCATGTACGTTGAGTGTTCTGCTGCTATCGTTTTTTACCTATCTTGAACACCAGATGGTGCTGTAGTACAAATTTTTTACAAAATCGCATATTTTTAGTTGTTTTCTTAGGTAACATGTGCAAATATTTACAAAATATGAAATATTTCTTAAATTTAGTAAAATTAAAAAAATTTCCGTTATTTTGATATCAAAAACATGAACATATCTTGAAAACTATGAAAAATTTTACTCCAACGATATATTTAATGCAACAGCGTTACACAAAATTACGAAAAAAACAATCAGATATTCAATTTTGTGACTTTCCATTCAAATATCTCCGCTGCTTTTTTATATATTGTGTAAGCATGTAAATATTTATAAGTTATATTACGTTATTTATAAGTTAAATTACGTTATTATTATTTGGCAACACTGTTTATTAAAAGAGATGTTAGTATTAAGCTGATGTGTACAAAAACCATAACCAAGTTATGGTTTTTGAAAAAGTAACCAACTTCGTTCTGTTTTTCCGGACAACATCGAAAGCGAACGCAAGTAAAAAATAAATAATCGGTAAAAATAAATAAAATCTCAATTGTTTATATCTCAGATGTGGGGTTAGTTTAACCGTTTCAATTTTTTTTAAAGTCGCAAATATAAAAATTTAATTAAAATATGCCCAATCGCGTAACTAAGCAGTCGCTGATTGAAGCCCTTGCCGAAGTTGGTGTGGAGCCCCCACAAGGTGCATCAGTTACACAACTGAAGCGACTGTGTGAGGAACATCTTCAACCAAACAATGCCGAAACATCATATTCCGATGACAATGATGCACAAAATGCCGATGAAGTTGCTGCTGAAAATTTGTATGCTCCGAAAAGTTCCGTTGCCGTCTCTGCCGCCGGTGGTTCTCGCCACGCCTCGCTGAATGCACTGCATACAACTATGGAAAATAAGGGAGCAACGTGCCTGAATGAAGAATTGGAAATCTTACAAAAACGCCACGAAATACTACTCCTAAAGCGCCAGATTCAAGACTTGGAAGACACTGCCGGTGCTCACCATGTTAAGAGACGTGACTTCAGTGAAGTGAAGCATGCAATACCTAAATTTAGTGGCGACAACCCTGTGTATTCCGTCCACAAATTCATAAGAGACTTCGAGGAGATAATGTTCTCAATTGGCGCTGAGGACAGCATGAAGCTGGTTGGCCTGCGACGCTCTCTAGAAGGTACTGCTCGCGTGTTTTTAACAACCATTTCGGCACTTAACTACGCTGAGCTGAAACAAGAGCTCATTAAAGAATTTGACGTTGCTGTTTCTCGCCAAGATGTGTATCGTATGCTGAGCCGCCGCCACTGGAAGAGGCAAGAGGAGACCCTTCACTGCTATGTTTTACAAATGCAAGCAATCGCTAAGCAGTCCGACATAGATGAAAGCGAAGTCGTGGATTTCATCATAGAAGGTATTGGCGAAAAAATTATGAATGCTCATTTGCTGATGGGTGCTCGTACTGTTGAAGAACTTAAAGGCCTCATCAAGCGATACCAACAAAAATATTTAAATTTGTCAACTCCTTCTGAACGCGCAACTGCGTCTGCTAAAACTGCTGCTATGCCGAAAATCAACAAAGATGCCGAAAAATATGCTGAGAAAAATGCCGATAAAAGCGCCGCCTTATGCTATAACTGCTCGCAAACAGGACATATTAAGCCGAATTGTCCATATCCTTTACGAGCAACTGGGTCCTGCTTCCGATGCTGGCGTATGGGCCATGATCACCGCTCATGCCCAAATCCCAGAAAGGTGCTTACGAAAACTGCCGCTGCACGTGCTGAGAGACAGGTTGCCGCGATCGATGAAGATGCTGACCATGCCTGCGAAGTTGTTGGTGCTTTAAATTTGGTAGGTATTGCTTTTGAGGTTAATTTAGTGGAAGTTGCAATTTTTAATCAATTTTTGTCCCTTTTTGATACGGGCAGTCCCACTAGTTTTATGAAGCTATCGTGTGTACCTCAGTGGCTAGCGAAGAATTTCAAAAATGCAAAGTCGTCAAAATATTGTGGTATCGGTGGACGTAATTTAAAAATCTTACATGAAGTTACTTGTGCTGTTAAATTTGATAATAAGATAAAAAATGTAAACATAAAAATATTGCCGAATGACGCAATGATAATGCCAGTTATTTTAGGCCGAAATTTTCTTAAAATATTTAATATACATTTAACTAAAATTAAGTTAAAATATACTAAAGATAAACTTTTGAACATGAATAAAATTAATTTTTGCAAACTTCCACTAAATAAACTTACTGTTCTTAATAAGTATGGTCTTTTCAAAGAAAATTTTTCTGACGCAGAATGTAAGCCTCAAACGAACAACATTATCGATATTTTAGGGTCAAATAAGGTAAGTTTTTATTCCGATTCAATTGATACAAAACTAGATTCCGTTTTTGCTGCTAAGGACGAACCAAATTCCAGTGTTGATTGTGACGTGCCGAATATATTTAATATTGATATTGATTCTAATGCCGTGGAACTAAATGTTAATTTACAACTAGGAAAATGTTTGCATGAAGAATTGAGTCAATTGATTGTAGACTCCTATTTGTCGCCTTCAGACGTGGTTTTAGAACCTTTTGAATATAAAATGAAAATTCATTTAACAACTGATGTGCCATTTCATTGCGCCCCTCGACGACTTTCTTATTTGGAAAGAAACAAAGTTCAACTTATAGTAGATGAATTGCAGCGTGACGGTATAATTAGGCCAAGCCATTCACCTTACGCATCCGCGATAGTTTTAGTAAAAAAAAAGAATGGGGACACGCGAATGTGTATAGACTATCGTGGACTAAATAAAATAAATGTGAGAGACAACTACCCTCTGCCGCTAATAGAAGACTGTATTGATTACTTGGAAGGTTGTAAATTCTTTTCAATCCTAGACTTAAAAAGTGGATTTCATCAAGTTTCAATGTCGGAAGAATCAATTCCATATACGGCTTTTGTGACGCCAAATGGCCAATATGAATATTTAAAAATGCCATTTGGACTAAAGAACGCCCCAGCGGTGTTCCAAAGGTTTATAACTAGTATTTTTCGTGATTTAATTGACGATAGGAAAATTATTATTTATTTGGACGACATTTTGATTGGTTCTTCCAATTTTGACGAACACAAAACTTTGCTTGAGACGGTATTGCGACGCATAACTAGCAGTAAATTAAAGCTCAATCTATATAAGTGTATGTTTGGTTATGAAAAAATAGAATATTTAGGTTATGCTGTGTCTTCTTCCGGAATTTCGCCAAGCGAATCGCATGTTACCGCTATAAAAAGGTATCCAGTGCCGACCAATCAGAAAGAACTACAGTCATGTATTGGACTTTTCTCGTATTTCCGACGATTTGTGCCGTCATTCTCGAGAGTAGCAAAGCCGTTGCAAAATTTATTAAAGAAAAATGCCGCATATGATTTTGATGAAAAATGTATAGATGCCTTCAATGATTTAAAAGCTAGTTTGACTAAGCCTCCAATACTTGCTGTATATAATCCGACGAGAGAGACTGAG
The DNA here is from genome assembly GCA_943735915.1 of Pherbina coryleti. Classification (NCBI taxonomy): domain Eukaryota; kingdom Metazoa; phylum Arthropoda; class Insecta; order Diptera; family Sciomyzidae; genus Pherbina; species Pherbina coryleti. The sequence continues at coordinate 118,018,366 of OX030950.1, forward strand.
CTACACTGCGACGCTAGCTCTATTGGTTTTGGAGCTGTTTTGTTGCAACGCCAAATTGATGGAAAATTTCATCCTATTTCATATTATTCAAAAACTACCTCAGCCCCTGAATCCAAATATCATAGTTTTGAGCTTGAGACATTAGCCATATTTTATGCACTCAGACGCTTTAGGGTATATTTAGAGGGAATATCCTTTAAAATCGTAACAGATTGTAATTCCTTGACAATGACGTTAGAAAAGAAACAAGTAAATCCTAGGATAGCCCGATGGGCTTTGGAGCTGGAGAACTACGATTATTCAATACATCATCGGTCCGGGCTGTCCATGGGTCATGGAGATGCACTGAGCCGAACCCAAATCGCAACAGTTATGGATGCCGATGATGTCGATTTCCGAATACAAATCGCTCAAGAACGTGACGAAGCAATAAAATACTTAAGAGACCGAATGGAAACAGAAGAGATGAAAAATTTTGAATTAACTGACGGTCTTGTTTATAGAGTGACGGGGGATGGGCAGAAGGCATTATATGTACCAGACGAGATGGAAAGTAATGTAATTCGACTTATACACGAAAAACTTGGACACCAAGCTGTTGATAAATGCTTTGATACTCTTAGTTCAACCTATTGGTTTCCAGCTATGCGCAAGAAAATAGATAAGTTTATTCAGAACTGCCTTAAATGTCTAATGTATGCCGCACCAGTTCGGGCTAGTGAAAGAAATTTACATAATATTCCAAAAAGACCAGTGCCGTTTGATACTATTCATATTGACCATTTTGGTCCCTTGCCGTCTGTAAATTCAGAAAGAAAACATATTTTGCTTGTGGTTGACGCTTTTACTAAATTTGTAAAATTATACCCGACAAACTCTACTAGTACACGGGAGGTTACTGCCGCTTTAGATAAATATTTTAGTTATTATAGCCGACCAAGACGAATCATATCTGACAGAGGTACTTGTTTTACATCGTTAGAGTTTAGTAACTTTATGCTGGAACGAAACATAACTCATGTTAAAGTCGCTACTGCTTCACCACAAGCAAATGGTCAAGTGGAGAGGGTGAATAGGGTTATTAAAGCAATGTTAGGGAAAATCAGTGACCAAATCAACCATGGCGATTGGTCAAGTAAGTTACTTCACGTGGAGTATGCAATTAATAACTCAGTTCATTCTTCTACCAAAAATACACCCAGTATGCTTCTTTTTGGGGTGGACCAGCGTGGTAAAATTGTTGATCAACTTACAGAATATTTGGATGACAAGATAAATGAAGTTGATAAACCACGCGATTTAAAATAGATAAGAATTAACGCAATAGAATCAATAGAAAAGTCACAGCAATACAATTTAAATTACTTTTTGAGAAATAGTACCAAAGCGAAAACTTATAATGTTGGAGATTTTGTTGTCTTACGGAATAATGACACTGTAATTGGAACAAACAAAAAATTTTTGCCAAAATTCAAGGGACCGTATGTAGTATTTAAACCACTTGGAAATGATAGGTATGTGTTGCGTGATATTGAAAATTGTCAATTGACACAATTGCCGTATAATGGTGTTGTTGAGGCTAACAAGCTGCGTAAATGGTTACCAAAAAATTCCGTAGAGAAGACCATAGATTTTAATGAACTGGGCAATGCCGACTATATTAGTGATGATGAAATAGACGTTTGGCAATGCTTTATATTTGCATTACTTTGATAAATAAATTAAAAAGTTATGATCGAGGCTGATCATGTGCCAGATTGGCCGAGTTGTAAGCATGTAAATATTTATAAGTTATATTACGTTATTTATAAGTTAAATTACATTATTATTATTTGGCAACACTGTTAATTAAAAGAGATGTTAGTATTAAGCTGATGTGTACAAAAACCATAACCAAGTTATGGTTTTTGAAAAAGTAACCAACTTCGTTCTGTTTTTCCGGACAACATCGAAAGCGAACGCAAGTAAAAAATAAATAATCGGTAAAAATAAATAAAATCTCAATTGTTTAGAATTGTGTTAAATTTTTTTTTGTCTTAAAGCTTCATCAAAATACTATGAAAACCTTATTGCAAAAATACCGTTAGTTGAGTAAATATATTTTAAATATTTTTTTCAAAAAAGGTCTGAAATATTGGAGTTTTCCTCAAAAACAGACTCAAAAATTATTTTTGTTGTAAAAATAATTTAAACTCAAATTCACAAACTTTTAATTCTATTTAAAAGTTATAACATTTGTAAGTAAAAGTTGTTTCAATTTTACGCAAAAATTAAAAACCATTTTTGTGATTCAAAAAACAAGGCCTATCCCTTGATTTTTTTGAAGAAATTTTTTTTTTTCCAATATTGTGGTTTCATATTTTTGAATAAATTTACAAGCTAAAATAATAATTTATTAAAAAAATTATCTCAGTATCTCTTACCAATCAAAAGTTATAGCCAATAATCTTTATTCAAAATATATATACAAAAAGCAAAATGATGTCTGTGTGTTGGCTGGAAACTTCAAAATTGCTGAGTCGATAGAGCTGAAATTTTGGCAGTACATTTTTTTCAAGCACAATATGGTTTTAATTTCTGTCACACCCCCTTTTACCGCCCACAAATCAATTAAAAATGCTATATTTCCTGCGGTTTTCGTCGATTTGGCTACATATTGGTAATTTAGTTTGTATGCTCACTGTCGGAAACTGTACTAAAACTGGGTAATGCCCATCTACTAGAAAACTGGGATGGGCATTATATAAGGGGGTGTGGCTCTGCCCATACAATTAAAATTTTTATTATCGAATAGCTTTTAAAGAAAAAGTAGCAGTATTTACATACAAACTCAAAATGGAGCTACTATTTGGTGATCTCCTGCTACTGGAAAACTGTAACGGGCAATGGAAAATGACAGTGGTGTTAAACTATCTAAGAAAAGTTTCTAATATAATTATTATGTTGCGATATAATTGCTGGGTGCATCAACGCACGCCGGGAAAAAAGCTAGTAATAAATAATAATGACCGAAATAGCTTGCGGTATATATACATATATAAGATATATTTTTAAGTTGTGATAACTGAATATTCGTTTGCGGCAAATACAGCTCGCAAACGAAGTATAGTTGGTGAATTTTTCAGTTGTGGTAAACGAAAAATTTCTTTGCGTGTATATTTTAATATTTTGTTTTTGAATAAAATTGCCAACTTTTAATCTAAAATAATTATGAAAATACAAGCGGCATATGTAGATATGTAGAAGATATAGCAACACCAACAAAGGAAGAAATGAACTATGCAAAAGATTTGTCAGCTGAACAATTTCGATAAGTTTTTTTATTTTGTTTTGTATATGTCATGAGTATATTTCAATATTTTGTATTTGAATAAATTTGTGAACGTTTAATATAAAATAACTAAAAAAAATATGTAATCGGCACATGTGGGCAGGTGGAAGGTATATATGGCATCACCATTAAGGAAAGGAATGAACTTATTTTGTTTTTAATCTAATTATTTTTTTTTTTATTGAAAACAAATTTTTCAATCGAAAGGAATGAACTATGCGATAGATATTTCACTTTTACTGCTGAAATAATACAATTAGCATCCGATTGTTGTACATACTTCTATTGTGGAAGTTATTATGAGAAAGTAAAAGACCAACTCACATCGAGTTAAAATAACGTAAAATAAAAAAATAAATAACTGGCCATTTCAGCCCTTGAAAGGACTTTGACCTAGCTTCTTATGATCAATTGTGTTGTGCGTGTTATTAAGTTTGTACACAATTGACCGCGAACCGTACCTACATGCTTAACGCCGACTTCGAACGGCGATGAAAGGAATGTTCTCGTTCTCAAGAAGCTTTACATGGCATTTTTAATTACTCTCTGAGGTTTGCCATTGTCTGCAGAGAGGTGGCGGCCGTACAGAAAAATTATTTTATTCAAATAATTTTCTCGCTGCTGGGGTTCGAACCTGGGTCTCCAGGTTCGTTGACATAGCCACCACGCACTTTAACCAACTACACCAACTACATCACGGACGCCATATTTTGCCTATAAGTCTGCAAAAAAATCAAAACGATCGGTTCACTGAGTTTCGAGAAATCTTGGTCATCGACTTTGAAAACTTGGTTTTGAGAAAAACGCGTTTGAAAATAAGGGCCGACACGGCGCGCTCTATAAGGCGGTTCACTCAGAAGGCTATAACGTTATTTTTTTGAGATCTCAACTTGAAATTTGCCTCACATATTTGTGAGACTTGAAGCATTAAGAAAATACAAAAATGTTTTTGAAAAAAAAAGTCCTGGGTATATTACCTCCCTTAAGACTGTCCATTGTGAATTTAACAATCTTTTTTGTTCTTTGTTGTGTAGATGTAGAAATTGTGAAAAAATAACCGAAAAAAAAATTAAATCAAAATTTTTGCGTTGCGTTTCGGGCCGTATGTACTAGACATGGGTAACGCTGCGCTGCGTTACGCTATTGCGTTGAAGCACTTAAATGCGTTACTGCGCTAATTCACTTCTTTTAAAAAAAGTAACGCAAGAGCGCAATAATACAAATGACGCTTAAAGAAAAATGAGAAAATATTTTTGCAGCGAACCAAAATTCCACAAGTTTTACGTCGCCTTAAACATGGAGATAAAATGTTCGAAGCGAACAAGGTCGAAGAAGATGCTGTTAAGCATATGAAGTGTGTTTGATTGTGATGATGGTTTGCCAATCACGCAATGGTTTTTTAAATTTGTCGAACGTGTTCGATGTTAAGAGTACAAACAAACTTGAATCAAAATTTAAACTTGCTGCAATGCCAGAATCCTTTGTTGTTTTAGTTTTGTTTGAAGCGCACTCTAAAAACTCACCGCATTCAAGAAATTGCCCACATAACGCAATTCAAAAACAGCTTGCGCAGATAAACATGTTGATAATACATGTATCATAATATTTCAAACTGCTTCATGACGCAATTGCGTTAAAGTATTACGCTGCTACAGTGAACTGAGCTTGGGTTAGTGTAGCAGCGTAGACTTTTTTTCCAGGTTACCAATCTCAAGTTGTTTTTTTAACTATAATCTAAATGACGCATCTTAAGTATTTTCGTTTATATATTTTTACTTTTTCCTATTTATTTATTCACTACTTAATATAAAAGTACAAATTTTCATGTTATTTTATGAACAGAATTTATTTTATCTGCCATTATTATTATATTGAATGTGATTTTAATAAAAATATGAAAAATTCAAGGATAGAAAATAGTGGTTATTTTTTAATTTTTACATCAAAAGATCATATACAAAAAGATTCCGTTTTTTCATGATTTTTAAGATAGAAATCATCTTCATTCAATTATTTGTGATCGATTCTTTTTTCGATCATATATTAAAATTATTTTTGATTCTTATTTTTTCGATCTGAAATAAAAATTATTTATTTGATCGTTATTTTTTCAATCATATATATAAATGATATGTTATCGTTATTTTTTTTCGATTAGAAATAAAAATCATTTTGTGATCGTTATTTTTTCGATCAGAAATAAAAATCATTTCTTGATCGATATTTTTTTCAAGCAGAAATAAAAGTTATTTTTTAATGGAATTTTTCCAAACAGCAATAAAAATTATTACTGATCGTTATTTTTTCGATCAGAAATAGAAATGAATCAATGATATATATTTTACTAATCAGAAATAAAAATTATTTCAAGATTGAAATAATATCGATTGAAATTTCAATCCAATCAATATTTACAAATAAAACTGTTTTGAAAAAAAAAAACGTTAAAAAATAACTTTTATTTCTGATCGAAAAAAATAACGATCACAAAATGATTTTTATTTCCGATCGGGAAAATAACGATCACAAAATGATTTTTATATCCGATCGAAAGAATTACAAAAAAATAACTTTTTTTTCTGATTGAAAAAAACGACCAAAAATAATTTTTATTTCTGATCGAAAAAATAACGGCAAAAAAATAATTGTTATAAAAGGATTGATTGATAGCGATAATCGTTATTTGCGGTCCCTGGAAAAATTAATGACATTTTAATTTTTTTATCTTTTTCATATGTTAAGCAGCGCTACTTTTTGTTTTGCGCTAAAGCTAAATATTGCGCTAAAAAAAAGCTAAGAAATAGCGCAGTAACCCAAAATCGCAGGAAATTGTATTTGCTTCATGTACAGTTTTTTCTATAGATTTTCATTGCTTTTAAGGTACATGAAATGAAACTAACATCCAACTCCCAACTTGTCTTGCATACCAGAAATGTGTATGTACATATTGTTTGATATCTAATACTCACGTTGAACAGCATGCAGTCATGCTTGAAGTATAAAATTTTTTCATTTTTTGTTAATGCTAAAAATACGCTATATGTTCAGTAATACTTCATATTAATTGAATAATTAAATGAATTCATAAGCAACATGAGTCTTTCGATATATAAATTGTTCCAGGATTTTCTAATTAATTTCATTTATGTTTAATAAGTGAAGACAATATGCGCTTAGCCCAACTTGCTACTTCACCACAAAGCTCAGCGCATTCAACAAATTGACCACATAACGCATCGCGCTATCCAAATCAAAAACAGCCTGCGCTGGTCTTGATGATACAGATATCATAGCATTTAAAAATGCTTCATGGCGCAATTGCGTTAGCGCATTACGCTGATACAGTAAACTGCGCTGGGGTTGTTGTAGCAGCGCAGCATATTTTGTTGCGTTACCCATGTCTAGTATGTACACGTATGTATGTAGTCGAAACAGTGGTCTTCACTGCCCGAACGTGCTCTGAAGAAGGCGAATACGGTGCTATCGGAAAGGTTATGGCGACAGTATTTTGGGATAAACGCGGTACAATCTACATCGATTACCTTCCACTGGTTTTGTGATAAAGTTGAACGCGATAATTTGATAAAACATGTTGGTCAAGTTGATCAGATGATTCCTGTTTATGAAATAGCTGAATGTTATGCTAACTCGAAATCAGCAGAAGGCCACCATCATGAACTTCACGTTTTCACGAACTTATTGGTAAAATTAGTTGTATCCATTGCTTGAAAAAGATCACTAATTCATAAATGAATTGGATAACAAGGGCAAAGATTGAAAAGTATGGCAAGTATGTAAAATGCGTAGTAAAGTTGCATTAGCCAAAAGTATTTTTCACTTTAATATTTTTTGTTGTTAAACTTGTTGTTAAACCTTGACAAACGTTGGTCAATAAAAATAAAAAAAAACAAAAGTAAAATCAAAGCTGAAGGCACAAATGAAATTTTATATAAGAAGAAGCAATGTAAACAACCAACGATGTTTAAAGTGTTTCCATCAATATAATAGGGGTATTCTCTATGCCTAGGATATGTTGCTGCACGGTGCAAGAATAGGAAATGTACAATCCGCTATTGTTGTTTCTCAATTGCAGGAATCATACATTTCCTATTCTTGCACCGTGCAACGGGTTATGCTAGGCATAGAGAATACCCCTAATAATTACCCATTGTTATCCATTAAAACCATTGTATTATTTTGTTTGCAGTTAATTTTTATATCATAGTAAGTTACTTGGATATCGTAGTGTACATAGTTCAACAAAGAAAACCTCAAGAATTGACATATATAGGTATGTAGTTTATATTTTGGTTAGTTCGAAAATGATTAATTTTTTGGAAGATTTTCTATTCGAAAACGAAAATGTGCGATTTATTAACATGCCACTAAATTTAAAATTTACGATTCGTTGACGATTCATTAAATTTAATATTAACGATTCGATAGCGGTTCACTAAACCGAAAATTTACAATCCATTAACGATACACTAAATTTTAAAAATATGAATTATAGCCGATGCATTTAACTTAAATTTAATGATTCGATAAAATTCGATTTCGTTTTGAATTCTTAAAGAAGTTGTTGGTCTCATTGAGACTCTACAACATAGATCTAGTCTACATGCAGGCAGGCAATTAAGCCTGGGATCAATATTGGACAAAAATTTAAAAATTTCTAAGAATCAAGGCAAATAACCCCAAAGTTAATTGTCAGTTCCTACCGTACCGTAAAAAACGAACGCTTGTATTAAAAAGCATTAGGTTGTGGGCATTACGATGGAATTTTTCAGTACTTACGGAATCTAGGCTAGTTACATCAGAACCAACGACTAAAACTTTGCCTCTTTGATCGATGTATGGCTGACCCATCGCTGCTGAACTTATTTGCTGGGTTGGAGAATGCATTTGCTGTTGGTTGGTGACATCTTCTAAATGCCTTCGATCAGAAGCGCTCGAAGAATTGTTCGTTAATGAATAAGGGTTGTTCGATTCAGTCAGTTGTCTCAGTTGAATTGGTGGATCAGTGTATTTATTATATGTTGCTTTGTTGTTTTCAAAATTATTGGTATCAATAAAGTTGTTTTGACTCGAATCTAAATGAAAAACTTTTGCATTAGTTAAAGAAGAACATGTTTGTGGAATAAGTTACCATTTTCCATGTACTTATGAAGTTGACTTATAGATTCCCGCTTAGTAATGTGGCTATCCACATTATCTCCAACTTTATCTTTTTTAGGTGAACGCTTGGCTCGAAGCGGTGGCTTCGGTTTTTTGGGTTGATCATCATCAAAGGATATATAAAATCCTTTTTCTTTTGAAGAGCTTCTGCCTTTACGAGGATCCTGTTCAAATTAGAATTTAGTTATTCGTATATTAAACAAAAATAAAACTCAGTAATTATAGTGTTAAAAACCAACAGGGTCTCAACGATTAATGTAGCGCAAGTCTTTAGTAGAGCGCGCATTAATTGTTTAACCTACATATTAATGAAGTTTATACAGTGTAAGCTTAAAACATTTAAGCCATTCATAGTCTGTCTGTCTGTCTGTGATCACGATTACAGACGTAGTTTTTAAGCTATCATCACGAAATTTGATATTTAAGCCTTTATCTAAAAATAAAGGTTAAGTTTGATAATGAGCCAAATCGGATGAATTTGGCTCATTACCGCCTACCTCCCATAAAAAGTGACTTTATCAAAACGGTAAAATCTCTTAGAATTTCACAAATTTAATAAATGGACTTGCAATTTTGCATATCAACTTTGATATATAAAATGTACTCTGTGTCAGTGGCGTTCTTAAGCTTGGTGACACCCGGGGCGGAAAACAGTGGTGTCACGCCTACAAAAAAACACTAAAAAAAAACAATTACAATGAAATCAAAAGTTTATATTAAGTTAAACAAAAATTCAATACAAATTGTTATATTATGAAAATACATGTTATATAAGATAACAAAAAAAAATATAAAGCTTTAATACAAAAATTGCACATACTCAAGTACATGAGTAACAAAAATAAGTAAAAGTTTCATTTGGAAAGCTTAAAAAATTACATTCTTAAAAAATTACATTCTTAAAAAATTACATTCTTAAAAATTTACTTTTCTAACTTTTAAAGCAGCGAAATAACTTCATCAAAATCAATTTTATTTGGTAATTTGTTTTCAATCGATAAAAGAGCAAGGTCTGAAATTCTTGCCTGTTCCATAGTCGATCATAAATAGTTTTTTATTTAACTTCGGCTCAGAAAAACTTCTTTTGCATTAAGCCACCGACACACAAATTGTTAAGAACAGTCTTAAGGCTAAGTAAATATTTGGCAGTGTTTTCAAAAAATAAGGGCTAGCATTTCTAAGGCGGTCCACTCCTTGGTACTTTGAAAATCATTTTGTGCTGCTGTTATGTGCCTTCATTTCACATAATAAGTTCATTTTTTGAAATTTCGTTATAAGCTTTTGTCAAATTTTGTGCAGTTACCATAAATTCATCTGAGTTTTCTAGCAGTAAATTTTCTGATTTTATAACTGCAAAAGTTTCGGCAATGTGATGAAAAGACATCGTTCTTGTTTAAAGTTCTGTCTGAAAGCGGTCGTCACATTCATTCAGAACTCTGCTGATTTCTTCGGTAAGGGTCAAGTCAGCATCTCGCGAAATTTGGCCTGCCATCCTCTTTTTGTAGCGTACTCCGCTTTCGTACTCCCAGATCACAAGATGTGTGTCGTGCCTGCTGTAAAACATTTACTTACTACACTAGAGCCTTGAGTTGCGTCGTTAATGTGTTCCAAAAAACGCGACGCAACTCGAAAACGACGCAACTTGAAATGACGTTTTATATACAACATATCTTTTTCAAATAAAAGTGAAAGAAAATATCTCAGCTTATTATGAGTTAAACAACAATAAGTATTTATTAAAACTATTGCGTTCAGTCCAGTAAATTCTACTTGGGTTTCAGAATTCTTCAATTTTAATGTTATCGAAGTTGTCAAGGCTGACGAGTTTTTTTGTTAAAAAAGTTCCTATCTATGCCTATCTTTGATGAATTATTGAGAAATTATTTGTTAGCAATTTCAAATTTTAGTATGTTAGTGGACAAATGCGTTCTTAACCAAGGTTTTCTTAACTCCTAATATAGCTTGCGCTTAAAAATTCATAAAAAAATTTCATAAAAAAAAGCAAAAACACAGTCTCCTCGGTTCATATAATATACGAGAAAAACAATTTCATTTTTGTTAAATATAATTTACTGTACATTCAAAATATTATATTGACACAACTGGAAAACGACGCAATTTGAAACCATGATACAATTATACAGGTAGCATTGACAAGTATTGATTTTCTCAGCAACAAGGAAACCAGCATCTGTCAAAAACAGTTGTTCGTGCAACAAAAATTAAACGAATGTAAAAATAAATAAATTCCACAAAATATGTACGTTAAATAAACAATTATATGAAAGTTGTGAAAAAATTAAGTGTTATATGTGTTTAACGTTTTCCTGCCGTGGTGTTTTAAATTTAATTGAAAACTTCTTTAATTTCGTCCATATGCATCTGCAGCTGCTGAGGTTGCTGCATTTGAACGTTTTTAACATTTTTTTTTATGTTTGCACTTATTAACACAAAGTTCACAAGTTATCTTCGTTGTAGTAATAATAATTTACTATTGATTTAATAAAATAAGCAATATTTTGTAAGCAAATGTTTGGTTATTTGCAAGCGCTGAAACATAAGCAATGGCGAAAACATAAGCAATAATTGAACGCTCTCTTTCTTGACTTTTTTTTGACAGATGCTGGTTTCCCAAGCAACTGTCAATACTACCTTGTATTATTATACCATGATTTGAAACGACGCAATTTGAAACGACGCAACTTGAGGCTCTAGTGCAGAGGTGGGGAGCCGGTGGCCTTTTTGAATTTTTCATGTGGCCTCGACGATTATTCAAATATATTCAAATACATTAAATAAAAATATTTCATAAATTTAGAATAAAATAAAATGTATGAACACTTTGTCATCTCTTTACTGTCAATATTTTTGTTCGCGCCGTTATGGTAACCCTGTTTTCTTTTTTATTGGAAATCAATTGCTTGACATATAGTTTTGCTCTCTTTGTTTAAAGAGAGTATTAAAACACCATTAATTTATATTACAAGAACAATGCTTGCATGAAAAATTACTCGGGACAATCAGCTCCAGCATCGACTTATAGCATCATTTTATAAATCCCTGCACATCACTTCACGCTGCGTTGTTGAAATTCGCAATTTATAAAACGCAACGCTTCACACCGTGATCTTCAGCGTGGAGTAACGCAATAGCGTAGTGAAAACAGTACAAAGTTCGCATTTTATAAAACGCAGCACTTGAAATTCGTTCACTTGAACTGCCACTTTCATCACTTGCTCTTGAGCTGCCGTTAGAACGAATAAGTTGGTATCGAAAGTTTGTTTGTTTCAATCACATATTCTTAAATGTTGAATATATCGTTTAAATATAGGTTATAGACAGCAACAACGAACCAACAGTTCGAAATGTTGCTAAAAGAAATAAAAAAACTACCACAGGTAGCAAATGGTACGCCAGTGTTTGGCGTTTGTATTGCAATTTCAATTTAATGATGGCTGAAGAGAACAGCTGATATGGTTGCCAACAAGTCAGAATTTGGTGAATCTTAAATATTTCAAAGATTTGCAATAATGATGCTAGTTTTATTTTACATGTGACAACCCTAAACTGTTGTTGACTGACAGTTCACAGTGGTAACGTAACATAGCTAACGCAATTACGTAGTGATTAATAAAATGCAAATTTCAAATCCAAGTGATGCGCCGCGTTAGCGTTGCGTTTTATCACGGTGATTTATAAAATGATGCCATTAATCGAGTGTGCGATTTTTTAATTTGGCTTTGCATGCATTTGTTTTTGTAAAGTTCGCTGGAAAATGTGCTGAATACTGACCGAGTGCGGTTTTAACTTTGACTTTGGCTCATCGCAAAGAAAAATTAAGATAGAAAAGAATTTGAATGAAGGGCCACGCGGGCCATACGGGCAACTACGTAGGCATGTTTGTATTACATTTGGCATTGTTCACTTCGTTCTCGTCTTCGATTACTACCGGTCATTAGTGGAATCAAAATTGTGTTAATACACTTATCATTAATTTATTTTAATCACCATGTCAAAGATAAGAAAATTAAATGAACCAAATAGAAATTTCAATTTTGAATGGGATTTGGAATTTTTCATCATTTCTGTCAAAGATAAAATTATGTGTTTATTGTGCAACAAAGTTTTAACTACTTTGAAAAAATCAAATGCGAAAACACATTATTTGACTCATCAGGATAATAAGTATTTCAGTTTAGAAGGAGAAACTCGTCAAGCTGCTCTTGAAAAGTTGAAAAAAGGAAAGCATCAAGAACAGGCGACTTTTGTTGCTTTTGTAAAGAAAACTACTTCTGCAGTTGATGTTACCTATAAGATAGCGCACATACTTGTATAAGAGAATTAAGCAAAATCAATTCCCTATGTTTGCATTTTAATGAGTTTTATTTTAATTTTAACACTTTTAAGTATTTAAGTTTATTTTTATTATTGTAGAAACAACTATTAGAATTATATTAATAAATCTTATTCTTTTAAATATTAGTTCAATTTAAACGAAAGACATGAATTATTAATTTATTTAAAATTTGGAAAATTCTCCATCGCACGTTTAAACAATCACACTTCGTTCGTTCGTCTACCGCGTCGTTCTTCTTATTTCTTTTGTTTATCGTTGCCAGCTCGCTTTTTTTTATTATGGGTTGCCAGAGTGTTTTCTTCCCTTACACTTGACAAAAAAGGCAAACCATTTAGTGACGTGGAAATAATTAAGGAATGCATTGTAGAAGCAGTTAATACGTTAGATCCCGATAAAGTTGAAAAATATAAACAATTGCCACTTTCAAGAAGAACTATCACAGATCGGCAGAACGAATTAGCTCAAAATGTAATGGAGCAACTTTGCGAAATTATAAAAAACGAAGAATTTTATTTTTCAATCGCTTTAGATGAAAGTACTGATAAAACCGATTCTGCGCAAGTTTTATATTTTATTCGAGCTGTTACCGAAGATTTTCTGTGTTACGAAGAATTTCTTGCGCTGGGAACATTAACTGAGACATAAACTTCAGAGAAGTACACCGTCAATTTAAATTAAATTTAAGTAATTTAATCAGTGTCTGCACCGATGGCGCACCTTCTATGAGAGGTAAAAATGAAGGATTAGTTGCATTGTTAAAAAAAGAAAATTGTAACTTGAAAAAACTTTTTAACAAAACAAAAAAACCGACGTCAAAATCACTACACAGTGAAAAATAATTTTAAATAACTTTTCCCATTAAGTTCTTGATCAAATTTTAAAAGTTATTTATGTGTATTATAATATTGGAAATCTTATCATTTTCATTTTTTCTATTTTGTTTTATTATCATCAATATATTAATTGCTTTATGTACATAAAAGCTTTGAAGTCGGCGCTTATCTTACTAAGTCGAAATCTTTTTATTTTAATTTTTTCTAATTTGTTTTATAATCATAAAAATATTACTAACTTATGAATATAAAAGCTTTTTAGCGATTTTTTTGTTTCAGTTGGCAATTGTTGAGTACGTTGAATGTAGCCAATGTGTTCCGTGCATCATTTGTGCAGCTGTTACACACTATGTCATATTCAATATGAGCTTAACAAGCTCACCCAAACCAGTACAATGAGAATGTTTATGTGTACAAAGCTTTTAAAATTACTACAGTGTCACCAAGGCAGCATAGCATCAAATAAAAAAGTTTAAAATAGTGCAAAGATGGTAAATGATCATGATTGTGTGCCAAAAACTAGCGCCGACTCCAAAGCTTTCCAATAATATAATAAGATAAGATTTCCAATATTATCTATACTAATATTATATTTTGAAGTGCCTTTTTTATGTTCGGAACAATCTTGAGAAAGGCCCGGCCGTTTTTCATGAAATTTTTTATAATAAAAAGCTCTCGACCTGGTGAAGGTTTTAGGCCAAAAAAATTATTAAAAAGTTTATTAGAAAAGGAGATTCATGGCTTTCAAAATCCTACGTAAAATTCACCTGCAAGCACAAACGGACATGAACGACTCATAGCGTAGAAAAATTGTTTATGTAGTGAAAAATAAAGCAGTGTGCGGCACATCGACACGTTGCGAGTGTTCCAATATTTTACTCTCCCATCCTACAGTGAGTATTGCTTTGCTGAGAATAGCAATGTGATTTGTTTTTGTTTTGCCTACATATGCCCGAGCGTGTGTGTGCTATGGATAGCAACAGAGAATGGCAATGTATTTTGTTTTTGTTTTTTTTTGTCGTACGCTATGAGTGGTGAGTGGTGACGTGAATATCAAAATTTTTTCAATTAAGCTCATTTTATGTGTATGTAATAAAAAGTAAGTTCTTATTGTGCCCGCGAACGGAATCGCTATCTAAATTCTAAAAATCTAAAAAGTGCATTATGCCTAAAGTGCGAACAAAGCTTTCTAGGAAAACTCCTGACGCGACTAGAATGAGTCGATTGAGACAGACTGTAGTGCAGGCCCGTCCAACATAATTTTGTGAAGGGCCAGGTTTAACATTTTCATAACCGTAGCGGGCCAAAAAAAAAAATAAAATGACTTTCAGTTTTGGTATATTTATTTATTTATAAAAACCAACATCACATAAATCTTAATATATTATTATTAATGTAACTATGGTCTTAGCATATAAAGATATTCTTATTCTTAAAATCTAATTAATGAGATGTCTGACATTTTTTCTGTTTGCACAGCGCATCTATGTCAGCTGGAGTTTTAGAAGTGGCTATGCGCAAAATGCCTTTAAGATGGCTATCTAATAAAGATGATCTGGTTTTTGATTTGTTAAATTTCATGCGAGAAAACAGCTGCTCGCAAACATATGTACTACCAAATAAAGAAATTTGTTGAATAGCCAGCTTAGTAAGGTTTGGGTATTAGAGTGTCCCTTGTTTTGCGATTTTTGGAAATGTCAAGGGGCTGAAAGGTTTTTTTATGCGTTTTTATATTCTAAGAACGAAACT
This sequence comes from Pherbina coryleti, assembly GCA_943735915.1. Lineage (NCBI taxonomy): Eukaryota > Metazoa > Arthropoda > Insecta > Diptera > Sciomyzidae > Pherbina > Pherbina coryleti. The sequence continues at coordinate 118,033,814 of OX030950.1, forward strand.
AAAAAAAATTTTTTTTACGACAACGTTTACCCGTGCCAATCGGGCTCGAAAATGCCCATATTAGACCATATTTGCACAAATTAAAAAAAAATCTTTTCTCTGCTTTTTATAAATGTTTTACATTTTTTGGAACACATACATAAGAAATATGATATCTACAAAGTTTTTTATGGTGGGCGTGGTTACCGCCCCTGCTGCGTCGAATTTCTCCCGCAGCCTTTTCCCACTTTTTCATGAAATTAGTGCAATTTAGGTATTAATATCAACAATAAATAAATACATTTTTATTATGCTAAAAGTATGATTACATTTCAATAAATTCACATTATGTACTTACAAAAATTAACAATAAATTAAAAAACTAGTATTTTAACCTGCGGCGGGAGCGCAACAAGCTAATACCTACAAGCAGTCTTATTGCGGCTTTTCAACCGAAATCATAGTTTTTTTTTATAAATAAAAAAACCAAAAATGTATGCCCCTGGAGGGTTAAATTATAATAAGAAATACAAATTAATTAAAAAAGACAGATCCTTATTTGGAGCTTCTATGCTATTCATTATTATCGGAATCCGTCAAGTCTGCATTTTTGTAGTTCTACTATACATCAAAGTCTGCTTTGAAGCTACTAATAGCATAAAAGCTCCAAATCAGGATCTGTCTTTTTTAAAAGATTTGGTCGCATACAAGACAATTAACAAAAAGTATCCATTGCTGCAAGTCAAAAATTTGGTCGGCATCTTTGGTACCTTGGCGAAGAACTTGTAGCACTCGCTTTTTTCGATGATGCAGTTTCTATTGAGAGAAAACGCAGTATGATGACAGCATTGCAAGCTCAGAAGTTTCCATGTAATCATCCAATCGCAAGCCCAAATTCTTTACATGAATGGACAAAAAAGATTTAGATTGTTTTGCATCTTGTCGAACAACAAATCTATTTCGTAGGTTTAGTTTGACATGCAATTTTTTAAAATATGATTCCGACGAATGGGAAAAAGATGAAGAATACCGGAGAGTAAAAAATTATTTTAAAGATCTTTGTATTGTAAATGATGTTGCGGAGCGTGGGGTACAACTTGCTCAAGAATTTCTCGAGCTTACAAAATCAGAAGCGCAGCTACAAAACCTACTTATTGTGGGCCAAAATACTCGAAAAATATACTCGAACTGTCAAAAAAACAAAAAAATACATGCTCTTAAAAAAAACTTATAATTAATTTGTATTTCTTATTAAAATTTAACCCTTCAGGGGGCATATATTTTTGGTTTTTGATATTTTTTATTTATAAAAAAAAAACTATGATTTCGGTTGAAAAGCCGCAACAATACTGCTTGTAGGTATTAGCTTGTTGCGCGCCCGCCGCAGGTTAAAATACTAGTTTTTTAATTTATTGTTAATTTTTGTAAGTACAGTATGTGAATTTAATGAAATGTAGTCATACTTTTAGCATAATAAAAATGTATTTATTTATTGTTGATATTAATACCTAAATTGCACTAACTTCATGAAAAAGTGGGAAAAGGCTGCGGGAGAAATTTCGACGCAGCAGGGGAGGTAACCACGCCCACCATAAAAAAATTTGTAAATATCATATTTCTTATGTATGTGTTCCAAAAAATGTAAAACATTCATAAAAAGCAGAGAAAATATTTTTTTTTATTTGTGCAAATATGGTCTAATATGGGCATTTTTTCGAAACTTTCGGGCCCGATTGGCACGGGTAAACGTTGTCGTAAAAAAAAAATTTTTTAGTTTCGTTCTTAGAATATAAAAACGCATAAAAAAACCTTTCAGCCCCTTGACATTTCCAAAAATCGCAAAATAAGGGACACTCTATTGGGTATTGACTGGGTGTAATATACTTTTTGTAAAATTCAATTAAGTTTGGAAAACAATTATTATATGCTGTTTTTAGATTTTTAGAACAATTATTTAGCTGCTTTGCAATTCTATTAACTCCAGCTGTAAATTCAGCGCAGCGCCTTCAATTTCAACATCAAATGGATTTTGAAACACTTTCATGCAGGGAGTTTGTGATTTGAAGTCTGCGAATCTGTCGTCAAACTCGTTCCTTAATCTTTGTAACATCAACTGGGATGCCCAAAGATTCTAAGAGATGGCGGGCCGGATGAAGGGCCTATGCGGGCCGGATGGTGGCCCGGGGGCCGTATGTTGGACAGGCCTGCTGTAGTGCATTTACCGCGTACTTTTACTTCAAGATGTGCCTTTTTTTACCAAAGTAATATTGGTAAATACTGATATTCAAATTGGTAATATGGACAAAATATGTCCAAAGTGTAATGCAAAAAAATGGAAAAGTGAAGCTCCTGGACTTTGTTGTGATGGTGGAAAAGTAATGTTGCCAAGACTTCAAGAACCAGCAGATTCTTTAAAATCCTTGATTCTTGGATCTCATCCTTTGTCAAAACATTTTCTGGACAACGTTCGAAAATACAATACCGTATTTCAAATGACCTCCTTTGGAGCAAATGAAGTAATTGAGGGAAATTTCATGCCAACATTTTATCTTTTATATAAAAATGACTGAAGTCCGTGTGTGCGCGCATAACTCAAGAAGGAGTCGTTCAATTTTTACAATTTTGAGCTTGATGGATTCGTATTGGCCCAAGGAATGACACTATGTAGAAAAAAAATTTGCCACACCCTCTTCTACCGCCCACAAATCAATAAAAATGCTAAATTTCCGACGGTTTTGGTCGTATTAGACTGCAATTTGGTAATTTAATTTGTATGCTCACTGTCGGAAGCTTTGCTAAAACTGGGTTGCCACACCTCCCTTTTACCGCCCACAAATCAATAAAATATATATCGGAAGATTTTGGGGGTATTCTACTTAAATTTGGTAATTAATTGTTTGATTGCTGTCGGAAACTGTACTAAAAATATGTTGCCACGCCCCCTTTCACCGCCCACAAATTAATAAAAATTCTATATATCGGAAGGTTTTGGTAGTATTAGACTAAAATTTGGTAATTTAGTTTGTATGCTCACTGTCGCCAACTGTACAAAAAATGGGTTGCCACACCTCCTTTTACCGCCCACAAATCAATAAAAATGCTATGTTTCCGATGTTTTCGCCGTGTTAGGCTACAATTTTGGAGTTTAGTTTTTATGCTCACTGTCGGCAACTGTACTAAAACTGGGTTACCACACCCCCCTTTTACCGCCCACAAATCAATAAAAACTCTATATATCAGAAGATTTTGGGGGTACATTAAAATTTGGTATTATAAATAAATTTTTAAATTTTTATACTAATTTATTTTGTTTGCTTGCTGTCGGAAACTGTACAAAAAATATGTTTTACCACCCAAAAATATATGAAAATGCTATATTTCAAACGATTTTGGTAATAATAGACTAAAATTTGGTAATTGTGTTTGTCTTTCAAAACTACACCGTTATCTATTGAAAAAGTAGAAACATCGAATATTAAGTTTGGGCAAAACAACGTTTGCCGGGTCAGCTAGTAATACATATAAATAACTTTTAAAATTTGATCAAGAAATAATGGGAAAAGTTATTTAAAATTATTTTTCACTTTGTAGTGATTTTGACGTAGGTTTTTTTTCTGTTAAAAAGTTTTTATTTCTTCCTTTTTAGAGAATATGAAAAATTTTATGTAATAGTATTCTTGAGTAAACTTTCAAAAATGACACTTTGTTCTTAAAAAATTGGTTTGATTAATTCCTGAAAGTTTGTTGGGTATTTTCCATTTCTGTCTCTTTACAATTTTTATTAAAGTGTCACGCCCTTTCTCTAATCCCGCCCACTTTATTAACCGTACTTTATATTGATTTTACTTAGCCCTGTGCCAAATTTCAGTTCCCAAGTATCAGTATTAACCGATATATAATAATTTCCTTAAAGTGCCACACGCTATGTACAGTCCCGCCCACTTTTGTAATGATTCTACCTACTCACTCCCTGAATACCCAATATTAGTACCCTAGTGTCAATATTAACTGAGATATAGTATTTTAATAATATTGCCTCACCCCTTTGTTGAATAACGCCCACCTTTTTAACCGTAATTTTTAGTAACTGTGCCTACCCATGTACTAAATTTCAGTACCCTAGTGTCAATATTATTCGAGATACAGTGTTTTTCTAATATGACCACGCCCCTTTGTCAAATAACGCCCACTTTATTGACTGTAGTTTGTAATAACTATGCCTACCCATGTGCTACATTTCAGCACTCTAGTGTCAATAATATTCGATATATAGTGTGTTTCTAATATTGCTACACCCCTTTGTCGAATAACGCCCACTTTATTTACAGTAATTTTTAAAAATTGTGTCAACTCTTGTACTAAATTTCAGTACCGTAGTGTCAATACTATTCGAGATACAGTGTTTTTGTAATATGACCACACCCCTTTTTCAAAAACCGCCCACTTTATTGAACGTAATTTGTAATAGTGCTGCCAACTCCAGTATTTTAACTGTAAATTTCAGTACAATAGTGTCAATATTAACTGAAATACAGTGTTTTTCTAATATTGACACGCCCCTTTGTCGAATATCGCCCACTTTTTAAAAAAAGGACCTCCGCGTTCATGATATCTATCTGTTGACAAATAGATATCATGAACGAAATTAAGGAAATCGGGCAAGTGCTTTAGAAGTTATCGACGTACATACATTTAAAAAAAAAAAAAAGCGGACAAACCAACGAACTTGAGACCTCCTCCTTTTTGAAGCCAGTTAAAAAATTGATATCTTTTCATTGCATATTGCACCAATAAAATCTTTGCGCAAAATCTACCGTTTTAGAAGACGTCTTTGAGAAAACTATCGGGATTGTCAATTATATTCGTGTAAACGCAATGCGTCATCGACAATTTCGGCAGATGCTAATTTTAGATGAGGAAACGTACAGTGTTGATCTGCCCTACTACTGCAAGGTTCGCTGGCTATCAGCAGGACAGGTTTTGATAAAAATTTTAACTTTACGAAGACAAATTTTAAATTTTTTTCAAGAACAAGGAAACCCATGTCATCTATCAGATGAAATATTTTGCAGACATATTGCATTTTTGTCTGATATCATGACAAAACAAAATGAATTAAATATTTGTCTTCAAGGAAAAACGAAACATATCTTTGAAATGTGGCAGAAGATCCAAGCGTTTCGAAAAAAAATTAACATTTTTCAAAACATTACTGACTCGTTCAGATATTTCTGCAGACCATTTTCCGGAACTAGCAAAAATGTTAAATGAGCAAACATATGGAAATAAAAAATTCGACGAATATATGTCTTAGATGGTTTAATAAAAGAATACAAGAAAGATTTGCAGATTTTGATTAGCATATCCCTGATATGAAGCTGGTATTTGAGCCACATTTAGTAGATATATCTGAGGCACCTGCAGAACTACAGATGGAGTTATTTGAGTTAGGTGAAGACAGTATTCTCAAATCACTCCTTGACGCTAAAAAGGATCCAATAGAAATCTGTAAAAATGCTATTGAATACCCATGCCTACGAGAAAATGCACGCCGGTTACTCTCCTGTTTTGGAAGTACATACAATTGCGAGTCAACATTTTCTTTAATGGCAAAATTTAAAACTAATTTAAGAACCCAAATTACAGATACTCATTTAGAAGATCAATTAAGACTTCGCGTTACGCAGCTCCATCCAAATATTAAACTTCTTTCAAGCAAGAAACAAATGCAAATATCTCACTAATACTTGAATTACATATTAAAGCCCTGCATGAGTGCACTCATTCTTTCCTACACACAGTGTGATTTACTGCAGTGTTCACAGTCTGCTCTCATTCATAACAGTGAGAGAGTTATACTTGATCAACACTAAAGCAAAAATGACAACAACAGTCAATACTCACATTCATCTCTCGGCAATCAATGCACGTCTTGCTTTCGTTCATAAACACTAAAAGCAATGCAAAATAATCATTGTCATAGCAAAAAAGACGAAAAGCACTGAATGCACTGAATGCAATAAATCATTTATTCAGTTGAGATTGCGAAGGCTTAATTTTATTATTGAGATGGATTTGGATGATGTTAGTAGTCTTATTATTAATTAAATCAAATAAATTGAAAATATTGAATCAAAATAAATAATCTTGAATATTTAAAAAAAAAGCATGTTTTAAAAAAAAAATTTTTTTTTTGGGTCGCCACAAATTTTGTTTTTAGCTTGTTGGTACTTCGTTTGTAGTTTTTGTTGTTGTTATTGTTGTTGTTGTTGCTGTTGTTGTTGTTCTTGTTTTTATTGTTGATCTTATTGTTGTTGCTTTCGTTTTAGCTGTTGTTGTTGGTTTTGTTGCTGTTATTGCTTTTGCTTTTGTCTTTGTCTTTGTCTTTGTCTTTGTCTTTGTCTTTGTCTTTGTCTTTGTCTTTGTTTTTGCTTTTGCTTTTGCCTCTCTATTAGTTGTGCTTTTTTTGGTGCGTTAACTTTGCCTTAGCTCCATACAATTAATCCATGCAATAATGATGTGTTTACGTTACATTAGACGGGCTCCTGTGGGTCCTCATGTAGCCCAAAGAAATAACCTTCATTTTCGTTCTATAAAATTTACCGTTGCGCCAGTAGTCACAGAGTTAAAACGTTTGCAACGTCCATGCAACGTTTTATTGTTGTTGCATTCTACTGCATTAAGTGGTTACCTGCCCGAAGCCCTGACTCTACAAATTTTTTTAATATTTTCGTGATGAGGCTTAAAAGCACATTTATGCTGTCGTAGAATAAAATTTTCCATAGTACGTTTCCTGACCGAGTAATAATTTCTTGCAACGATATTACATTCCTGTTGCATAAGCTGCTATCTTCACGGCCTGAAATAAAGTCAGAATTTGTTTTTTATTTTTGTCGTAAGGCGATGTATAAATCTTTCATTTTTGTTTTTAAACATTTGCCTTAGCTCAATGTTGCATTAGTCTCTCTGTATCCCCAAGAAGTCAGAAATTGTTTGTCTAATTTGATTGTATGGGCTTAAACAGGCCTTTATTGTCGTATCATATTTTTTACCCTAGCACTAATACTCAGCGAGTAATAATTCTATATAACAAATTTGCTGTTCCATTGCTTAAGAAGCTCCCTCCAAGTCTGGAAGAAGTCTTTAATTTTGTTTTTATTTTTGTCATTAAGTCAAAAAATTAGCCCTGGGGTCGTACCATTATTTAAATCATGCCACCTATAATTAGCGACTAACAAATGAATCAAACGTCAATGTATTTTTTTTCAACATTTTTAAAAATCTGCTCAGAAAAACGTATTGTTATCACGCCAAAATAAGCGATACAAAAATTTTACTTTATTTTTTTAGCTTCTCATAAGTTTATTTTAAATAATATGGAACATTCCACGGTGACGGGTGTTACATTTGCACGCCTTAAAATATCAATATTTTAGCATAGATAAAATTATTTAAAATTTTTGAAGTCATAAAAAATTGCTCTTATGCTTGTCTATCCGTGTAAAAAATCTTTCAAAATCATGGTCAATGTTTGTGTAATTTTTATAAAAGTACCTGTGACGGGTGTTACGAGTACTCATTGAAAAATCAGACTTCACTTTGAATGTTTGTGAAATTTAGCCAAACTAGCATTGTTAAAAAAACCATTTTAATTTCTGTCAATTAAATAATCTATGACGATTAACCCTGTATTAAAATAAAAAAATTAAAAACTCGTTTTGGAGGTTTTTATAACAATTTTAATGTGTGACGGGTGTTACACAGATTGTGACGGGTGTTACAGTAGAAAAATAAAAACAAATTTAAAACTAATCAAATTAAAGGAGACAATCACAGGATATGGTATCTTCAAATACTGCAATATTATGTTGTTTGGAATATGCTGCTGTTCCGTATGCAATTTTATTTCCCACATGTGCATAAACTAATGACTTTTTGTATTTACGGAATAGGTTTTAAAGTTTCCCACCTCTTTAGAAGAACTACCTTTATTATATTGACGTCTGTGCTGTCTAATCCCTTTTAGGTCCTTGGCGAGGTAATCGAAGCAATCGAATATATTATTTAAATTTACTTTTTGAGTTTTCGTGACACACCATAATCTGCGCTTCGCTGTTGCGCCGATACCATCGATGGGACCTTTTCCAGTGCCCGTTGCGAAGAATGTCTAATGAATGAAGTTAAAGAGCAGTTCTCGGTAAAATCAACTTGGAATATAGTTGTAGTGTCTGTAGTTGTTTCTTTTTTGTGTTGCAAATCTTTGCTTGTTGAGAATTAACGAAACAGTGAAACTTTAACTTTTTGTGTCACAACAACCTATTTTGGACCATGGTAGAATTATAAGGTAGGGCCGACTCGGAGACGAATGGAGTAGAAAGCAGAAAAAAGGGGGCTAGTTGTCAAAATCAGCTGTTAATCTCGAGTTTCTTTATATTCATGTTTCGCTGTTGATTTTAAGTTAAATTTTGTACAAGCTTTTTTTCAAATTTAACACTTCCGCGGCATTTAATAGATTTATTTACAATGTTTTTACAATATTTCCACTCAAATTAACACAAACTTAACACGCACTATTTACAACTTGAAAACATAATATTTTTATTTCATTTGAGGTTTCTACGAACTTCGCCATTTTGACAATTAGCCAACCTTTTTATTATCCACTCTTCGTTGACGCGTGAGGGCACTGAGCGACTCGGCCCTACCTTATAATTCTACCATGTTTTGGACGACATTTAGAAATTCGTCCTGTAGCGAAGTGCGACCATGATCACATTTAGAAAACCAGCAACACATGGTGTCTTGAGATGGGGCTTCAACAAAATCGAATTCTATCAGAACACTGCTATTGGTTTAATCCACATCGAAAGTCGTAGAAAATCGTCGCACGAAAATGTTACCATTTAATTCCATTTTTTTACCAATATAAATGCTCCAAGTATCTGTAAACAACTCAAAAAGCACTCGTATGACAAAACTTTCTGAGTACGTTCAACATTAAAAATATTGAACTTTACTATGACAATGTCAAATTTGATATATTCGCATTAGTGTTGGCAAACCTCAAGTCTTAAAAGTCAACCTACGTAACATTAATATGTGTAGGGTATGAAAGAACAACAGACCTATTCAAATATATACAAATCTTAACTAACTATCGAGGTGTAATAGTTAAGAAAAAACAAAAAAATTGTGACGGGTGTTACACAATTTTATCGAGTAAAATTGGCGCTCTGCAAAAACAATGAGCAAAAATAATATTAGAAATTAATAAGCTGCATGCATAGCCTTACTTTTGTAAAGTAACACCTAAATTGGATTACAACTTTTGTATTGACATAACTTTTTGTTGTTTTTTGTGACGGGTGTTACAAATAACCTAGCAAGTTTAAATAATCTAAAATATCGCTTCTGCTAATTTACTTAATTTGAATTACAACAACTAGCTGTTACCGTCGTCAATTTTTTTTTCATATTCCACTTTAATATTTTTACTGACAACTAATTGACGCATAGAACGGTGCTTACATCGCTGCTCTATTTACAAAGTGAAAAATATTTTTCGTTATAAAGCTTAACTTAAAAGTGAAAAATATCTTAGATTACCATTTATTTTTAATTTTTTAAAATATGACACTTAACTAAGACTAAATCTCTCCCATAAATAATAGGTTTTAATCTGATATCTTAAAATATAAAATTTTTGCCTTGGTAGCGATTATCTTGGAATGCTCCATATGCAAGTTTCATAGGCAAAAAATTTAATTAAGGAAATTAAAAAAGTTATAGTAAAAGCAAAAGAACGTATACAACACAAAAAAGTGGGATGTTATGATCCCAATATGCCGAATAAGAGTTAATTAAAATAAATTAACATTGTAACGACATTAAATAACAAAACTTGGTTTATTTTACTAATTTCAGATTAAAACATGACAAAACCATACTATAAAAACCAAAGCTATAAAAAATAAATAAATAATGAAAAAATATCACAAATAAATGCTAAAATTTCCCTTTTGAAGACATTAATTGCACCAAGTGGGCGTTGTGGCTGGGTGTGGCAAATTATATGTTTTTTTCCGACTCATAACATTAAAAAATTCGTTAAATTTTATTTTACTTAAATCCGGCAAACAATTCTTGATTTATTGCGGAGTACAGAATAAAAAAATACCAGTACAGATTTTCATTACAATGATCTATTGCACTCATTGCTATTGCAGTTTTTTTCATTGCCTTGACTGTGAATTGCTTTTAGTGTGCCTCCAGCAATAATGATTTAAAGCAACAATGTCTTTGTACTCATTTGATTTGCACCCATTTCTTTTCTTTGTCTTCGCTGCAGTCTCTCATTTGATTTGTTTGCTGAGAGCAAGACATTGCAGTGTTGTGTACAAATTGTGAATGTCTTGAAACTGGTTTCAAATGCACTCATGCAGCCCTTTATTAAATATTAAACAATGAAGAATATTTTTAAATTTTTTATTTTTTGTTATTTATATACTTTCTTTAACTATTAACCTTTCATTGAATTAAATGTTTGTTTTGTTTTATTAATATAATTTTATTAATTTTTGGGTTTATTGAAAATATGTACAAAATAAAGAAAAACTGAATTTAAAAAAAAACAAAAAATTTATTTGAACGGCAATAACTTTACAAAAGTTGTATTTATCGGTATTGAAACTTATGTGGCCTACTTTGTTACTACTATTTTAAATGTGGCCTCTCAGGGTAAAAAGGTTTCCCACCTCTGCTCTAGTGTATATTGTTCATATATCGTTGATCCTGCGGAAATTGACCAAGACCATTTCTTTAAATCAAAACTTTTTCAAGAGTTAAACATTTTTTTGCTGGTAAATTTGTGTTGCGTCAGTTTCTTTTTAGACATCAGCCCAGATGAAAAGAAAGCAGAGGAAAGTATAGTCATTTGTGGAATTTAAAAGGCATTGAGCACCAATTGAGTATACAATTTAATTATTTCAACGATTTTATTTCCATCAAAATGGTGTCACCCGGGGCGGAAATTAATTTGGCTTCTATGTACTTCATATTCATACTCATTAAAAAATGTTGCGATATTCATAACACGAAACTTAACTCCAATGCTTCATGCTTCATACTCCGACTCGTGGTCGTAAGTAGTCGGTATGATCTTGATTCGCTTCTAATAAGTTTTGTACACGTTTTTCAAATGATTACTCATGATACAATTACAAAGTAGGCTCATTTTAAAGCGGCCGCTCAATTGTGAAATTTTGCAACAACAAAGCTGTGGAACTACAAACCTCAAACGACAAAAGTAACAACAACAATTAGAAAAACTCAAAATTACCAGTTGATTTTGACAACAGGCGCACCCTGCTCTCCAATATGCGCCTACCTTGTAATTGAATCATGGATTGATCATGGCTTTTCCAGCGTTGCCAACTTTGGCGTAGGTCAAGAATTTAAAGTTTATTTTTTATTATTAAAAACCACATTAAAAAAAAAACATTAAAAACAATTTGGTGTTACCCTTATACTCTTCTAACAGCAACAAGAACAGAACGTAAGTTCAAAAGCAGTCACTGCGTTTTCATAGAAAAATACGCAAGTATTCCTAATAAGCTATGTGACTTCTGCTTGAGCTATGAGTACTTGGTACACTGAAAAAAAAAACATTATCTTAAAATTGAACACAACGTGTTCAAAAAATGTGGTCATAATTTGCCTCTTTTTCATATATTTTTCAAAAGTTTTAAACGCATTTGCTCTTACTTTGACGAAATTTGTTGCAAGCTATTTTTAAACGCATAATTCGTCAAATTAATAACAATTGTCGTCAATTTTAAACATTTTTGACGTGACAAAGTTACGTTATACTGCTCTAGTTTCCAACAAAAAGTTGAAAAATGGATTTTGTAAAAATGCATCTGCGTTTCATTGAATTGTTACTCGCTGGGTATAAGAGCTATGATTAAAAAAATAGTATGACCATAAAGGTTAATTCTTTGACTATATTAAAATAAATAAATAACTGGCCATTTCAGCCCTTGAAAGGACTTTGACCTAGCTTCTTATGATCAATTGTGTTGTGCGTGTTATTAAGTTTGTACACAATTGACCGAGAAATGGACCTACATGCTTAACGCCGACTCCGAACGGCGATGAACGGAATGTTCTTATTCTCAAGAAGCTTTACATGGCATTTTGATTACTCTCTGAGGTTTGCCATTGTCTGCAGAGAGGTGGCGGCCGTACAGAAAAATTATTTTAATTCAAATAATTTTCTGTCGCTGCTGGGGTTCGAACCTGGGTCTCCAAGGTTCTTTAACATAGCGGCCACGCACTTTAACCAACTACGCCACGGACGCCACAATATTAAAAAAACTTTGACTATATTAAAAAAACAAAAAAAAAATTTCATACGGCATAGGGACGTAGTGGGAGCTGCGTAAGCAACGCAACTGAAAATTTGTTACATGGAATTATTACTCGCTGAGTATTAGGGCTAGGATTAAAAATACGATACGCCAATAAAGGCCTACTGGAAGCCCTCACAACAAAATTAGACAAAAAATTTCTGACATCATGGGGACGCTGAGAGAGCCGCTCAAAAATCGATAACGCAACATTCATGCAGCGGCGTTTACTCAATGAGTATATAACCTACGATAAAAGTTTAAAAAGGAAAATAAAGTTTTTATACATGGCTTTACGACAAAAATAAAAAAAAAATTCCGGCGTCATCAGGTCGTGAATATAGCAGCTTATGTAACAGAAATGTAATATCGTTGCATGGAATTATTACTCACTCAGGAGGAGTGCTACGGTAAATTTTGTTTTACGACAGCAAGGATGTGTTATTACGCTTCACAACTTAATTACAAAAAAAATTTTGTTGTCATGATTTCAGGGATGCAATCACATAAAGCAGTAAAAATGCTACAGCCATGAAAAAACGTTACATGGATTTTTAACTCTGTGACTACTGGTGCAACGGTAAATTTTAAGGAACGAAAACAAAGGTGAGGTCTTCGGGCATATGACAAAAATAAAAAAAAAATTTGACGGCGTGTCAAAAACCGTCAGGGAACCGCCTAATGTGACGCATATGCATCACTTTTGCTGGATTAATTGAAATTCGAGCACAACCAATGGGGAAGCAAAAAAAAAGCTAAACGAAAAGCACCAACTCCAAATCCAAATACAACTCCAACACCAACACCAACACCAACACCAACACCAACACCAACACCAACACCAACACCAACACCAACACCAACACCAACACCAACACCAACACCAACACTAACACCAACACCAACACCAACACCAACACTAACACCAACACCAACATCAACATCAACATCAAAATCAACATCAACATCAACATCAACATCAACATCAACATCAACATCAACATCAACATCAAAATCAAAATCAACATCAACATCAACATCAACATCAACATCAACATCAACACCAATATCAACATCAACATAACCATTAACATCAACATCAACATCAACATCAACATCAACATTAACATCAACGTCAACATCAACATCAACATCAACGTCAACATCAACATCAACATCAACATCAACATCAACATCAACATCAACATCAACATCAACATCAACATCAACATCAACATCAACATCAACATCAACATCAACATCAACATCAACATCAACATCAACATCAACATCAACATCAACATCAACATCAACATCAACATCAACATCAACATCAACATCAACATCAACATCAACATCAACATCAACATCAACATCAACATCAACATCAACATCAACATCAACATCAACATCAACATCAACATCAACATCAACATCAACATCAACATCAACATTAACATTAACATCAACATCAACATCAACATCAACATCAACATCAACACCAACATCAACAACAACATCAACATCAACATCAACATCAACATCAACATTAACATCAACATCATCATCAACATCAACATCAACATCAACATTAACAACAACAGCAAGAAACTTCGTCACGTCAAAACCTACGGGTGTGTCCACGGCACAGCCAACTCTTTTTTTTTTTTAGTGTATAATTCATAACAAGTGGTTTGATGTTGGAGAGTATTTGGTTGCACTTTGACGTTCGATTGACGAATCAAACATTGAACTATGTAAGACTTTCTGCAGCAGGAGTGCCTCGAGTAGTAGTGCTGATTGTTGTTTAATGTGTACGCTCGCTTACTACTCGGTTTTGAATGAATCACTATAAGTCACAAAAACGTGACTCGTTGCAGATCACTGGTATGCACCTCGTTTTTCAATTAGATTTTCGTAAATATGAGCTAGCAGATATCAAAAATTGATAAAAACTACCAGAGTTGTGAATTTCAACTTTAAAAAAAACTCATTACTTTCTTTTTAGTATAGTTTTTGTTGCATAAGGCGTACAATATCGCGCGAATTGAAATACAAATATCTGATGACATATCTGCACACACATGCGATTCGTCAGTTCTGTCTATTGCGCGCCAAACGAAGCTTTATTTCGTATTAATCTTTGCCTTCATTTACGTTTTTGTTGTGTTTTAAAAATGTCTCGCCGTCGAGAAACGAATTTTCTGGAATTGTTTGAGGAAATGGATGAGTGTGGTGAGAATGATAGAAAAAATTTCGGGTCAGCCGATGTTTTATATGAACCGTCTGCAGAGGAAATGGCCAACATTGAATCAGATGTTGACTCGTCGAACGATGAAATCAGCGATTTTGATTTGAATTTGGAAGAAGGACGAATCGAAATTGAAAGTCACGAAAATGCAATATTCTGTTCTTGAGATTAGTCGATCCAATTAGAGATACAGACAAGCGCGAGACTATCGTTTGGCAGGTTTCAACTAATTATGGTATTTTTTGTTGCGATTATTTTGTTTGCTTCTCAGTTCTTACTTTGATTTGTTTTATTTTAGGACCTACAACTTTCTCTTCGTCTCGTGTTACGAAGAGATCGTGTTTCTGCTTTTGATCTTTTCTTTTCACCGATCTAGCGGCTTATATTGAAATACACAAACTTATACGGTGTGTGGAAATATAAAGAGAAATTAGCCACAACAGATGCCATCAACATACGAGCTTATGTTGGTTTGCTTTTGTATGGTGGAGTGTTGCGTTCGAATGGTGAAACATTGAGAGAGCTGTGGGATGAAGATACTGGTCGACCTATTTTCAGAGCAACTATGTTGCGATATGACTTTGAACTTATGACTTCGTGTACGAGATTCGATGATAAAAACACAGGAGAAGAACGGAAAATGCGCAACAAGCCCGCTCCGACTCGAGAAGTCTTTGACATTTGGGTAAACTAATTGAAGCGCTGTTACAATTCACATGAGAATATTACTGTTGATAAATAGCTCATTCTTTTTGTGGTAGATGCCCATTTACTCAGTATATCCCAAGCTAACCAACTCGCTACGGCATAAAAGTTTGGGCAGCCTGCGATAGCAACAATGCATATCTTTGCAAGACACAAGTTTGCTCTGAGAAAGCGCTAATTGAGGTCCCAAAAAGGATCAAGGGAAACGAATTGTTCTCGAATTGACCAAAGGACTTCATGGACGAAACATTACAACCGATAATTTTTTCACTTCTCATCGGTTGCTTGGAATCGTCTGAAAGAACAGAACGTTTCTTCCAGCTGAAATCTTGTGTGTACGAAACAAGCCACCGTTCATTCAGAATTTTACTTTGACAATAAGAACGGAGTAACTTTATCCACATACGTACTTAAGAAGAATCGAGTTGTCATAATGTTAAGCAGGAAACATCATTCGAAAGACATTTCTGTTGAAAAGAATCGAAGCCATTGATTATCATCGATTACAATAAGACGAAAGGTGGCATTGACACTTGCGATCAAATGATGTCAACTTTTTCGACTAAACGGGGTGTGTGACGTTGGCTCTCATATATTCTTGATGTATCCGGAAAAAATAGCTTTATTATTTACCGAGAAATGAATTCAATTGATCTTGGTCGGTTGCAAAGGCATTTATTTTTTAAATCTGTCGCACACGATCTCGTCAAACCAAGAAATTTACGCGGTTAAGAGCTTCCACACTGCGAAAACGCGATAGCAATCATAAAGGAGATAAAACATAAAATGCCTGCCACCAGTCGCAAATGCAAATATGGTCGTGTTTCAATAAAATGCAGTGGAAATGCTTTCTGGAACTATGACTAATATTGACACAAAAAATGGTGCGATTACGTTGAAGAACCTGCCCATTATTTAATTTTTGTTGGAAGTGAAACTGCTTTTCGAACACGTCGAGTTTGATATTTTAAGAAAGGAATTTTGAAAAAGCAAAATTTCAACATTCTTAGATCATAAAAAACTGGAAAACCTATATTTCTCACTCGGAGTGGCTTTAAGAATTCTATTAATATATTTTTGTTATTTCTGCAAACAATTTTGGAGTTCCAGGGTTTCCAACATAACGTTTTTTTCATTCTATTTTTTAAGATTGGATTGAGGTATTTTTGAGATAAAAATTCCCTAAAATCCAAAAATGAAAAATTCAAAAAATATTTTATAAAATTATTCTAGTAAAGTCTAGAGCTATTTTGTGCAAAAATAAACAAAACACAATATTTTAATATTTGTACGGAATTTAAGAAAAAATACCAAGGTTTGTGGTAGGAGGACGACGATTTCTAAAAGTGGTAACTGACATTGCTGATCGTGGTGTTAAGCTCATTCAAGAATACAAGACAATTGACGAAGAATGAAGAAGATTTTGAACATCTTTTGCATGTCGTGAAAGATTACCTAGTCAGATTCCTATCACATAAAAAGAATACGTATCAATGCAACGGAATAACCTTTATGTTGTCAGTGTAAACAGCTAAAACAATTGTTCCTCTAACTCGGCAGGAGGCACTACCGGGTAAAATTTACCCAGTGCGTAAATTCGAAACATTTAGTTTTATGCTGTGATTTCATTAAAAAAAGAATGCATTACAATAACAGATAAATACTTTATTTACACATTGAAAATATAATCTAAAAATTTGTTTCATTAAAATACCCATTAGAAACCCCCATTTTTACAATAAATCCATTGTGGCATTTTTTACCAGGTAGCGAAAGTTCATGTTGTGTTGTAATAAAATTCATATTTGGGGATGTTTTCCGATTCTTTATGATTTGTTTTCTGCTCGATAAGCCATAAAATGATACTTAAAGGTTTTTGCAAAAAAGCTATGTTTGAACATCCATAACTTCGGTATCCGAATTTTGGGTTTTTAATATCTCGCATTTATGGCAGCCGTGGCCGAGTGCGTAAAGAAGTGGGCCACTTGATTCCAATTCGAGACCATGTTCGAACGGAACCCAGCTTACACAGACAATTTTTTCAATTGAAGTTAATTCTTCTGATCGGTAGTCACCTCTCTGCAAACAATGGCAAACCTCAGAGAGTAAATAATGCCATGTAAAGCTTATTAACGTCAGAAAAACAATTTCAAATTGTGGAAATTTACTTTGAAAAAATAAATCTGTTCACAAAGTTCATAGAGCACTTCGTCCATTTAACGTCAACATAATCGACCTAGTGAGCAAGCAATTCATGCAGTTATGTATCGTTTTCGCACTAATTTTACTCTCCTCAAAACCATCAACAAGACAAAGGAATGTGCGTACCGAAGAGAATATTACTGCTGTAGCATGAAGTGTTGAAGAAGACGCCGAAATGTCGATTCGTCGCCGTTCTCAACTTGTTGGCCTTTTTCATTCGACTAGTGAAAACTTATAAGTAAAGATATTGGCTTACGTGCCTATAAAATACAACTCGTGCGAGAATTAAAGCCAAATGACCATCGTTTACGTCGCATTTTTGCTGATTGGGCTAATTTGAAACTGGTCAAAGATAAGCATTTTAACCCGAATTGTGTTTAGGGATGAAGCTCATTTCTGGTTAAATGGCTTCGTCAATAAGCAAAATTGCCAGATGTGGACTCTCATCATTACATCCATTAAAATTCTCATCATTACATCCATTAAAATTTACTGGTTGGTGCGGTTTACACGCTGGCGGCGCTCAGTACTTTGTCCCATAGGAATAAATCAAGATTTGTGTTGTAACAGAACCTAACAAAATTGGTCAAAATTGGTAATTAGGTAATACTTTCACGAAGAAGAATCCAAATTTTTATTGCAATTGAACAATTTTTGTAGACACTATACCTCTTTAAAGTCAACCATTTTTATGTATTTTTATTGTTGTGGAATATTTGATTTTGCACATTTTGCAAAGAAAAAATTGCTGTAACCGCAATTTTAGTTGAATTCATTTGATTTTTGATTTTATTTCAAGAAAAATATTGTATAAATAAATTACTTTAAATATGTTTTCAATTAAGCTTAAGAAAATAAAATAAAAAATTTCCAAAAAAATAAAAATTTTTTAAATATTTTTAAAAAAATTTGCAATTTTTGAGAGCAAATTAAAAAAAAACATAAAAAACCATCTCTTTCATTTTCAAACATATTGTTATTCATGTATTTATCTTTCAGATTTCAAAATTTGATTACAGTTTTCAACCGATTCTTGGAGTTATCGCATTTTGAAAATCATATTTTCCACTAATTAACGAAGCTTTTGGAGAGCATTTTAAACCTTAAAAAGTAAACAAACATATTTATGGGTCACTTATTTTGAAAATGACCTTAGTCAATTTTTTGTTTTTTAATTAACGACATCATTAGGTAAAAAAGTATTTATCAGTATGCCTTTCTTGTACTCTATGCTCAAAAGGTGGACGTATTAGTTTATAAAAAAATAGTTTTTTAAGAGGTACATTAAGCAGTGATTTTAATGTGCAGTTTGATTTATATTTTTGTAATAATTATTAGATTATAAACAATTTTTTTGTTATAGTTTATTTCAATGCTGCTATTCAAATACAGGTCGAAAATATATAATGACTATTAATTGTAAAATGTAGGGTATTCGTATGCTTACGTATGCCAATCTTGTTGTGTTTACTGTATATTCTTTAGCGAAAACAAAATAAAACGAAAAGTGTTATTAGGTGCGTCTTTTTGGCATCGCTGTATACGCTTGCTTAACAACATTTTTCATACAAGAAATTGCTTAGCTAAGACAGGATAGTTAAAGCCGCTTAGCTCATAGTCGCCGATAGAAACACCATTGCCTGATCAAGAAAATGATAGTCTACGTAATTTATTGGCATCACTTTTTGAAAAACAACCATGTTTATGTCACATAAAATACAAAAAAAAATCACAATCAAAAGTAAACAAAGAAACAAATAAGACAAAGTAAACAAAGAAACAATAATGCGGCGGTTGGCCGCCGCAGCCGCATATGACATCAGAAGTCATTGTCGCCAAATGGATCAATGGTTTCTATAAAATTTTTTCATTTAGGATGAGTCTCACACCAAGATTCTTCGGAACTAGAGCTTGAAGAAGCTGAAGATATGGAAAAGACGATCCTCACAACGCAACGCGGGAGAGTCATGGCGGTGATCTTCATGTGGCAACGTGTATGACTGCCTCAACATGGTGAGGTCAGTATTATCCATATCATTGAAGAGGACGCCCACATCTTCGTTAGAAGGACCAAGTGTTGAGCAACCTGACGACACTTGGTGTTTCCAACTCTTTTTAAGCGCCACATTAGTAATTAAGCGCTTATATAGAATTTGCCTTTGATGTGTTCTAATGCAATCGCAGCATTATACCCAAAGTTGTTAGTATAATTACTTGAGTTTCCTCAGAGCTGTCCATTTTGAGCAGAAAATGTGTTACAGTTTGATAAAAATAAAATTTGTCAATTTGTGCTTATAATAATAATATTTGACAGTAACATGCAATGCTGCCAAGTTTTTAAGAAAAAAGTTAAGCGAAATATTAAGCGCCGATGAGCGTTTTTTTGGACAAGCGTATATAGCGATGCCAAAAAAACACACTTATTATAATATTTAAAAATAAAATGAAAATATAACTATCTCCGTTTTATAAATATCTCCTTACAAAAACAACCTTTTTGTAAACAAGCTATGTAACAGTTTGGTACGTAAATATGCATGAATATATTTTTTTGTATCTCTGAAACTAAACACAATATTTCAAATCGGTTTTCAATATTAAAAAGTTAAATCCTTAATCTAAGACAAAAAGAAATAATTTCTGAATTCAATGTTTTAATATATTTTTTTTTTTTATTTAATTTAAAATGGAGAAATTTGAATATTTAAACCTCATTTTAAGTAAAAAGTAATAGACTCATGTTTAAACTGATTTAATTTCTGGAATCAGTGAGCACATATTAACTGCTACATATTAACATATTAACTGCTATGCATTTCATAAGAATCGAATGACTCTTTATATTTATTCCTCATTTTTGTATGGGCTCAAAGTACTTTGCGGCGTCATCGGTCCTTATTTCTTTCGAAATGAGGAAGGAGTTGCCGTTACGGTGAATGGCGAACGATATCGAGCCATGCTGACTGGTTTTTGATAACAAAAATGAATCAGCTAAACATCGACGATATTTCGTTGCAACAAGACGACGCAACTTGCCATACAGCGCGCTTAACAATTAATTTATTGCAAAATCAATTTTTCGACAACTTTATTTCCAGAAGTGGTCTTGTTAACTGGCCCCCTCGTTCGTGCGACTAAACGCCTCTCGATCGGTGTCGACAGATGAAATTACCACCAGAATGCTCTTTTTCTCACACTTAATTCCCACAAATTACCACACTCGCAAAATACCTCAAAATACCATAAAATATCTCAAATTACCACAAAATACCACAAAATCGCTCAAATTTTCTTTTGAGGTTTTTTGAGGTATTGTGGTAATTTTAGGTATTTATTTTCCCACGCGTGGTAAATATCTCACAAGTGGTATTTTTTCCCACGCGAGAGATTTTTACCACAAAATACCATGGGAATTCCCACATCCCACAATCGGTGAAAAATACCATAAGTACTATTTATCGTGCTTTTCTGGCAACATAGCTCTCGATTACTTTTTATGGGGCTATGTTAACTCATTGGTTTATGCCGACAAACCAGCAACTCTTTAAGCATTGGAAGCCAATATTCATACTTATTTATTGGAAAAAGTAGTGAAAATTGGACTGATCGAATGGACAGTGTAACTCGTAGTCGCGGCGGACATATACCGGAAAGCATATTTAAAAAATAATAATAATAATAATAAACTGGCCATTTCAGCCCTTGAAAGGACTTTGACCGAACTTTTTATGGTCAAATTGGGTTGTTCATGTTATTAAATGTTTGAACACAATTGATCGAGAACTGGACTTACTAGTTTTACGCCGACTCCGAACGGCTAATGTGCATGTTCTCAAGAAGCTTTACATGGCATTATTTACTCTCTGATGTTTGCCGTTGTCTGCAGAGATGTGACGACCGAACAGAAAAATTGAATTCAATTGAAAAACTTTTGGTGTCACATAGAATTGAACCAGGTGTAATATGTTTATTTTTACTTCCTGAAAAATGCCAAAGATAAGGCTGAGGATTGAATGGCCAAGTTTGCCGTACTTTCGTAAAATTAAAACTTTTAAGTTTCATTCTGAATCTTTATTTCTAAAATCTTCAATATTTATAATGAAAATACCAATATTAATTCTATTTAGAATTTCTTAAACTCATCCCATTATTCTATTCTCATATTGTTCCATAATTTAATTATGTTCTTTAGTAATTGTTCTCCTTTCATTTGCTTATTGATTCATCAGCTTTGGAATTTTTGCTGCTGCGCTTGCATTTGTGCACGTGTGCAGCGCGTTTGTTTACATTTGGCTGTGACGCAATAATACAATGACCTAATGTCATTCGATAAGCTTTCGCACACGATCGAAAGAATGAATGAAAGAAAAACAAAAACATTTAATTCTATGAAAATTTAGTTGGTATATTGTGGCCATGTGGTATCATTACACAGGGTTCTCTGGCGTATGGGTCACGCACTCTACCCACTGCGCTACGGCCGCCAAAAAATAAATGACATGAAATTATATACCAGATTATAATTAAAAAAAATTCATTCCAACAATATTTCTGTCTTGTATTATTATTTAAAGTCCTAAAGCTCTTTAAAAAACACCCTTTATGTAATATGACTACTGCACAGAGATTAAATACTGACAGCCTTATTCAGAATCGTATTTAAAGGCGGCGTTTCTTTAAACAGGCTTTAAACAACAAAACCTTACTCAGAATGAGTTTTTCGTCTTACGCAACGTTGTTTAAAGGCTGCGTAACTTAAACGCCAAGAATTGGTGCTTAAAGGCTGCGTAAGTGCTGCTCAAGTTTTTTCTGTAGTTTTTTTTTTTTTGTATAAACGTCAATTTTGCTTCTTTGGTGATTGTGAAATATTTTAATTGTAAAAAAAAAGATGAACTCCTATGAAACTAAGGAAAAAAGAGTTCCGGTAAAAATATCGTTTTTCCAAAGTTAACATGGAAAAGTTAATCAATATTGTCCACCCAGACTTCAGTGACCACAGAAAAGGCAGTCAGATTCCAGAGGAGCTGCAAGTCATGGCTATTCAGTTTTATTATTAATCTTCGTTTATAGCAAACAGCTGATTGATTTATTTGCAAACTTACGGTTGCATTTTCTAAATGTACAAGATTATTGTAATAGGTTTCGTAAATTTTTGACATAACGCTGGTTTAGTTACACAATGAATAAAAAATTATTCTGAATAACACTTTAAGGAAGGCTAAGTAAAGGCTGCGTAAAGACTTAAACAGTGCGTAACTAAACAAGAAATATATTGAATAAGACTGTGAGAGCATAAATTAACTATACTGCGGAAAGTGTTATGCACGATTGTCACTTGGAAATAAAATATGTGACCAAAATTGAAAATAAAGTGACCAAATGCACTAAAGAGCGGCCAAAACAATATAAATTTGAAAATGTAGTACCTACATGCTCACAAAATTATAGTTTGCTATATTTTTTAATTTATTTGCAGAATATTAGCAAAAACAAAAACAAATAACAAAAACAAATAACAAAAAAAAAATAAATAAAAAGGAACAAAATACTTCATACAATTATCATACACGTAGTGGTGTTTCACATCAAGGAACTTAAAAAACTAAGCATACACTTCTATTTAAATTAAATTTATATTTCACAGCATTTAAAAATAATATAGTCATATTTTTAAAGGTCGAATTAGGTGCGTCGTATCACATCTTATATAAACAATATCGTTTATAGTTAAATTAAATCTACCTTAATATGCATGAATTAGTATTTGGGTCAATTGCATACAAAACGCTCTTTTTTTGTCCCCGCTCTTTAAACTTTGTTTTTAGGTAAAAAGAAAAAAAAAAAAATAAAAAATGAGGAAGTGATCACTCAGGAATATTTGTTGACAAAACATATTTTTTAGAATCCTAAAATTGTTTGCATATTTGTTTTGAAGAATATTATATTGCTCTCTCGTACTCGCTTAATACAAAAACATATCGCTCATTTACTAAAAGACTGTCATAACTCAAAAAACGTCATTTTCGACTTATTGATGCAGAATTATTCGTAATGTCATGCTTTATATTGTGTAAAAATTTCACACTCATAAGTTATATACTCTCTGCGTGAGAAGATAAAGTGCCGTTGGGATGCCGTGCAAGATGGGAGTCAATTAAAAACTTTAAACGCGTTTTCTGCAAAATCGCGTTTTTTGAGTTATGTCACTCTTTTAGTAAATGAGCGATATGTCCCCAGTTACACTTTTTGAAAAAAAACGTGAAAAAAAGTTGAAAACAATGCAAAAATAAAACAAATAATAACTGTTTTGTAATGATAGCATTTATTTTTTATGTTTTATTTTGTTGTTATTCTCAAAACATTGTCATCGCGAATTTGGCTTTCATTTACATTTAGTCCCCGCGCATTGTATTGAACGTCACTATTTTTTATGATTCGTTAGTTTTAATTTAGGTGTGGTATAGATGACAAGAAAGTTATATTAAGGGCGGAAACGCAGCCAGAGGCCAAAAAAAAGTCATTTTTGTGAATTTTTTTAAGGAAACCTATGGGATATTTTTAACTGAGGGTTTTCACACCTAAAAATATACACATTCAAGAGTATTTTTAGTTTTTTTTTTTATTAAAAAAAAAATAATATTAAGGTCGATACAGCATTTTTTGTAGAGCGCTCTTAAAAAAAGGTGAAATGCGGTGACCAAGATTGCTCCTCCCAATTTCATCAGAAACAAAAAAATGAAATATATTATTAAAAGAGATACTTAAAACTCGTACTTGTTATAGGGCTCCATTCCACCAGTTTTCGCCCAATTTAAAAAAAAAAAGTCGCAACTGTTCTAGAAAAAAATTGACAAAATTATATGTTGTTTTTGTTTGTAGGTAACAAAAAACATTTTTTTAATTTTTTATTTTTAACCGTTAACCAGTGGTGGCGCTCGAAAAATGTTTGGCGGGCGCAAAAATCACGATTTAATAGTTTACGGTTTCATTTATATCTCCGCTCCGGTAATTGGTATTGAGAAGAAGGGTTGGGCTTCAATATAAAAGTGTCGCGCGAAAAATGTAAACAATCTCACTATGTTCCGTCAAGTAACAGGATCGACTCTGGTATGTACGAAGTAAATTATCGGTTTGCTTTTGTCATGAGAATATTGGGCCTAGGATTGTCTGGTTGTGATAAATTTTGCGGTGTCATAAACTCTTCAAAGAATTTTTTATCAAAACCGATCTACAATACGTACATACAGAAAATGAGCCAAATTATACAAAATGTTGCAAATCAGTTATTTTCATATGCTGTGGTAGAAGAGAAAGAAAAGACAAGTCAGGCAAACAATTTGGAAGATACAGACGAACTGACTATTTCAGGAGATGGGATTTAAAAAAAAAGAAAGTTTTTCGTCCTTTTTTTTTGCGTTTCTTCGTTGATTGCCCACTATTCCGGAAAATTTCTCGACATTTGTGTAAAAAGCTTAAATTGTCATGCTTGCAAAACATGGGAGAACAAACTAGAATCCCAAGAATACGAAGAATTCAACAAAGACTCACTTCTCCAGAGATGCGTTGGAGGTTTTACTCAAAATAATAATGAAAATCTTAAACAGCTTATCTGGAAAATTTCTCTGAAATCAGCCGGCGATACTTCAACAATCGTGGAAATTGCAGCTTATGTGGCCTAAGGTGTTTTCAATGAAGGGGCATTTGCATTTCTGCAATTTATGCAAGACATGATCATCGGCATGGGGCCAAGTTCGCATGAATGGGCGCGCGCAACGCAGAAAGACGCATTAGATGTTGCAGATGAAAGCTCAGTACTTAACGGGCCTGGCATTGATGATTCGATGTAAGTAAACACCAAAAAATTGGATTTTTCAGTGTACAAAACTTTCCCACAAGTTATCGCGCCATGATTACCGATTATTTTTGGCCCGAATGGGAAGATATGGACTTGGACGGTGTCACAAGCGACACAGCACACATTACAATCGATTTATTGAAGAGTAAGTTTGATGAGCGTGTTATCTCAACAAATGGGCCAGTCGATTGGCCGCCTCGTTCGTGCGATTAAACGCCTCTAGCCTATTTTCTTTGGGGATACTTCCAGTCGTTGGTCTATGCCAACAAGCCGACGACGTGGCCGAGTCATCGAAAATTGGGTCCAACGAATCGACCGCCGCCGTGCCCGCGGTAGCCATATGAACTAAGTCGAGTTCCATTCACAAATGTTTTGATTGTACTACAAGCCGATAATAAAGTTTTTGAAATATCTTAAATGGTTTGCGTTTTATTTAAAAAAAAAGTTGTCAAGTCCTTAATGGAAAACCACCCTTTGTAATAAAACCTTGTAATTATTAACAACTTTAAGTTAGTTGCAAATCTTCCATTTATGTTCATCATATTTTATTTTCTTCAATATACTGTTTATTGTTTTATACGGTTCACTTATGTTTATGCCCAATGCTATTTGAATGAGCGAATTTTTGTTTGTACAGTCCAATCTAAATTGGTGCGCTTGCGTCTGTTAACATGAAATGTGTTTCTTTTGACGTAGAATACTTCGTTCTCGGAGGTAAGTAGGGTGGTTGATAGTGATCAGGTGTCGGTATTTACATTACTTTTTGAGCCTTTGGTGGGCCTAAAGTACTAATCGTACAATGTTGATCTTAGCACTTGTTGGTCTGCTTGATCCTCAATGCGACAAAAATTCATGTTAGAACTGTCTAACTTATATCAATTTTACACAATTACATGAAATATAAAGCCAACATTTGATGTTTTTGTTTGCTTAAACTTTGTCTACCTACCTACCTATTTGTCGACGGCTTCCGGTTTTTTCGACGGCGAAGACAGCGCCATCTAGCGTGAAGACATAAATCTTATAATTAAAAAAAAGCATACTTTTGGGGGCATGTTGTTTTTAACAGACTCGCGTAGCCCAGTAATACTGAGTAATTTTGAGGGGCATGCTTTTTTAACAGAATCTGTTATTGAAATGTCAAACGCAGCCAATTAAATATCCGGGCATATTATCGACAGTGAAATTTTGACACATGGGTTGTTGAACTTGATAGCATTGAACAAATTTTGTTTGCTTGTTTAAGTTTTCCACCTATTTATGGACAGTTTCCGGTTTTATCGACAAAACCATAAAATTTGTATGGGAGCGCCCTAAGGTGTGGTCGGAGGGAATAGGTGTCAAAGGCAAAAATGTTCCTTTTGCCAAAGTAATGGGGGTTGGTGATACATATTAACCCTCTCCGGCACTCTCTTAAAGGTCATATCCTCAGGTGTATGGAATAAATATTTTTAAAAAAGATGTCATCAAAAGCGAATTGAATAATTCTACGTCTTGTGTTACGACATAGTCGAAACTACTGTATCTTTTTTTTCATTTATAAAGACCCGTATAGCTTTATTTCGCTATTTCTATCACCAATCTATAAAAAACGTATAACTACGTGACCCGCGTTCTACCCACAGTTTGCGAAAAACGTATTTGTTCGTGTCCCACTAACAATGTGCTAACTGTCAAAGTTAGTTCATGCACAAACCTTTTGTATCAAGCCTACTCAACACACTAACGCAACTCGATTCAAATTCCAAATTGACAATGCGTTCTGTAGCAAAGTTGGATGCGACAAAGAGAACGAAAAGAAATACAAAAAAAGATACAGCAGTTGCGACTATGTCGTAACACAAGACGTAGAATTATATAATACTTAGAAACAGAAACAGTAGAATTAGAAACAATCGAGTTATACACTTCTTATTGATACTAAAACATAGAAAAAGTTTGTACAATTTTTGAATTTTGTTTTTCCATATCATATATTAATAATTTATTAGTCAAAAGATAGTAAAATTTATTACATACCATTTTAAGTACTAAAGGCTTTTTATACAGTACAAGATGACATTTAATTATCATTATTGAAAATTTTTTATTAAAATTTGCTTATGATAGGAAAAGTAGGAAATATATTTGTGACAGCTTATATTGTCAATATATCTTACAAATACCATGTCGATACAGGAACTTCCCAATGTTGTGTAAGATATTTCAGACAAGAGGTTCAAATTGTAATTTAAATTCATAAAACGTAAAAACTTCTCATTTTCCAGTATTTTTCGCTACCTAGTTCGCTGTAGAGTCGAAAAATTTGTTCAATGCTCAACTTGGATTCTTTAAATATTCCTGAACAACACCATGTCTAAAAGTATTATTTTAAAATACCAACTTAAAGCCGCAATTTTATTTTTAACTTTGATATTTTTTGATGAAATTTTTAAATTTCATGTTAGGAAGTATTTTTTTTTTTTTTAAGTATCAAAATAGAAAATAAAATCGTGGCCTTAAGCTGGTACTTTAAATTACAACTTTTAGACAGGGTGTTGTTCAGGAATATTAAAAGAATCCAAATTGACCAAAGTTTCTTCGGTACCATTTCTGGTACCCGAGATATAAAATCTTATATTAATTTTTTTGAAAAAGTTAAAAAATTGCATTCAAGTATACATTTCTCAAAAATAGGAAAATGCATATGCAAAAATTATGCTAATTATTAATTCGGCAAATTTAAGGAATACGTTAACAGTATAATCAATACCACCAAAATTTAGACTATTGGGTAATAATCAAAGTTCTGTGCTATCTCGATTTCAACTTTAGCTTCGAATATCCTTCACACAGGACACTGTGGATAAAAATCGTGAGTGGCATCGTGTTTACCAATATATTTTTAGTTTAAGCCTATACCTTCTTTTGCTTTAAGACATACGCAGTTTTTTTTTATAAAAGTCAAAGCATTTTAAGATCGTTATTTTTTACTGTTTTCCTCAAAAAACAACTTTGTCCTTGCGGGGCAGGAAGACATCCTTTTTTTCCTTAAAATGTTTTTTTTTTATTATCTTGACAACCCCATGCAACTTTTGAGACCTCTTAGAATACGATCTAAATTTTTCGATACGCCCTAATGGTGGTGTTTTTATTTTCCTTAACTATTTATTGATTATAGCGTTTGGTAAGCTTAGATCCTAGTCTTTTATTGTGTCTGACAAAAACTATTTCGCCTATTTCATAAATCTTTAGAGGTTTACGGTTTTTATTGTGGTACTTTCCATCTTTTTCCTGTTGTCTTTTGAGTTTTTCAATGTTGTCTAGTCTGATTCTTTCGAAGTCATCGGGACTTACCCTGGGTGATCGCCCGAGGAGAAGTTCCACAGGTTTCTTTCCAGTAACGGAATGAATCGTACAATTATACTCGTGAGTGGCTCTATCAAAAAGTTCGTTGAATGGTCGGGAGCCATTTTCAGCTTTTAGGCATCTCATTATTTCAGCGAGAGTGGAATGAAACCTCTCTATCTGGCCATTTACTTCACTTTTATATGATGGAGTTTTGTGAATTTGGATGTTTAATTCTTCCATCATGGTAGCCATGGATGCGGAACTTAAGGATTTTTCATTGTCAATTACGACAATTTCTGGCACAGAAAAGAAGAATAGTACGTCCCTCAATGGTGTTCTTATGTCTTCGATAGAGCGTGTTTGAATTGGGATAGTTTTTGCATATTTTGTAAGTTTATCTATGGCTGTTAGGACTAGATTTTTCTCGGTAGAGAAAATATCAAAGTGGACTATGTGGCCTGGGTATTTAGGAAGGGGTGTTGGTTTTAGAATGGGTTTGTTGGGGTGTCGGTCATATTTGTGCAGTTTACAAAGTGAACAATTCTTCGTAAGGGATTTGATTTTTGATGACATTCGCGGAAAATAAAAATTTTCTAATACTTGCAATCTGTTCTCTTCTGGATTTCTGTGAGCTCGTCGGTGGATATTCAGTATTTTTTCCTCTTGTTCTGTCTCGTTCGTAATGTCTTCTACTAAGACTTGAGTTCGCCTTATTTTGTAACTACGGAAATGTATCGGATATACCTCTTGAACTATCCCCATTATCGCTTCTTCGGCGCATAGTCCATTAACGGTTTTCGGATTTAGATACCTTCTAAATATGTCAATGATATCGGTATGTGTGTATTGTGGCTTAATAAAATTGTGTCCATTGTAGTTATCGAATGGGTTCTGCATTTGGTATGAATTTTCGTCGCCTAGTTTTAATATAATCTGGTTTCGAAATACGTTTATTGGGGTTTCTACACTTAATATTAACTCTTCAGCAGAGCTATCATGACTATGCTGCGTTGCAGTCATAGAATTGATTTGAACTGTTTTAGGTGGTCTAGAAAGCGTGTCAGCAACCACATTTGTTCGGCCAGGCTTATATCGAAGTTCGTGGTTATACTCCTCAAGTATAGCCTTCCACCTTTTCATTTTAGCGTTTGTGTTCTTGTTGCTGAGGGCATGTGTCAGTGGTTGGTGGTCTGTGTAAATAACTACTTTTCTGGAACCGTAATTTTCCTCGGTTTGACTTAGTGTTCTTGAGAGGAAAGTTATTGGTTTCTGGTCTTGAGAAAGTACAGCACCGATTGCGTGATCGGATGCGTCAGTTGTAAGCTCGAACGGTTTGTTGAAGTTGGGGTGCACGAAAAGAACTTCTTCAGAAACGAGAGCGCTTTTTAATTTTTTAAATGCATTTATAGCTTCTTGGTTGAGTGAAATTTCTTTATGTTTAGATTGAATTTTGGACACTCGTCCATCTTCCTCTCTTGAAAGGGATGTCAGGGGTTTCGCAAGCTTAGCGTAGTCCTTCTCGAACTTACGGTAGTATCCTGACATACCGAGGAAAGATCTTAATTCTTTGAGTGTCGTAGGAGGTGGTAGACAATGGCTTTTACCTTATTGAGATTGGTCTTAATCCCATCTGGTGAAACTATAAACCCTAAGAATTCTATCTCACTTTGCAACAAGCGGCATTTATCTATTTGTATTTTCATGTTTGCCTTTTCCAATGTTTTAAATACAATCTCTAAATTTCGAAAATGTTCGTCTTCGTCACGACCAAAATTGCTATGTCGTCTTTGTAGACATAGCACCGTGTACCGATATGCTCCCTTAGGATGTCATCGAGTGCCCTCTGAAAAATTGAGGGTGCATTTTTTAATCCGAACGGTAGTCGAGTAAATTCGTATTTACCGTGATTAACTGAAAATGCAGTCTTTTCGATATCTTTTTCCTTTAAGGGTATCTGATGGAACCCGCTCTTTAGATCCGGCATTGTAAAATATTTATTTCTGCCTAAGTTTGACAAGACCTCACTTATTTCCGGAATAGGGTACCTGTCGGGAATTGTAACTAGATTTAATTTTCGGTAGTCCACGACCATTCGATATTTCTTCTCTCCCGATGAATCAAGTTTTTTCGGAACGATCCATACAGGCGCATTATAGGGAGATTTGGATGGGCGTATAATTCCGTCTTCGAGCAAGGCTTTTAGTTGCGTTTCGACTTCTCGTTTCAATGCGAAGGGATAGGTATATGATTTCGAATAAACTGGGCTATCGGAGGTAGTGCGAATTTCACCTTTGACCGCTGTCGTATAGGTCAGCTTGTCGTTTGGCTCCGAGAAAAGATTTGGGCATTTTCCAATTATATTATGGAGTCGTTTTGTTTGTTCTTTGGTCAGATGGTCCGTTCGTATGTCAATCGAGTTTACTGTTTAAGATCGATGATGTTTTAATTGTATTCTTATTCCTGGGTCAATTGCCATGAAATTATCTTGAGTGTGAATTATTGCGTTCAAGTCTTTCAGTGTGTCATTTCCTATGATACCGTTAAATGAGCTGAGGGTCGGAAGAAGGAAGAATTTAATTTTGGGTGTTAATGAGTTAAATAAATCAATTTCGGTGTGGTGTGTCACTTTAATGTTTCCACCTATGGAGTTAAACGGGGTTGAATATAATTTTTGTTAGACCCTGTATCTATCAAAAATTTTATAACTTCTCCACTCTTCATGACCTTTTCGATAAATGGTAATGAAGAGCTCGTTAATCTAAAAAATAGATATCGTTTAGGGTTTCAGGTGGATCCAGGTTTGTAGTATCCTGACTATCTATGTAGTCGATTAGGGTTTGTTCATGATGAAGGTCGCTATTTTGAATTTCATCATTGTAGTTTGCAAGGTCTTCTGA
The DNA here is from genome assembly GCA_943735915.1 of Pherbina coryleti. Lineage (NCBI taxonomy): Eukaryota > Metazoa > Arthropoda > Insecta > Diptera > Sciomyzidae > Pherbina > Pherbina coryleti. The sequence continues at coordinate 118,065,440 of OX030950.1, forward strand.
ATAGTTTTCTTCCGATTTTTCGTTTTGCTGCGTAGTACCGTTATCATTTGAATGTTGTGTATTGAAAATTCTTTGGTATTTATTCGGGACAACTTGTTGCGACATTTGGTTTGGTGGTCTTTTATAAAAATTATTGTTTTGTCTTGGGCGGTTCTGGTAGTTTACGGCCCTCGATTGGATTGATTGATCTACATCCATCGGCTCGGGCCTAGGAAGAGGTTTAGGTGGTAAGTTTGATCTATTTTGAAACTGGTTCGGTTGGGATTGATAAAAGTTTTTACGTGATTGAAACTGTTGAGGTTGGCAATATGTTGGTTGAGTTTGTTGTGGCTGGAATTGTCGTTGAAATTGTGGTGGGGGTCTATTGAAGTTTTGGTTTCCTAACTGTCTTGGGGTATGAAATAATTGTTATAGATAGAATGTTCGTCTTGGAGCTGGTAGAGGTGGTGCCTGGGAAGGAAAACGTCTTGGAGGAACTGGAGGTGGCTAAGGATTGTGTTTGCGCATAATGATATTATTTTTCTGCGCATAATTTGTTCGGAAATCGACATTTTGTAGTTTTGTACATAGATGTAGGGCTTCGGGTAGGTCGACGGGTTCTCTCATACTTAGAAGGCGAGGGAGGTCGCCATTTAACCCTCTAATGAACGTATCGAGGGCTTTGTCCCGATACGTTTTAGCTAAGTTATGAAGACTTTCTGCACCCATTTCCATAGAGGAAAGTTTATTTAAGATAAATGATAAATGATGGTAAACTATCTGGTAATATTCTGGGATGGTGTTATTTCCCTGAATAAGAGATATCATCTCATATTCGAGAGTACCCAGGTCCCTCTTGTCCGCATAGTGCATCGTTAAACACTTTGCAATTCTATCCCAATTTAGAGGCGTGTTATATGATTCTAGTACGATGTACGATTCTAGGCCGACGATTTTGTTGCGAATCACACTCAATATTCCGTAGTATTTAGCTGTGCCTCTGAGGCCAGAATATATGTTCAGAATTCGTTCGACGCTTTTTCGCCAGGAACTAAATTCTCCTACTTGGCCAGAAAACTCGCGAAGGCTTTTCACTGTCAGGTATTTTGTCCATTTCGGCTAAATTGTTTAAGTTTGTAGGGTTGATGCTGTCGTCAACATCACTGAAATAATCACTCGTTGGATTACTTCGGTTACTAATCTGATTACTAGCTCGGAAAGTGCCGGAGTTTGAGTTGCCTGGAACTCACCAACCGGTCCGAGGGCCGAAGGCCTAAGTATATTGTTGTCTGTTGGCATGTTTCGTCTAAATTTATTTCGATTATAATTTAATTGAATGGTTGAATTTCGTGAAGCTTAACTTTTTTAAGTAAGGAAATTACCACTTTATGATCTTTAGTGCTTTTCGCTTAAAATTCTTTTCCTATTCTCAAAGAATTTTAGAACACTCGCGCATGCATCACTTTGGGCGCCAGTTAACGAATTTTAGTTTTATTTTATTAAAAAAAATATTTTTCGGACTTAAAAATAAAGAAAATAAATAACTGACCGTTTCAGCCCTTGAAAGGACTTTGACCTAGCTTCTTATGATCAATTGTGTTGTGCGTGTTATTAAGTTTGTACACAATTGACCGAGAACCGGACCTACGTGTTTAACGCCGACTCCGAACTGCGATGAACGGGAATGTTCTTGTTCTCAAGAAGCTTTACATGGCATTTTGATTACTCTCTGAGGTTTGCCATTGTTTGCAGAGAGGTGGCGACCGTACAGAAAAATTATTTTAATTCAAATAATTTTCTGTCGCTGCTGGGGTTCGAACCTGGGTCTCCAAGTTCGTTGACATAGCGGCCACGCACTTTAACCAACTACGCCACGGACGCCACATTTCGGACTTAATGTCCGTTTTTATTCGTATCCACTAAACTTAACAATTTTTTGATAGGCTAAAGAAAACAAAAAGAGCTCTAGTCTGGGATTGCGTCAGCGTTTTTCCTCACGTAGGCAAAGGTGGTTGTTTTTGCACATTGTATCGGGTTCGCTGCCCGTTTACCGTGAGAACTGCAGCGTCGCATCTTATTGGCGTTAACTTATATTAAGGCGCCTTACTCTCTATGGAGGAAAAAAGAGTTTGGTTTATGTTATGACTCCCAAAATATTTCGGCTCTAACGATAGCTAGCTAGAATGGTTCGAAAAAAACCTCTAAAATCACGATATGTATAGATAATTTTTTTGCCATGATATTTTTAGTACTAAAAATAGTCACAAATAGTGTAGATCAAAGAAATACAGAGTTTTGCATCGAAAACTTTGGGAAATTTGCCCTAATACAAGTTTTTGCAGTGATTTTTTTGTATATCACACTCCATCTTTAAAACAGACCCAACTCAAAATTTTAAAATTTTCAGAAGAAGCAAAAAACCAGTTTGCTTTTCAAAGGAATTCACACAAAACAAGGAGCAAAAATTTTGTTAGTTGATGGAGGTTATCACTACGAATAGTTTAATATTAAAAAGTAAAAATTTGTAAATTTTGAGTTATGCCTGTTTTGAAGATAGAATGTGATATGTTTTTTGCAATTTTTATTCCGAGGTATCATTGGAAATGTGCTGACTGCTGCTTTTCATTACTGTTACTAATTTACCCTTATAGGCTTTTTTATGCTGTCGGATATTAGCCAGATTGACTGAATTTGTTTGAATTTAGAAGTAAACGTATTGAAATCGTATATATCGACGGTCCCTACGAAGACTATCTCTTCTTTAAACGCGATCAAGAAAATCCTTTTCTTTAAACTGCGGCGAAAAAAATCTGTTTTTACAAAATGCGGCGAAAAAATCCATATAAAAAAATGCGGCGAAGAAAAACCGTTTTTTTAAAATTCGGCAAAGAAAATCTCTTTTTATGAAATGCGGCGAAGTAACTCTCTTTTCAGAGTGTGACGTTAACAACGCCGTATTTTTTAAGGAGTGGGAACAATTTTTCTGAAAAAAATTATGTTTTCAAATAATTATTTCTATTTATAATTTCATCTTTATAATTCCTTACAGTACTCTATGAAATGATTTTAATATAAAAGTGATTTTTTCCGCCGCATTTTAATAAAGGTCATTTTTTTTTCGCCGCATTTTGATAAAAGTGATTTTTTTGCCGCATTTTGATAAAAGTGATTTTTTCCACCGCATTTTGAAAAAATAGATTTTCTTCGCCGCAATTTTCTGTCGGAAGGTTTTTTTCGTAAGCACCGTCGATATGGGGTCGTATATATGCGTCTTTTAATGGATTTGATATATAATTTATATCACAAAACTAAGAAATATAGAAATTACTTAAATGTATACAAAAATGTTACAAAAGGATTTTAGCACAGTTTTTAAAAATAGTCACTCATGACTTTCTCGTAAATTTGTGTTTGACATAGAGTTATATATTATTATTTAACTGTGAGCCTCAAATATTCTGCAAATTTTCAAATTCGTTTACCTAATAGATCTTCTGAAATTGCTGTTATAAAGTGTAAAATATGTTACAATTGATTCTTTATAGGTCTGTTTCCGTACTCGTTTCAAGTAAAGTTCGAGTAATAGAGAGTAATTTAATTATCTGTCAAAATGAGAAAATTTGTCAAAAAGTACGGAAACGACTTCAGGTAAGTTTCAAGCACAACAGCTGTTTCTTGACAAATTAAAATTAAATAAAAATTGTATTTGCTGGTTAGTTTATTTAAAGGAATGGAAAATTAAAAAAGGGAATTGTTATCCAGGAACCTCTATTTGCGTTCATTTTGCTTATTTTAACTTTATTTTTATTAATTTCTACCCAATTTCATAATTTTTTTTCTCAAAAATTTAATTTATCACTCAGCTGTTTGCATGATACAATAAATACAGGTAGATTCGCTAGATGACAGCGTACTGCCACGAATGTCAACACGAAGTTGACAACGCATATAAAATCTCAAAGCTATAAAAAAGTTCATAGAAATTAAATGTAAGCAAACAACTTTTTTTATATGGATTTTGACAGTTACGGCAGTATTAAAAGAGAACACAGTCAGGTCTGCATCTACCTCTATTTATTCTATTATGGCTGTTTGAAGCTCGAGATTCGCTCTCGAAGAAATTTTTTGAGTAAAGTTAAAGTAAAGTTCGATTAATAGAGAATGACATTTTGCTTATTCTTCTTCTCTCTCGTGCTGTAAAAGATTTCTTATGTTTTCGATACATCTCGAAATAACGGTGACCAAGCTTTGCAACGTCGAATAATTTCTTTATTTCTTAAAAATATTGATTAAAGCTTTTCATATCGTCGTTGCGCATACAAAAAAGGCTATGTGAAAAAATTCGATTTTTTTTTTATTTTACCATTTAATAGCCATATGTATGCCCCATCTATTCACTAAATGGTTTCTTGATATTCTTATTGGTTCAGAAGTAAACAAATGTGAAAGTTAGCCAGCTATGTGAAAATAGTATTGAAATTGTTAAAAAACAAAAATGTTTTTTTCGTCTCCTGAAAAATTGTTCAAAAACACATAACCTTTTTTGTATGCGCAACGACGATATGTGATTTTTAATAAAAAAGAGCAGCTAAATAATATTATTTTTTTTATATTTGAAGCGAGCTTGATTTAAACAAAAATGTGCCGTTTTGTTTTTTTTTTTTTTTGCCATTTGCCAAGAACCTTTTTCCATTTTTTGGCTAAAGCCATTATTCCATCTGTGTATAACTTCTGGGTTTTCTGAACTGATCCAAGTGCGTTTTGCAGGCCTCCATAGAATTTAAATTTACACAAATAAGAGAGTTCTGCAGACATCGAAACAAATGATAATCTGAAGGCGCAAGGTCCAAGCTATATGGTGTATTCATCAAAACTTCCCACCCAAGCTCTCTCAGAGTCTGCCGGGTCATCAAAGATGTGTGTGGACTGGCGTTGTTATGATGGAACACAAAAACTTTTCTGTTTGTCAATTCTGAAAGTTTGAATGGAATTGTTTGCTTCAATCTCGTTAATTGTTAAAAGTAGAGAACAGTATCAATCGTTTAACTAGGTTGTAGGAGCTCATAATAAACAAATCCATTCCAATCCCACTAGACGCACAGCATTATTTTTCAATCCTGGCTTTGCCACCGTTTGCGAAGCTTCACCTTACCTCGTCCTTTTTCGCAGAATATTGTCGTACCTTATCGACTTTTCATCGCCCGTAATCATTCGCTTCAGAAAGGTTTGATTTTGTTCCGTTTTAGCAGTGATTCGCAAATTGATATTCGATCAATTAAATTTTTCGCTGTCAACTCATGTGGCACCCAAACATTGAGCTTCTTTCTGTATCCAACATTCTTCAAATGATTGATAACTGTTTGGTGATAAATGTCTAGTTCCCTAGCAACGTCCTCGCTGCTTGTGTGCCAGTCTTGCTCAATTTTTTCCATTATTTCATCGATTTTTTCAGTGATTGGTCGATCAGAGCGAAGTTTTTCAAGTTACAGCATCGTCTCCGTAAACTTCACAAATTTTTTCAGTAGTATTGTCTGTGGTCGAAATTCGACTATATCAAAATAGATTTTTATTTTGTTTTCTTTTATTTTTATTGAAAAAAGTTAAAAATAAGTTGGCTGTATCGTGGATACATCCGTTGATTTTAACATGACAGTATATATTTATCCTTGTCCTTATTCTAGTCACTATCCTTTCATTTGTTCCCAAACTTGTCTTCATTATTATTTTTATTATTATAATTGTCCTTCTTCCTGTCCAAACTCCTTTTTTCATGTCTAATTCCTGACCGTATCCTTGTTGAAATCCTTTCCTCATCCTTGTCGCACCTTCTTTCTAAATCTATGTTTTAATATTTGTTCTAAGTGAGTCCAAATCATTGTTCTATTCCTTGTCACATTTCTTGTTCTTATTCTTTTCCCAATCTTGTCTCGAATATTGTTTTAGGTAAGTTTCAATCTTTACCAATACCCTTATCTCAGTCCTTGTCGAAGACATCTTCACAATTTGTGTAATAATGGCAATCACAAAAACATATTTCCTAATCCTTGACCTTAAGTACAAAAGCACATCTAACGGTAAAAAATCCACTTTGCCTTATACGCCATTTCAAAATATCTTTTGGTGGAGCAGAGAAGCATTTATTTCACACAAATTTCACACCTTTAAATTTCTTGTTCAACAGCAATTAATTTATTTAAAAATATTACAAAATTTGCATTAACAAAAATTATCAAAAACTAAAAAAAATTTTCATTTACTAAAAAAATATTCGTTAATCTATTTAACAAAAATTAACACTGTGACACAAATTGAATTTCATTGTCTCGGGGGTAAACCAAACTAGGGATGTTACGGAACCGAAGTCGGAGTCGGAATCAGAGTAGAAGAAAGATGTGTTAAATTCGATCGAAATAGATCTAAAAGGAAAATGGAAAAAAGAAAAGATACAACAGTTTCGACTATGTCGTAGCACAAGACGTAGAATTATTCAATTCGCTTTTGATGATATCTTTTTTAAAAAACATTTAGCAACAGCGCAGTTTTTTTCGCTACCTAGTACGCTGTAGAGTCGAAAAATTTTTTCGATGCTAGCAAGGTCAACAACCCATGTTGAGAGTTGAAATGTCAAAATTTCGCTGTCGATTATATGTCCGGATATTTAATTGGCTGCGTAATCTTGACATTTCAATAAGAGTACAGTACGACCTCGCTTAAGAGTACAGTACTATTATCGTAACACTCAAAAATTTACATTCTTTACTTAGTAAATACAAATTTAAAGAAAAAAAAATTGCACAATTATCGCGACTTACATTTGCGTAAACTTTTACCTTATTTCCTTTCAGTTCTTCTTTGCTTGCAAACTACATTTTTTATACAGGAAAAATCTATCTAGTTGCATTGAGGAAGGTTGTACTGTAGTTGCTTTTTTCTCCACGCAAAGTTTTGACTCTACACTGTGTGGAATTATATGTCGCGGAATTTTCGTTTCTACAGCATACTAAGCTTTAAGCAAAAAACCATGCGCAAAGCAAACAGAAACATGAAATGTTGGCTTTATATGTCATGTAATTGTGTAAAATTTATATAAGTTAGAGAGTTCAAACATGAATTTTTCTCCCAGAGAGGATCAAGATGACCAACAAGTGCTTACATCAACATTGTACGATCAGTACTTTCGGCACACCAAAGGCTCAAAGTGTAACCTCAAACGCTATCAACGCTATCAAAACCGCCGCTTGATCACTATCAACCGCCCTACTAACCTCCGAGAATGACATAATTCTACGTAAAAATAAGGACAATGATTGTTGAAGTTCACGCAGCGTTTAGTTCGGATAGCGCTCATAGAAAATTTGCGTGTCGCTTGGAAATGCAATTTAAAGCGCACCAATTTAGGTTGGATTTATTATGTGCAACAGCACAGCCTTCAAACTTGAAACTGAACCGTCAATGAATAATCGATATATATGACTATATATAATAGATGAATGAGCGATATACTCCATTCCCAATTTATTCTCTATTCACTTGTGTGTGCAACAGTATATAACTTCTGAAATTCAGCCTTGTAGTCGGAAAGTCGTGGGTTCAAACTCTGAGCTCGACGAGGACATTTTTTTCTTATTTCTTTTTTTTTAAGATAAGTTTCCTTTTTTTATTCAAGAAAACTAAATATTTTTGAAAAGAATTAAAAAATATGAAAGTCGCAAAAATCTCAAGCATTGATGTTTGCAGGGTCATTTGAGGGGAAAAATGATATCAATGAGTGCTCGAATGCATTTGGCAGGTTTAGTTTTTTCTCAACTTAATTTTTGTTGTTAATTGTTTGAAAAATATGAGCGAAAACTGTTAAAAAAAGCTGGGAAATTTTCGACATTTCTACGATTTTGAGGCTTCGGTGCAGTTTTTTCGGGTCAGTTTGTTCTACTTTTTTTTCTCTTAATCTAAAGTTAAAACTTTTCTGAAGACAGGAAAAGAAAATACCAAACGGCTTACGAGATAAACGTGGGGTACTATTTATATTTCGGGAACTGGCAACACTAATGTCAATAGCTAAAATCTGGGATCACCATCATAAAGTTTGACATTTGTTAGCATAAATGTACTAACAACGTTTTGATGTACATTGTACAAGTGCTATTTGTTTTGTTTACAATGAGTTAAAAAAATCAATTTGTTCAAAAAATGGAAATTTGAAGAGAAGGTCTTCGTTGGATTATTTTTCATAACTTTCGACGTGGATTATCTCAACAAGAATGTGTCGATGAACTCAGTTCTTTGTATCACGTTAAAGCACCATCAAAAACAACAGTATATCGCTGGTATTGTGAATTTAATCGTGGCCGTAGTGCGATCGCCGCCGAATTCCGTGAAGGTCGTCTAAAATCGGTTGTTGTGCCACAAAACATCGATGCAGTACGTGAACTAATAATGCAAGATCGTCATTTGACATATCGTGAGATAGAGGCATCCTTGCACATTAGTTCCACTTAAATACATGCGATTTTGCATGAACACTTATCTGTAAAAAAATTTGCTCTCCCCCATAATTTATCAATCGCTCAAAAAAAGTCTCGCGACGATTGGTGTAAGAAAATTATTAAAAAGTTCAATCCTGGTGCTTTAAAAGACGTGTAACATATAAAATCGTGACAGGTGACAAAACAGCAATCGACCGTGTGGGTATTCCAAGACGAGGCAAATCCAACAAAAGATGTTCGCGCACGAAGCACTGCGAAGCAAATGGTCGCCTTTTTCTTCCACCGAATGGGTCATGTGGCCACTGTTCCGCTTGAGCAACGTAGGACGGTCAATTCTGAATGCTACACGACCATTTGTTTGCCGGAAGTCTTCGGAGAAATTCGAAAAACCAATCGCCAAAGACAAATCATTCTCCATCATGACAATGCGAGCTCTCACACATTTCGTCAAACATGTGCATTTTTGAGCAGTCAAAACGTCGAATTGATGACTCATCCTCTATACAGTCCTGATTTGGCACCCAATGACTTCTTCTTGTTCCCAAATATCAAAGGTAAACTGCGTGGTTAACGATTTACGAGCGCCGCAGAAGCAGTTGAAGCGTTCAAAAACCACGTTTTGGAGATGTCTCAAGAGGAATAGAAAAACTGAACTAACAAATGGTTTGAACGAATGCAAAAGTGTATTGTTTATTAAGGGGAATATTCTGAAAAACAATAAAGCCATTTTCATTTAAAAATGTTTGTTATTTTCTATTTCCGAAATATAATTAGTACCCCTCGCAGCCGTGAGAAAAAGAACATTTTCTTTAAAAAATCAAGTTTGAGCCAAAATATTCTTCATACGATAAAACATGATTGGTAGCCAAACTAGCAAAATACAGATAGGGTTTTGCTATTTTGTTTTATAAGTCCCACCCCAACAGATCGAACCGAACTCCAATTTTGAATTAAAAAGAGAATAATACACACATTTCAAGAGATCCGGGGAGCAAAAATTCTTAAGTTCATAAAGCTGTCGAATAATGTTTCTAAAGTACTTTCTAGACTGACTGCAATGCAAAGACCCATCTTACTTATAATTAAGCCAAACACCAAGATATTTATAAGAATCCGCAACCTCGATCACAAAACATTGAGAAGAACATTGCACATTTTCAATATATGTTATGTTGTTATTGTCTATACTACACTGAAAAAAAAAAGTTAGCTTAAAATTAAACACAATGTGTTCAAAAAATGTGTTGTTAATTTGACTTTTTTTTCATATGTTTCTCAAAATTTTTAAATACATTTGCTCTTACTTTGACGAAATTTGTTGCAAGCTATTTTTTAAACACAAATATCGTCAAATTAATAACAATTGTCGTCAATTTTAAAACATTTTTTTTCAGTGTACATGAGGAACATACCTTAGGATATTTACCGCAATATGGACCATGGTAGTATATTTGACCAAAAGGTACCTTATACCCAGAGATATTAAAAATATGATTTTAGTTTTATCGCTAATAACAAGTATGTGTGCTTTGAACCATCTACTCAGTAGATCCACATCATGATTCAAATCAGAGTATAGATCAATATCATAAATCAAATGCAGTTAAAGAGCTTTTCAATTTTAAAGAAAATAAGGAGTTAATATAGATGAGAAACACTATTGGTCCCAAAACAGAACCTTGTGGGACACCTAAGCTTAAAAACATATTGGAACTAACACTACCATAAACTTTAACCACTTGCTGTCTATTTGACAAATAAGAGGCAAGCCAAGAAAACATGAAGCCTCGGAACCCACACTTATAAAGTTTGTCCAACAATATTTCAGGATGTTCTGTATCAAATGCCTTCGTAATGTCTACAAACAAAGACGCAACTGTTTTACCCTCATTCTCACCATTATACATATTAGAACAGAAATTCTGCAAAGCATCTTCTGTCCACATCCCTGCACGAAACCCAAACTGGTTACTGTTGACAAAATTAATTTTGTCGTGAAGCAATATGATTCTACTTTTAATAGTTTTGACGTGACAAAGTTACGTTTTACCGCGCAGGTTTCCAAAAAAGTTGAAAATGCATTTTTTCAAAATTCATCGGAGAACTTTGGAACTTTGGAGACCCATGTTCGAACCCCAGCAGCGACAGAAAATTATTTGAATTAAAATCAGAGAGTAACCTCAGAGAGTAATCAAAATGCCATGTAAAGCTTCTTGAGAACGAGAACATTCCGTTCATCACCGTTCGGAGTCGGCGTTAAGCATGTAGGTCCGGTTCTCGGTCAATTGTGTACAAACTTAATAACACGCACAACACAATTGATCATAAGAAGCTAGGTCAAAGTCCTTTCGAGGGCTGAAATGGCCAGTTATTTATTTATTTTTAAAATATCTGTAATATTAAAGGAAATTTTTTTAATAACGTTAACACATGGCCCAATAAGTCCCGAGACTAACTACTAGGTGGAACCTCTAACGAAATATCGATATAATATTTCGATAGTTTCAACCTTCAAACAATACTTGTAAAAATTTCATGACAATCTAACGTTTAGTTCAGAAGTTGCAGTGATTTAAGTGACGCTACTGTTGATATTTTCAAAATAATGGATTCAAAGTAATTCCGTGCGTTGATTTATCACTGTTGTTTTATGGGAAAAAATACCGTCCAAGCTGAGCAATGAGCAACAACCATTTGCCGATGGTATGTTGAGTTTAAACTTGGTCGTACAGACACAAATGATGCTGAACGTTCAGGACGCCCAAATGAGGCGTTCCACAAAACATAAAAAGAGTACACAAAATGGTGTTGGCCGACCGTAAAGTGAAGACGCGCGAGATAGCTGAGGTTCTGAAGATGTCGTAGGCAGTGTGGGAACAATATTACAGGAACATTTGTCGATGAGAAAGCTGCTTTCCAAATGGTTGCCGCGTTTTCTCACACCGGACCAGAAACAACAACATGTCGATGATTCGGTGAGCTGTTTGGCACTGTTTACAAAGAATAAACATGAATTTTTGCATCGGTATGTGACAATGGATGAAATATGAATCTGATTTTCTGGATTTGACCGGAATCAAATCGGTCGTCAGCTGAGTAGAGAGCAACTGATGAAAGCAGCCCAAAGCGACCAAAAACACAACAGTCGGCTGGAAAGGTTAGGGCATCTGTATTTTGATTGAAAAACAATCAACGGCGATTATTATATAGCGTTGTTGGAGCGTTTGAAGGATGAAATCGCGAAAAATCGGCCCCATTTGAATAAGAAAAAAAATTATTTTTCACCAAGACAATGCACAAATGCACAATGTCACAAATCTATGAAAACAATGGCTCGTATTGCTTACTCATCCACCGTATTCGCCAGATTTGGCCTCCAGCGACTACTGGCTCTTTGCTGACCTCAAAAAAATGCTTGCCGGCTGAAACTGAAGCGTATTTTGAGGCGAAGCACAAATCGTTCTACAAAACCGGTATTGAAAAGTTAGAAAAGCGGTGGAATGAATGTATTGCTCTTGAAGGAACCTAAGTTGAAGAATAAAGAAGAATATTTGCAAAAAAAAGTTTTTTTATTACTTAGTCTCGGGACTTATTCGACCATGTGTTATACATAGATCGTCACTGTGTTCATCTCAATACCAGTTGCTAAATGCGCTGTCACGCACAAAAAAGCTATGCATTTACTCTTACCACAGTCAAACCAAATATCAGTGTTGTGTTGTGTTGTGTTAGTGGAATAGAAATTTAAACGTTCTCGTGTTCCATTACGCATGCTTGTCGCATATTTTTTTGTTTTTGTGATTTTTTTTATCAACACATTCTTTGCACATGCAAAAAGCAATAAAGTAGGTTGCCGTCGGTGGTGGTGACACTAACATGTTCGCTTTTGTTCTCGGTAATATATTTTGTTGTTTATTCTAATCAGGCGATTATTTTCCTTAATAAGGCTCTGGCCCTTTTATTAATTTCGCTGATAAGGCCTACTTTAAAGTATTTGATAGTGCTACATATTTATCGTTAATCCATCTGGTCAGTGTATTTCTTCCTGGCATTTTTTAATGGGGCGTAGTCACTTTCATCAAATTTTTTAAACCTCTACAATACTGAATGATTCCTTACAGATCATGTATAGAATGCAATTATTTCTTTTTTTTGCTTTTGCGCCATCAGAGGAAAAGTCTATGTCAGCAAAAGTCGACTGGATTGTTTTTTGATGCTTAAATTGAGCTGGATTCACTGTTTTCTCCATCGGAATCTGTAGGCTCAGTTGGATGGCTATTAGGATCTTTATTTAATAAATTTGCATTTTCAGAATAGTCCGCTTTTGAAGTGGAAGCCTCAGTTCTCAGTAGTGATAATTTACTTGATATATCCAAAAATACAGCTTTATGTACATTTCGTACATGGCACATCATGTTGCTTGTATTGCGGGCAGTCTTAACCCTCTAATGCATAGAAAAGATTTTTTGAAATAAAATTACATTTTAAACTTATTTTAGTTCATATAACACGAATCCACTATTATTTTTTTTTATCAGGGTCCGGGGAAGCCCTCTAACCATAAAAATTTGCACTCCGCCTCTAGGCGGTCTTATGCAGGTAGCTTTAATAAAATATGAGATAAGTGCAAAAAATTATAAAAACATTTTTAGTTCATGTTTATTTATAAAAATTCGAAGTTTCGATAAAAAAAAGATACAAACACAAAATTAAAAATATAGATATAAGGTACAAACGATACAAAAATTGTATTAAAAAATATAGGAATGTATATACGGATATATTGAGAAAAACACAGTATGTATGAACGAGTATTATAGAATATGTACAGATTTTTTTATATAGTGTGAAATTCCTTAAACCTGTTGGCGCGAAAAGTTCCAAGAGAATAAATACCACGGCTTCGTAAATAAACCAAAAGTCCAAGCGATGTAAAGTAATTATCAAAATATGCTATGTGGTTACGAAAGTCTGGTATATTACGTGCCAAACGGACTACAACATTTGAAGCAGCTCCCAAATCAGGAATCCCTTCTTCAATAATATTATCTGCAGCACCAGTAAACACTTCAAAATTGTAAGAAAACCCCTTAGTGTCACAAATGCAGAAGATTTTGTAACCCCATTTATGGGGCTTATTCGGCATATACTGCTTTATATTAGTTTTAGAAATTTTGGTTCCACACATGTGCTCATCGATACTTAAACGCTGGGACATTGGCACCGAGGAAAATCTAGCATTTATATGTTTGATGATGGGACGGATGAGGTATAAAATGTCGTAGTCAGCATGGTCTCTAGACGGGCGTTTGGAACCATCAGCAAAATGTATGTAGCTCCGAATTTCTTCAAACCGATTGACTGGCATGGCATTTCGTATTGGTTCAAAAGAATATCTACTCCAATATGATCGAACATTTGGGAAACGATATACGGACATAAAGATCAGTATGCCGATGTATTTTCTTATTTCATGCAATGTGCAGGAGAAAGTTGAATTTATGTTCTTCTGTCGTGCATATAGATTGGTTTCATCGCAAATCAGATTCAAGAATTCCTCATCAACAAAATATGCAAAGCAGTCATAAGGAGTTCTTAAATGAGAAAACTCTTTCAAATTTGAGTTTTGAAACACCAACTCTCTAACATGAACTTGGAGATTTCTTTTGCGCCATACCAGCTTTTGAAGTTCAGTGACCTGACGATGGTGGTATCAGTTTCCCCTGAAATTCTTCAACTCCGGCGGATCGATTTTGTTCCCGCACATTTCGGGAAATTTGTATAGAAATATTTCCATCCGTGTTTCTTTTCCGTTTGCCTGCAAGTGTTGTGATAGCAGCTGTCTTACACGAAGATTTTGAAGATCCAGACGCTTTGTCATCTTCCGTAAGAGAATAAATAGGTGCAACAATAGAAAGTCTAAGATCTAATATACGAGTGCTATTCGATGTTGCTTCAGAAAAATAGTCGTTTTGATTTGGAACCATAAAATCTGGGTCATCTACGTCGTCATCGCTATCAAAATCATCGTCTCCTATTTCTTCGTCACTATCCTCGCAAAAGTTCATAAAATCGTTGAACTCCTCTTCCGACATCTTTGACAAGTCATACTTGTGATTACGTTCCCACCGCGCCATTCTAATAATAAAAAAAGTTTCGTTCATATAAATGCAAACACTTGAATTCGAAATAACTGGGACTAAGTAACATTTTTTTTTTAACGCACTGCATATCCCCGCCTACAGACGGTTGGTTCGCTAAGCCCACTCAGGCACAGCAAACATACGAAAAAAATTTAAAACACTTTATTTCACTTCAGTACACTTCATTATACTTACCGAACAATTTTCCAATCCAATATTTAAATGGGACACTTTTTGATAAACTTTACAAAAACACCATCTCAGAGAAATAATTTCTTTCTAATATTTAACCACGTTTTATTATTCAAATTAAAAAATATTTTTAATTGGAAGAGATGCAGCATTCGGGTTCAGGCATAAAATTGAAATGATGAATTGAGTAAGTTGTACGACAAGCAGCAATGCATGTAATATTTTTCATTTGCGTGTTATATGCTTTTGAATTATGCCCGCCTGTAGACGGTCATATGCACTAGAGGGTTAATATTTTTTTTTTGTCAAATTTGCATCAACTCTCTTGAAATATTGCCAGATGTTGCTTCTTTTGGGCGGAACCATATTTCTGAAATTGTCAACTATAACACAGTAACATCATTAATAACACTGAACAACAAAATTGATTTTTATCCAAAATAACTAAGTTCCGACAATGGATTCTGGTAGAGGGGACAAAAAAACAATATATGTGACCCGGTCTACGAAAAGGGACCTTCGGTGTGAAAATATCATTTTTCACTTTTTTGGCGATTCGGATAGACTAATGTGTGCTCTTTCTAATGGCGCAAAGCAGAAGTTTCCAACTCGTAAAGAAGTTTGTCAGGAATTTTCCAAAAAAAGAGCAGAAATAATAAACATCATTTCATACTTTTATTTGAAGGGAAACCAGCCATTTTACATAAAAATAAACTAAAAAAAAAGAACTCGTATTAATTGACTAAGAAATACAACTCTGTAAGAATAGAGGATAAGCTGAAATAAATGAAAAGACGCCATTCAGTGTGCGACAATTAAACGTTTACAAACAGCTGTTTTCTCGAAAACTTGTTTTTACACCGAAGGTCCCTTTTCGTAGACCGGGTCACATATGTGTATCGGCGTTTTGAAAGTTTACATCTTAGTCTTATTTTAGGGGGGATTTCATTTTCCCCCTTTTTTAACATTCTTATAGTGAATCGGCATAGGAAATCATATCATCCTTACATTTTGGGTACAGGATGTGTTCTGAGGATTTATGTAAAATACTACGAGAAATATTTTTGTGGAACATTTTAACCCTCTAAATTCTCAATTTATGGGTCTTTTTTAACCTTTTTGTGATAAAAGGCAAAAAAGACCAATAAAACAGGAATATAATGGGTTAAAATGTTAAAAAAAAAATGTATCGGAAAATTTTACTATAAGTCTCTATATACACCAAAGCTGAAAGTTCAACTTAAATGCCAGAAATAAGTCAAAACTTAAAATGTGTTAAAGGGTTAATTTAGTACTTATTCAGAATTGATGATAAAATGTTGGTTTTAAGGGATTACTTTACATGAAAAAATTGTTTTGCTCATTTGGCACATCATACTTAGCAATAGCAACGAACCTTAAAGAATGCACTTTGGCTGATAAGATCCATTAGGTTCAAACAAAAGACTATGAAAAGCAAATCAAAACAAACGTTAAAATGAATCATCTCCTCCGATTCCCATTATTTGATTGTACCAAAACGTATTACTATATGTGCCATATACTTGTTATTGTGTTAAAAATTTTTGGAGTTTTTAAAAAGAATCGCATCTTTTAAAACTATTGAAAATCAACCAAATAAGCATAAGGGATCGATTTTTGGCTAGAAAATGGCTTATGACTTCTTTAATGTTTTTCCATGCGGCAAGCTCAATTGATGTGAGGATTTGGTCAAATTCACCATCGTACATAAGCTTTTTTATATCAGGGCCAACAAAAACACCTATTATAATGTAGTGTACCCTTAAAAGTCACTATTACCACCAACTAAAACAAGTCGTTCTATAACTACATTCTTTCTTTTAAATAAACAAAATCGCAATACATTTTATTTTTTTATACTTTTTATGTATTTGTTTTTTTATAATCTATTATATTTTTCTAATCTAATCTATTTTTTATACTTTCTGGACCATAAGGGGGGGAGAGGGTTTAACCCTAAAAATACCTCCCTTGTCTACGGACCTGCTGATAATTCTTAAACAGAAGGTTTTAGCATAAAGTTTAGAACTTTTCATTTTCTACGTAAAGCGAGGTAAGATAATAGAAATTACTATTTGTATTTACTATTAATTTTTCCCATATATTTGCTTTCGTAAAGCATGCCTTTTCTGCTCTTCAGATTTGTAATTAATGGTATTTTTAAAAATTATGAAAACACATCCACAATTTATTATAAAAATTGATCTAAAACACTAAAAATGTTTTGGTTATTTATGGACAAGAAGAACAAAGGTAGGTAAAAAGAGTTGGCTGTGCCGTGGACACACCCGTAGGTTTTGACGTGACGAAGTTTTTTGTTGTTGTTGTTAATGTTAATGTTGATGTTGGTGTTGATGTTGATGTTGATGTTGATGTTGATGTTGATGTTGATGTTGATGTTGATGTTGACGTTGATGTTGATGTTGATGTTGATGTTGATGTTGATGTTGATGTTGATGTTGATGTTAATGTTGATGTTGATGTTGATGTTGATGTTGATGTTGATGTTGATGTTGATGTTGATGTTGATGTTGATGTTGATGTTGATGTTGATGTTGATGTTGATGTTGATGTTGATGTTGATGTTGATGTTGATGTTGATGTTGATATTGATATTGATGTTGATGTTTATATTGATGATGTTAACGTTGATGTTGATGTTGATGTCGATGTTTATGTTGATGTTAATATTGATGTTGATGTTGATATTGATGTTGATGTTGATGTTGATGTTGATGTTGGTGTTGATGTTGATTTTGATGTTGATTTTGATGTTGATTTTGGTGTTGGTGTTGGTGTTGGAGTTGTTGTTGGATTTGGAGTTGATGCTTTTCTTTTGCTTCCCTATTGGTTGTGCTCTAATTTCAATTAATCCAGCAAAAGTGATACATATGCGTCACATTAGGCGGTTCCCTGAGGGTCTTTGACACGTCATAAATTTTTTTTTTATTTTTGTCATATGCCCGAAGACCTCACCTTCGTTATCGTTCCTTAAAATTTACCGTTGTCATTTACCAGTAGTCACAGAGTTAAAAATCCATGCAACGTTTTTTCATGGCTGTAGCATTTTTACTGCATTATGTGATTGCATCCCTGAAATCATGACAACAAGAATTTTTTTTGTAATTTAGTTGTGAAGCGTAATAACACATCCCTGCTGTCGTAAAACAAAATTTACTGTAGCACTCCTCCTGAGTGAGTAATAATTTCATGCAACGATATTACATTTCTGTTACATAAGCTGCTATATTCACGACCTGACGACGCCGGAATTTTTTTTTATTTTTGTCGTAAAGCCATGTATAAAAGCTTTATTTTCCTTTTAAAACTTTTATCGTAGGTTATATACTCATTGAGTAAAAATTCAATGCAACGCCGCTGCATGAATGTTGCGTTATCGATCTTTGAGCGGCTCTCTCAGCGTCCCCATGATGTCAGAAATTTTTTGTCTAATTTTGTTGTGAGGGCTTCCAGTAGGCCTTTATTGGCGTATCGTATTTATAATCCTAGCACTAATACTCAGCGAGTAATAATTCCATGTAACAAATTTTCAGTTGTGTTGCTTAAACAGTTCCCCCTGCGACCCTATGATGTTTTGAATTTTTGTTTTGTTTTTATATTGAAGTCAAGGAATTAACCTTTACGGTCATACCATTTTTTTAATCATAGCTCTTATACTCAGCGAGTAACAATTCAATGCAACGCAGATGAATTTTTAAAAAAATAATTTTTCAACTTTTTTGGAAACCTGAGCGGTACAACGTTACTTCGTCACGTCAAAAATCATGTTATTTTTTTCATGCGAGAAATCAAGCCCAGCTGTTTTCAGGAATTAAATTTAAGAAAGTATAAAATCTGCACACAATTTATTTATGATTGTACTAGTGATACTTCATAATATAACATTAAAAAAACTGCATCGCAAATTCCAGTATTATGGGAAGTCAGACACTGACAGAATAGTCACAAATCAAAATTTATAACTTTAAGATGAACACGAACAAATTTACTCTCAGAATCATCGTTATAGAATCTAATATTATTCATTATTCCACCATTACGAAAAAATATTATTCAGCAGTCCACAAGGTTTTGTTTTGGCTTCAATTCTTAAAAAGATTCGTGATTGGAACTGCATAAAACAATTAGAATTTTGAGTTGTGACAACCTTTCAAGTAAGAAGCGATAAGAACACTCTACTCTACTACTTATATCTAAACCTGTCAACAAGGAGGTTAATATGGGCGTCGGAAAGCTTATAATAAATGTAATACACTCTTAACGCTGAATGCGTGAATGCATTATAAAGGCAAGAAATAAACGGTACAACTTTAATTCCATCGATATACAAAACATACCTGAAAACTATTGACATTCAATGATGGCCGCGAGGGTGATGGTATGCGGTACGTAAGATTGCCGCTGGTGATGTTTACTTTATTTGCAACGACCTCGTTTTCATAGTCTTCGGAGCTACTTCCACGTCCTATATGATGGATATGTTGCAGCTTCTGCTGCGTCATGTCATGATTGTTGTAATCGGATAAGCGTGTAGATTGCATGCTCTCAATAATGTTTCTCTCAATTTCGTCTACATCCTCTTCATCACCGATAAAGCAAATACTTTGTGGTGCCATAATGTCATCGCCTGGCGGTTTAAGCACATTAGGTGAACGAATATCCTTAAAGAATAACAATAAAATTCAGAAAACGATAAAATAAATAAGCTCATCGACATTTCAGTTAAATTGTTTCTGAAAATATAATTTATTTTCTTCAAATATATTAAAGCTTAGAATTATACTTGGAATCTTAAAGTCTCATTCGTAATTTCATTTACCATTGCATATGGTTGCTTAAGGGGAATTACATAATAGGGGTATTCACACCGAGCTCGTTAGTTTGTTAGTTGTTATTTGTTACTTTTTTACATGCATTTTGTTTTTAAAAGTATCGAACTGTCGAGTAACAACCTAGCAACCCTGATCATTTTTTCGTTATTTGGCAAAATACGAGCAGCTTCCATATTTTTAACTCCATGAAATTTTAGCGCCTTAAAAAGAACAATCTGAACACAAATTAAATTGAAATTTTTGTATTCTGCACAGCCTTTGCAATCAAATGCTGAATTATTTCAGATTCTGCCCCTGTTTGTGGCATTTTCCACTTTTTATTTATGAATTTTCAGCAATTGTAATTTATGAAAAGCAAAATCAGCTGTTATTCCACAACGACTACCAGGCTAACGAGATTAAACGAAAGGGTGTGTTCACACTTCACAAAGTTAACGAAGTAACAACTAACCAAATAACAAACTAACGAGTTCGATGTGAATACCCCTAATCTGTCAAATTTTCAAGCATATACTCCATACAGTAAGTCTGCAAAACTATCGATGGCACTATCGATGCATCGTTTGTGCGGGTGGGTTCTATCTGTAATATTTCCACTTTTATTTAAGGAATGTTATAAAGAACGAAGTGAATCGATTGTTATTGTTTACTTTTGTTTCTCACACTGTTCCGCGATTAGCTTTACCGTTACTTGAACACGCGTGGAATTCTTGATAAACTTTTCAGTTTTGTCAAAATGAGTCGCAGAGGTAAGTTGTGTCTTCAATTACAAAAATATAAACAGTGTGAAACTAGTGAAGTTAACGCATTTCAACTAAAAAAATAATAAATTTTGATGTTTCAAATAAATTTGAATCATTTGTTGCTAAAAAAATGGGTTTCAGATAAAGTTTTAAACGAGTGTATCAATTGTGCGTGTTGGGTTTGATGTCACTTAAAAAATGTGTTTTTTAAATATTTTGATGATAATTTTTTTGAAAATGCGGCCGATTGCACAAATCGATATAAATTTTTGCAGAAAGGCGAAAATTTAAAAACATCCGCTGGGGAAATTAAAAATAGGCTTGGAATGCATATTGCTATGGGTTGCGTTCGTTTCCCACGATTCCGTATTACTGGCAAACGAAGTTCAAAATTCCAGTAGTAGCAGAAATAATGAGCCGGGACAGATTTTTCAAACTACGGGAAGCATTCCATGTTGTTATTCAAAATGACGTTACTGAAGCAGAAAAAAAAAAGCAAATGTCTTTTGGATAGTTCAGCCAATTATTGATTCAGTCAGAAATGCTTGCTTAAAAATTCCGAGACAAGAAAATGGAAGTTTTTCAATCGAAGAGCAAATGATACCATTGACTGGACTGTCCAGTGCGCCAAAGTTTACCTAACAAGCCAAGAGGTGTTGGTTTAAGAAATGAGGTATTGACAACATCAAATGGACTTGTTCTCGATTTCGAAATATACCAAGGCAAGACAACGCCTCTTCCAGAGGAAAATATTGGACTCGGTCCTGCATTCATTCTGCGCCTTGTGCAAACACTACCAAAAGGATCGAAAGTATTTTTTGACCGGTACTTTACCACACTGCCCTTATTGGATAAGCTTCTTGAGAAAGGAATTTTTGGGACAGGAACGATAATGAAAAATCGTATAAAAGGCGTTAACTTGACTGAGGATAAAAAGATGAAAAGAGGAGATATGGAGGAGTTTTGTTGCCCTGATGATAAAGTTGTCAATGGAAGGACTCAAAGTCGGTGTTATTGGCATCATCTGCTTTTGGATGCAGTCCTGTTAATGATGTTCGTCGTTGGTGCAAAAAAGAAAAGAAATTCATCGTAGTAGCCCGTCCAAATATAGTCCGGCAATACAATGAATCAATGAGTGGTGTGGATATTTGCGACCAACAAATGGAAGCTTACCGCTGCTTTTTCAAAACTCGAAAGTGGCCATTAAAAGTAGCTATACATTTCATAGATTTGGCATGCTGCAATGCTTGGATGGAGTACCGAAATGATTGCCGAGAAACCGAAAAACCACCAAAGGATACGCATGATTTATGAAGTTTTCGACTTGCGTTAGCTGAGGTATTGGTTGCAATTCCAAAAACTACTAACGTGGAGTGGAGCTCTGACTCCGGAATAGACGAGGCTGAAACTGCTCCACAACCAACACGGTATCGCCCAGCGGACCAGCCATGTCCCGAAAAACGGCTGGATGGCTTTAATCGTTGGCCGGAATAATTAGACTTAAAATCAGCCCGTATGTGCCGTCGCAAAGACTGTAAGTCGCGTACACTCACACGATGCACAAAATGCGATGTGTTTTTATGTTTCAGCAAAAAAAAAATAATTGTTTTAAACTGTATCATACTGATAAATAAACAGAATTTAAAAATAGTTAAAAACTGGGCTTTAGTTATTTTAAAATGAAATGAGACCGAAATGCATCAATTGTGCGTGTCCTGAAAATCCTTGAAGGATATGTAAATTGCGAAACCTAAAAATTGAAAATATTTTCATATTTTCAGACCATACATTCCAAAAATCATAAAAAAATGTTCAGTATATAAGCGTCGGGTCTGAAAGGGATAATTCATTTTACTTCATTTGGTTATATCGAGCTCTAACCGCGAAAAAAACGCAACCGCCAGGAAGCAAATTTTACAGGAGAGAGTTTTTTAATTTGTTTTCTAACATTTCTGTAGGATTTCTTTGAAGCTTAAAACGTAGCATAAAAAAGCTCTCATATAAGTAATAGATGTGTTTTTAAGTTAATTTTGTATGCTACAAATTTGTTTTGGCGCTTACGTTATTTTTTCCACCACAATTGCAAGCAGCTGAGGTAAAAATATGGCGCATATGATAAATGCTTTCCAATGGAAAATTATTGTTATTAGATACGAAAAAAATTATTTTGTAAAGTTTGCAGAATATAGTACGTACATTTTCATAAAATCATAAAAAAACAGTATGAACTTAAAATAGAACTTATAAAATAAAAACAAAATTAATTTCTTTATATCTGTTTTGTTTAAAGTGTCTTTAAGGTACAACAGTGTGTAAAAAATAAAAAAATCTATTATCAATATAGCTTATGAGAGTGCTTACGGCTTGTTATATGGTGCGGGGAGAGCTGATAGAATTTAAAAAAAAATATCTTTATTGTATGTTTCTCGAAACAAGTTTTTTCGAATCGGCTTTTATTAATAATTAAAAAGTATAATTAATAATTTATACTTTTTAATATCTTCAACTATAACTATTCATTATGTAAAAAGTTTAAATCAAATAAATTATTAATACTATGCAAATAAAAAATTAATAAGGTGTTTTTTATAGCTACACTGTATTAGTGCCTTAATAATATAAGAATATTTAAGACTAATAGCATGTTCAAACCGAGCATTTAATTATGTTAAATCAATTTAATGAAGTTAAATCAAAAAACGAATTCTCAAATAAAGTTCTAATGAAGTTAAATACGCACAATTGTTGTTGGAAATTTAACGAGTTAAATGATTCAACAAGTTTCGAAACTCGTTAAACCACTGCACATTAGGCCAGGAATTTCAATAAGTGGCCAAAAGTCAAATATTTCCTGTATACAAATGATTCTTACGATTGATAACGGGACACATTAAGGTACTTTGAGATGAAATATTATTAATATAAAATTAAAAATTACAATTTGGGAGGCATTTTAAGTCAAAAATTGCAATTTTCTTTATTTACATCTAAAATTTGAAATCATCAACAGTATAACTATTTCTTAAACTTCTTTAAAATTTTTACCACTTTTTTAAACACATTGAATACAATATTGAAAAAAAATATATATATGTATATATTTTCTTTTGTTTTTAATCCTTTTTTCCACGTACTAAATACAAAACAAAGGGGTTTAAAAAAAAAAAATGCGGCGCCTAAAGAAGATTCCCCGAGATTCCGCTCGTAATTGAAATAACTTACATGCTATTACTTTCTATAAGATATTTACTTGAAGAGGGATATGCACACTTTTGCACGTTTTTATTTACTTTTGGGAAATTTATAAAAAACTAACGTCACACAGTATAATGAGTCCTTAGGATGGGGGCAAAATTGAAGGAATCATCGTAGGTACATACATGAAATTAAGCATGTGTCATTGTTTCATAAATATATAACGCCACACAAATTTTTATCAATATCGGCAACGTCCGTCGCCCACCTCCCATACAAAACTAAGATTAAAAGAGCAATATCTGCAGTTGAAGAAAGTGTAGAGATCAAAATTAACTTGAATTTCAATAAATAAAATAAACACTTTGGGAATCTGTTTAGAAAGAGTTTTTTTTTTTAAAACATACTCAAAAATAAAGAAAACCAAAACTGCCTTTTTTCTTTAATTGCGTTTGAAACTTATGAAAAATTTGTTATTTTCCCATATAAATTTGCTCATTTTCGCAAAAACATGCTATAGGGAAAGCGTCATAAAATCCGTAATTTTGATTTTACGTGATAGATCTTGATAGATCTTTCGGAAATGTGCTTAGAAAGAGTTGTTATAAAACATAATGAAACAAAAAAAAAAACCAAAAATAAGAAAATGTTTTACTTGACCACTTACAGAAATCATATTGAATAAAATTAGCTGCAAAAAAATATGTATGTTTTTGTCCTAACTGAAAACATATTTCATAGTTCTGGTATTCATTTGTTTTTGCGTGCAATGAAAAAACTACAAAAACAAACAAGCAGAAAAAAAAAACATGGGGCTCTGTCCGCAACCTCCACTTGGTGATCCTGGAAACTATATACATATGTCATTTATGTAGGCTAATTGCGGGCTTTTTGCTTCTCGATTTCATAATATATTTATTGTTCTAAAATTGTTATTTTCCTTGTTTATTTATTTTTAGTTCACACATCACATGTCAGATTCGGTAAAAGCAACGCCTTGATCTGTCTCGTATTCCGCCTTTTTTTAATACCACAGAATAAATAATAACCAAACTGCAGTTTTTATTAAATAGTGCCACGCTCCATTGTTCGATCCGACTCACTTTTTCTAAAATTCTCGGAAACGATTGTACCCACCCCTATACCCAATTTCAATACCCTAGTCCCAACACTAACTGAGATACGGCATTTTACTAAAGTGACACTCCCCTTTTTTTAATCCAGTCCAATTTTTCATCAGGCTCGGAAAAGATCTCACAAAGCACTGTACCGAATTTTAATAACTTAGTCCCACTTTTACACGAGATACGGTATTTTATTGATATTGCCACGCCCCATTCTTGATTCCCACCCAATTTTTCTAACATGCTCGGAGACGATCCTACCAACCCCTTTACCCAATTTCAATACCCTAGGTCAATCACTAACTGAGATACGGAATTTTATTAATAGTGACACGCCCTTTTGTTAAATCCAGTCCAATTTTGGATCATGCTCGGGAAAATATCCTATAAAACACTTTACCGAATTTTAATAACCTAGTCCCACTATTAGACGAGATACAGTATTTTATTTATATTGCCACGTCCCATTGTTGAGTCCCGCCCACTTTTTTCCGTACTTGAAGAAGGTCCTGTGTTAAGTGTTCAGTACCAATTTTTATTTAATTCTGTCTATGCATCGCCAAGATATGATTTTTGGCCAATTTTTCAAATTTCTGGCCCAATGTGCACTGGTGTGTGTTCTTGCTAACGTTTGAAAAGCTTTTTTTGCTTTTTGAACGCACCCAAATCTGAAAAGAGCTTTAAAATTTTACACTTTAAGGGCCATATGGTTCACCTCTGGATATCTTTAACCAGTGGGTAAAGTACTAGATTTTCAGTGGTGAACAATACGGCCCTAAATGCAAAAAAAAAAGAAATAATTTGATGTTTTTAATTTTCAATTAAACATTTTGGAACAATGGACAGCCAAAATAACTAAGAATTATCGTCGTGGAACCAGAGTGGTCGTAGAACCATCCCCTTACCCAGGCATGGTATCATTGCATTGTTAACCTAAATGCGCGTCTTTAAGAACAACGATATTGTCGACAATAAACGACGTGGTGCAGTACAAAATAGTATACCATACAAGGCAAATGTGGCCATTTTTACAACGTCACCCACATGTTGTTGATGTGATTGCAAAAATTCTAGCCAAGCGCATCAATGTTCGTATTGGACATGTTCATCACTCAAAGTGCCGTAAGTATTTCTTGCGCTGCGTTAAGAAAACGAACATCAGCTTAAGGAAGCTAAGGAGAAAGACATGTATGTTAACTTCAAGCGTCAACCCGCTCAGCCAAAAGAGGCACATTTCAGGAAGAAATTTTAAGAGCTAAATTGCTCTAATTCTGTTTACATTCTTGATTTCCACCCAATTTTTCTAACATGCTCGGAAACGATCCTACCAACCCCTTTACCCAATTTCAATATCCTAGGTCAATCACTAACTGAGATACGGAATTTTATTAATAGTGACACGCCCCTTTGTTAAATCCAGTCCAATTTTTGATCATGCTCGGGAAAAGATCCCACAAACATTTTAAGAGCTAAATTGCTCTAATTCTGTTTACATCCAGAATTATAGGCTTCATAATTTTTTTAAGCCGTTTTTTTTATTTATTCCACAATGTAAATAAACAAAGTTGTTAATTTTAAACTTCTTAAGGCAATGTGAACGAACTTGTTAAATAAAAGCTTTTTTGAGTAACTTGTTAAATGGAGGCGGTTTGAAGATTCTAGTTATTCATTATTAAAACTTTCAGGAATGATTTTTTTATCACAAAGAGCTTTTAAGTCATTGAATTTGTTTAGGGGAATTTTTAATTCTTTATCGTATAGAATAGTAGGTCCACGTGTAGAAGGATCTAAGTCCATGTTTATAGTTTTTTATGCGCTATTCTCAAAATATCCATATATTATAAATAAATAAATAAATAACTGGTCATTTTAGCCCTTGAAAGGACTTTGACCTAGCTTCTTATGATAAATTGTGTTGTGCGTGTTATTAAGTTTGTACACAATTGACCGAGAACCGGACCTACAGGTTTAACGCCGACGGAATGTTCTTGTTCTTAAGACGCTTTACATGGCATTTTGATTACTCTCTGAGGTTTGCCATTGTCTGCAGAAAGGTGGCGACCGTACAGAAAAATTATTTTAATTAAAATAATTTTCTGTCGCTGCTGGGGTTCGAACCTGGGTCTCCAGGTTCATTGACATAGAGGTCATGCACTTTAACCAACTACGCCACGGACGCCACATCCATATCTAATATTAAATTTATTTTTCTCAAAGATCGCATCGTACTTAGTTTAAATTTAATAGTTTTTTGTAGAAGCAGATCAGAAAATAGTTTCCAATTAAAAAAATCTGCATGCTTCAACGCTATGGATTCATAACCGTAAGGGTTTGTTCTAGCACTTCGAATAACTGCAGGCCACTCGCTAGGAGCCCATACAGTTCGGTTTCGAATAAATGATTCTATTGTGCTGTGAATGGAATCAACAGGCATCATAATGTGACCACGCAATAAGAAAGTTATTTTAATATATTTAGTAATTATGGAGCTATCATGGTAAACATGACCTTGTTCCGATTTTTCCCGGCACAGCTATCGGCAGTTTTGCTTTCATCTAAACTATGAAGATATATTGCTGTAGAAATTTCGTTTCAACCGCGTTTGCCATCTCTTTCGCACCATCAAAAACAGAACCCATTACTTGTCCCGATGTCATAAATGCTTAAATTTAACGCTTAACACGCTTATTTTCTAAAATAAAAAGTGTGATATTTTTGCTATGAGGCGTATTCAAAACTTTCTGAAGATCGAAACCGGCACATAAAAATAAACCATTTTCTATCCTTTATTGTTGTTCTTTCACAAAAATATCATTGATTCGATCTTTGTCTCTTAATTGCAACTGAAGTTATCTGTTAATGTGACTTATGTCTATTTTTTTTCTCCCTGATCAAAATTAGTAAGTTTATCTTTTTTTCGGTAAATGAAAACCAATGTGAAAATCGTTGTTAAAAATTTTGCGGAAAACTCTCAAAAACATATACCTTATTGGTCTTGTTGTGATAATTGTGACGGAACAGCTGGTAGTTTCTTAATATATTTTTTTCAAAATAGAAAAAATAGCTGTTAGTTTTTTCTCCTCCCTAAATCTGATGACGACTACCGCAAACGAAAAACTGACAATGATTTATGGATAAGCACTTGGAACGTCCGAACCCTTAATTAGGATGGTGCCTCTATCCAACTGATAGATATCTAAGAAAGATACAAAGTTGATATCACTGCAATCCAAGAAATGCGATGGAAGAGACAGGGTAGCTCCGAAAATTTTTTAGTGCCGACGACGACAACAATCCCGCCAATAAAGATCATATCCCGGAACCCCAATTTTTGACGACAGCGTTGAAGTTCCGTTGCCCAACCATAGTGAAGTCTTGAAAGCTATAGCTCGGCTTACAAACAACAAAGCCGCAGGAGCCAATGGCTTACCTGCTGAGCTCTTCAAGAATGGAGGCGAAGCTCTATTTAAATACATTCATGACCTTATATTCAGATATAAGATATGTCATATGGTCGGAAGAATGCATTTCAAGCGATTGGAGGCTCAGTGTACTCTGCCCAATCCACGAGAAAGGCGATTCCACAATTTGCGCTAACTACCGTGGGATAAGCCTTCATAATATCTCATATAAGGTTCTGTCGAGCGTATTATATGAAAGACTGAAGCCCATCGTAAACCAGCTGATTGGAGCTGATCAGTGTGGCTTCAGACCTGGCAAATCCACCATAGACCAGATATTTACGCTACGACAAATCTTGGAGAAGACCCTAGGAAAACAAATCGACACCCACTATCTTTTTGTCGATTATAAAGCCGCCTTCGACAGTCCAATAAGGAATCATCTATACTCCACCATGTCTGAATTTGGTATTCCTGCAAAGTTCATCCGTCTTTGCAGAATGACACTGAGAAACACCAGCAGCACAGTCAAAATCGGGAAGGATCGCACTCCTCCATTCGATACCAAACGAGGTTTCAGGCATGGTGATTCCTTATCGTGCGACTTTTTCAACCTAATGATAATAATATAAAATTATTATGCTGCTGGTGTTATCGATATCGATGCCGATATCATCAGTGCTGCATTCTCCAGATTAGCGAAAGAGTCGAATCGAATGGGTCTTGCAGTGAACGCAGACAAGACGAAGTAACTGGTGTCAACAAATAAACAGTCCCAACGTCTTGGAAACCACGTCGCTTTTGACAACATATCATTCGAGGTTGTTAAGGACTTCGTCTACCTGAAATCCAGCATAAACTCTTTCAACGATGTCAGTATTGAGATAAAACGAAGGATAACTCTTGCCAACAAGTGTTACTTTGGGCTAAGTAGGCAATTGAGAAGCAGAGCCCTCTCTCTACTATCAAAACTCACGCTCTATAAGTCACTTATCATGCCCATCCTATTATATGCAGCACAATCCTGGACGTTGAGCAGTTCTGATGAAAAGACTTTGGGAGCCTTCATTAGAAAGATCCTTCGTAAAATCTTCGGTCCAATCTGCGTCAATGGCGAGTACCGAATTCGATGGAACCACGAGCTGTATGAGTTGTACGCTGACATCGACATAGTTAAGCGCATTAAAATCGAGCGGCTCCGCTGGTAAGGTCATGTTGAACGAATGGAAAACGACGCCCCAGCGAAAAAAATATCTGATTCGGTGCCCGGTGGTGGTCAACGCAGAAGAAGTGTTGAATAACCTGACTACGCTTGGTGTTTCCAACTGGCGTCAGCAAGTACAAAACAGAAATGACTGGCGAAATTTCTTATACGAGGTCAAAACAGAAATGACTGGCGAAATTTCTTATACGAGGCCAAAACCGGTTGTAAGCGCTAGATAAGTAGTAAGTCCGCTCTTTCGTTTTTTCCTCTTTCGTTTTCCGAGGTGTACCATTTTGAAATTTCTTGCCCTTTGGTGACGTGAGGGTAAAGCAGAATTCCATTCTCTGTAAAGATTTGAACATCGTTGATGTTTTCGATTACTCTTTGGTTGGTTATTTTTCCGTGGTCGGCAGCAAAATAAAAAATATTTTGCGTTGTTTCGGACTGCAGAACTTCTTTTGTTCGTTTTTTTTCTCTATTATGAGGAATATGTCATTCTTCTTTGTCTTTTAGACTTTTCGAAGGCCTTTGACTATGTTAACCATTCGTTACTTATCTGTTAGCTTGAGCATCTATTTAGATCTAATAATAGCGCACTTTCTTTAATATCAAGTTATCTTGATAAGAGAGAACAAAGGGTTAAGATAGGTAATATATTTTTTGACTTTAAGAACATTAATTCGGCTGTCCCTCAAGGCTCAATACTTAGGCCGTTACTCTTAAACATTTTCATTAATGATATTTTCAGTATCTGTCAGAATGTTAAAATCCATGCTTATGCTGCTGACATTCAGTTATACATTTCTAATCGTGTTGGTTAAATGAAGACTTAGATGCAGTTTCTAAGTGGGCTTCAGGAAATGAACTCTGTCTCAACGCCAATAAATCATATATACAGAAGTTTACATACTGCCAATTTTTAAAAATAAATAAGAATTGAAATTCCACCTGTACATTTAAATGGTGGTCAACTTAAGATTGTTGATAAGGTAAAAAACTTAGGCTTTTTAGCAAACTCTAAGCTGTCGTGTACTGATCATATAAACAGTGTTCTTAGAAAAATTGATTGCAAATTACGATGCCTTCGTCTATCTGCAAAGTAGACTCCTATAGAAATTAAGAGACTCGTCTTCCAATAATTAACTCCGCGTACATCTTATTTGGAACTTGTTTACAGTGATCTTGATTCTTATTCTACTCACAAAATACAGGTTGCTTTTAATGATGCAACAAGATATGTTTACAACATGAGACGCTTTGAACACATCGATATTAAGTAAGAAAATTTTAGAATGTTCCATAATGAAATATCTTAAGGTTGAAATATCTGACATAAGTCGATAAATTCTAAGACTCCCAACTACTTGTATCAAAAACTTCAATTTAGCACTTCTTCCAGCACATTTAATTTAACTATCCCCAAATTCTCCTGCCTTCACCCTAAACGTGTATTCTTCATCAACGCCATTAAACTATGGAATTCATAACCTCACTTCAGTAAATCTACTGTCAGTACGAATAAATTTAAATGCTCCGTTATTTCATTTTTTTCAAACATCTAAGCATAACTATTAAATCACTCTATTCCAACTCCAACACACAATACTTCTTAATATATTTCTCTTATTTTCTTCCTTTTACTTCTTGATTTACTTTTAAGTAAGTAATTAAATTATAAAATTTATAATAACTGCAAACAGGCAGATCGGTGCATTATAGCGACGGGAAGTGGCTTCTGATGCTGTACTTCTTGGAGTTCCAGAGAGTGATGAGAAGAACTTGACGTTATTTTTAACAAACTGTGCTTCACGATCGGCTGCAGTCCTGTAACTCTCAAGAGCATTTTTGGTGTCAAAAGAAAAAGACTCAATAGTGATTCATCAATCCCTCCCATTATTATGAAGTTTTGCAGTCCCTATGAGAGAGATACGGTACTTCGAGCTTCTGCTGTTTTCCGAAGAAATAACCTCAAGAATCTCGTTTTGAGTGATGTCGGGCATGAGTCAACGGGCAGCTGTTTTTTAAATGAAAGTATAACTAAGCGCGATCGCACCTTCTTCAAAGTGCCATCAAACTTAAGCGAAACAAAAGGCTGTATTCTGTTTATGTTAAGAGAGGCCAAATACCTATAAAGAGGTATGAGCAAGGTTTATTCAACAAGGTAGTGTTAGTTGTTGAAATTCTCTCTTATGGTGGGTACAGCACCTGTAAAAATCTGCTCTTTACGAATAAAAGTACAGTTTTCTATTCGCTGTTTTTTTTTCTCTTTTTTTATATTCTTCTTGCGTTTGACAGCTGGTGTACCCACCTCTCCGACACGAATCTACCTTGTTAAATATGCCTTGGGGATGAGAGTGATGCGAGTATTGTAGTCTCAGATATAAATGAACTCAATAAAATTGTGTCTAGCGAACTGGAGGATGGAGATGCTGACAGCTTCGTGACTCTTAAGAGTTGCCAACTTTTGTCACATTTATTATTATCATTTTTATTTTTCTAAGATAGATCTATTAATTATTATTCGGCTTACAGTAGTGGAAACTTCACACTTTTGATGATTGACCTAATAAAAGGGGCGGAGGTGTTGCAATTTACTGCCGAAGTTCTTTAAATGCTACACTAATTAATAAGTCTATTAACAGTTGTATTGAATATTTGAATCTATGTGTATCTGATAGTAATATAAAAGGGTCTTTATTTCTTGTGTGTATAGAAAGAATTGTGTGTAACTCTTTATTTTTAACTAAGAGTTATAGTTAAAAAGCGTATTTTTCTGGATGATATTTCTGGATGATCTGATGTTTCAATTAATTTTAATTATTTTGTGACATGTGGTGACTTTAATGTTCATCTT